>CM059833.1:11632503-11841139 GCA_030444775.1 Atalantia buxifolia
AGTGTGAGCTGGGATGATGGATGTGTGGTGAATATTACTGGGAGGAGGTTGAACATTGTTGAGCTCTATGAGATAGGCTTTTAGGACGAATATGACTGATGTGTCATGGTTGAGTGGGATTGGATGTGGATAAGTTCTCCATTCATAAGCCATTTCCTGTGTCCAGTAATCTTTTGTTTCTGGATGTTGGAAGTAAGGCCTATGGATAATGAAGACTGTAGTGAACATGTTAGCTTCTGGTTCCTGTCTAATATGTGGAAAGTACACAGATTTTTTAACTACTTACGCCACCAGGTGAGTGGCGAGAATCATTCTAGGAGTGTCCATAGAAGGTGTGGTGATGTGGTTGAGGACTGGTTTGATATGGATGACCAACTTTGTGGCATAGAGAGTAGTGAGATACCCATATACCAAAGTTCGTCTTATGAGATGTCTAAGTTAGAGAGGGTAAGACCTGTGAGGAATAGGTGTTCTAGACAGAGAGAAAGAAAACGATCAGGTTTTTTGCTTTGAACATTGAAGAAATACCTATAGAGGAATTTCTTTACAAAGTCCTGGATTTGGAAGGCTGACTGGAAAGGGATATTCATGGGAAAGAATCTCTGGTTGAGAGCTTTGAAGGGAAGTGAACAATACATGGCTATGACTGAGATGGTTTGTATGGAGGAGATGAGTGAAGGTTTATTTATAGATGGACGGGTGAGGAAATCAGGGATGAGGTTCTGTTTACCTTTGATGTGCTGGACTGTGAAGTCATATTTGGCGAACCAATTTTTTAGGCTGAGTAATTGCTTGTCAGGAAGCAATTTGTTCTTCAAGTTAAAGATTTTTAGAAAAGAGGAATTGTCCATGTTGATGAGGAACTTGTGGCTAACTAGATGGAACTCAAATTTTTTAATTCCATATTTCACCGCCAAGATTTCTTTGTAGATCACATGGTAGTTCTTTTCTGAATCTTTGAATTGGCCGTTGGCATGAGCACAGTAGTGGCCTATTCTGTTAATTCTTTCGATGAGAACAGCGCTCCAATAATCATTGCTGGCATCAGTCTGGAGGATACGTTGGCCATCAGTGGGAATTCTGAGAGGAGGAGGTGACTGGGCTATCACCTTTAGCCGCCTCTGATTTTGCATCTGGTCTCGGGTCCCCATGGTTGACACTGTTTCTTAAGCATGTATGAAAGCTTGTTGGTGTGGACCGCTACTTTAGGAATAAAGTCACGGACATAATTAATAATGTTGAGAAACTGCTGTATTTGCTTTTTACTGATATCTGTGTCTGGGAACTTTAATAATTCTGCCACAATATGTGGACTTGGATGGTAGTGGCCATCTTTAATTACCATGCCAAGAAAGTCAATTGATTCTTTTGCGATGTTGCTTTTCTTTTCTGAAAGCATGGTTCCATGTGTCTGGATATTGTGATAGAAATCATAAAAGAGTGTCTAGTGACTATCATGATCAGTTGAGAAAAGTAAAATATCATCGATGTGGACCAGGGCATGATGGAAGATAGGATTGAAGATTTTGGTCATGGCTTTTTGAAATAATGAAGGAGCGCCTTTAAGACCAAAAGGCATGACAGTCCACTGATAATGAGCATCAGGGATACAAAAGGCTGTTTTGGGACGGTCAACTAGTGAGATACCAAGTTGCCAGAAACAAGCTTTTAAATCGAACTTAGAGAAGATACGAGCACCTTGAAGATGGACAAATAAGGATTGAATTTTTGGAAGGGGAAACTTATCATCTTTAAGAAATAAATTAAGTGGCTGGTAATCAACAACTAACCTTTTCTTACCACGAACTAATTCAGACCTTTTTTCAACATAGAAGGCTTGACAAGCCCAATCTGAATCAGTGGGTTCAATGAGACCTTGTTGAAGCAATTGAGAACATTCTTACTTAGCAAGTGAGAGGTCAATTGGAGACATTCCCGGATGAGATGCTTTTGTGGGGTTTATGTCTTTGTTGAGCTTGAAAGGAAGGTGGATGAAGAACTGTTCATTTTTCCCGAGGGGAAAGGGATGATGGAACTGGGAATGACTTTCTAGACAGAACTGTAGGAGTTTTTGGGAAATTTCTGTGTATGGAGAAGGTGTTTCAGACAATGTATACAGACGTAAAGTGCCTGTATAGGGCAAAAATATTTGTTTGTAGCGAATTCCAAAAGGGGTGATGAATAGGTTTTTAACTAATTGGAGAATGTCAAAACCTATAAGCAAATCTTTGTTTGGAAGATGAAAGACTATAATCTTTTTCCAAATAATACAATTCGAAAAGAACTGAATACTAATGGGTTTTTTGGTAATCAATGTAGTTTCAAAAATTTCACGATTGACTGCTCTGAATATCTTTGAATGATTTTCCCAACATTATGAAGGAAGAATAGAGGGATCAATCATATTGGTGTCAGATCCAGCATCAACAAATCCAATAACAGGAATGGGTTTGTGAAACTTGGAGGGAAGGACAGACACTTTAAGTGAAGGTTTTCGTGTGGTAGAGACTTGGTTGACACTTTGAACTGCAGAAATGAAAGAAATATCATCAGAGTTAGATTACTCTACGATAATGAAAGCAGTCTGTTCATCTTGTTTTGACTGTTTTGAGAAATTGGACTCGACATCTTCGTTTTCAGATAGCATTGAGGAATGCTGGAGATGTTGAATAGGTCGAACAGCTTTTGCAGACTTTTGAGGACAGTTTCGGGCAAAGTGACCTCATTTCTTGCAGATGAAACAACGGTTGGATTTCTTTTTCCTGTACTAGGAAGAGTCTTTCTTTCTAAAGTAACGGAAAGGTTTTTTGGATTTTTTATGGAAGTGTTTCTGGAAATGTTTTTTTCTTTTTGGTTGGACAAACACACTTCTTGTCATCTTTGCATTCAATCTTGAGATAGGGTTTTTTACAAGCTGAGGCAAATGGCTGTTTGTTTTCAATGAGGACTTTGAAAAATTCTTTCTGTTCACAGAGCTTATCTAAACCAGACATGGCCATTTGGAAAATCTTTCCAAGAGAGATGTTGGCTATCTCGAGAGTAGAGGCAGTGATTTGTCTCTGTAGCTCAGGTTGTAACTCCGAATGAAGAGAGGCTATGAACACATGTTTGAGGGATGGATCATTGAATCCATTTAACTTGTAGAACAGCAGACTCATTCTTTTGTAATGAGTTTCCAACAGGTGTCTTTTAAGAGAACAACATTTCATTTGGTGATATTCTTTTCTTATTGTTTCAATAGATGTAGTT
This sequence comes from Atalantia buxifolia, assembly GCA_030444775.1. NCBI lineage: Eukaryota > Viridiplantae > Streptophyta > Magnoliopsida > Sapindales > Rutaceae > Atalantia > Atalantia buxifolia. The sequence goes on from CM059833.1 coordinate 11,635,753, forward strand.
TTGTCACCAATAAATTGTTCATAGATGACTGAGAGAGCTAATCCAATTGTAGTTTGCATGAACTGGAGCTGTTTGTATTCTCTTAAACTTTCTAACCAGTCTCGTAAGGAACCCGTTGTGCGGGTCATGATTCTCTGAGAACTGATTGTGAGGTAGCATTTGGCCTTGTTGATTGGAGATCAATCTATGCATCAAATTCTTGATATTTGGCAGGCTATTTGTGACGAGGAATATCATCAAATGTAAACCAGGAAGCTAATGATGGCTTTGTTGAACCATTAGAGGCTGATCGAGGCTCAGGTGGAACAAGCGAAACAGGCCTGTTTGAAGATTTATCTTGATCTTCTTCAATATCAGAGGGTACTTTAAAGATTGGTTCTGTTCTTGATGATTGAGCAGGTTCTATTTTCTCAGTTTTGGATGCCATGAGTATGCCAGAGATGTCAGCATATTCTGATTCTGAATCTGAAGAAGTAGCATTGAAATCTGTTGAGGATGATGAGGAGGATAAGGATGGGTTTGACTCGGATGGATTGGACTGAGGATTGGATTTTGATTCAAATTTTGAGGATTGGTCAACTGGCTGTTTGTTTTTTTTCAGAGGCTCAGGAGTTACTGTTGGTGAGTATTCTGGAGAAATAAAAGTGGCAGGAGTGGCCTTTGGTTTTGGTTCTGAGATTTTCACTTTGGATTTTGATTTCTTAAGTAAAGAAGGTTTTGGTTGAGGAGTTTGTTGTGGTTGAAGGTGAGAAAAACCAAAGAATTGGTTATAGACTGGTTGAGACCGGGATGGTGTATAGAAAGGTTGGTAAGTGTCAAATACTGGAGGAGATATTGGGATAGACTGTGTCTTGGAAAAGAGTGAAGGTTGAGCCTTTTCAACATCAATCCTGGCTAACTTAGTTTTGAGTTTTCTGATCTCTGCTTCTTTTCTATTGAACTCTTCTAGACCCCATATATGATTATTAATCATTCTTCTAAGATCTGTATCCAATTCAGAGATTCTGGGCTGCATATTTATGTAAATCTGATCAAGGCGACTGCTGATGGAATCAACCTTTGTTTTAATCTGCGAGACTTGATTGGCAACTCGATCAATCTTTTTTCCCAACTGATGAAGTGTTTGATTTTGGACACTGGCGTTTTTTGTTTGCCAGTTCAAAACAGCTTTATACTGCTTTAGTTCTTCAATTTGTCCAGAGGATGTAACTAGAGTTTGGACAAATGGTTTTGACACAACTTGGGTTTGTGAATCAACTTAGGAAAGCCTTGGAGCTTCTGAAACTGGGATAGTCTCAGGTTTTTGAAAAGACAGTTTGACCTGTCGATCATTTCTTCTTTCAAAAGTGGTTTGTGTGGTTTGAACTGGTTCAGAATTTTGATAGAAGTGCTCATAATTGGTTAGCCATTCAAGAGGCATGAGTTTGAGCAAATCTTGCTTCTAGATTTGTTTGGGAATTTGGATAATGATTGGAACTGTGTCGGTATCAGCAAGGATCATCAGGGTATCTGATGTGGTTTGAGCTGTTGGTAGATCTAGTGCATGATTCTGCAATCGATACACTATCTGATGATGAAGGGTTGCAATTTTGGAGGTTGGAGTTTGTTCTGCTCGCTGGAGCTGAACTTGAACTTTCAAGGTTGGTAGTAGGTTAGGACATGTTGAAGAAAGTCAACAAGAATCTTCCAGCATAGAGAGTGGTCAAGATGGTTCCAATAACAGCGTGTTGATACTGTTTGAACCTTGTATCTAGAAGAGCAATTCTGGCTGTAACAGGTAAGTCTTTTCTGCCATGGAGAGTGAGGATTAATCTAACACCACCAAGGTGAAGATGAGTATACCCTTCTCATTTTCAGGAGGTTACGAGATCAGATGGTATCTCCAAAGTGATATATTGTTCACTTTGAGATGCTTGGAGGGCACACTGATCCAATCGAGATGACTGGATGTATTCTTTTGGGAGTGGTCTTTTGGTGGAAATTAGAGTACGGATACTTCTGGTGAAGGAAGTATTCTGTTTGTAGAGACTGTATGGACTCATGACTAGGTTGGATCATTGAATCCGTCTAACTTGAAGAATAGCAAACTCATTCTTTTGTAATGAGCTTCTAAAAGATGTCGTTTAAGATAACAACATTTCATCTTTTAGAAACCGACATGATTGAGTTCAAAAAGGAAATTTTTAAGCTCTGTTATTAGGGTTGGATCATGAGTAAGAGGAAAAGGACAGGGAACAATTTTCTATTCGTACGCTTGATCCTGCTTCCAGAATAGTTTAGTAACATGATGTTGAAAATATGGACGGTGGATGATAAAAACAGAGGTAAACTGCAAGCATTGAATTGACTTTGGATTTAATATGATCAGTTCGTAAACTGATATGATTTACTTTTTTATGAATATTGACCAGGGTTTCATTTTGAGCTCTGGCATTTTGTGTTTGCCAGTTGAGGACGACTTGAAAAGGTTTGGGATCATCTAACTGACCTGTAAAAGTGATGGCCGAAGGAATAAAGGGTTGGCATGTGTTTCTAGAATAGGGAAATTGGAGGAATAATCCTGTGATGTTGATGAAAACATCATGCTGGCCATAGGCTGTATGGGTTGATTAAAATTCTGGCCAAGTGGAAGAACTTCAGTTTTGCAATTCTTTGCAATCCATTTAAGTTCTTTTTTGTAAATAGGTAAAGGAGCTAGTGGAGGTGGAGGATTATGTGGTGGTTTGGGTTGATTGTGGGAACACGGAGATTTGGGTATTTTCTTTTTGGGGTTCCTTCTCTGTTTTGAATCATAATCGTACTCTTCTTCCCAATCATCCTAACAGGGACAATCTGGGTCACATTTTCTTATCCTGGTATATCCCAAAGAAAGTGGCCATTGAGTTTAGCTGGGTAGACAAGATATCCTTCTTAATTGAATCCTGTAATAAGCAACTTTTCTTGTGCGGTCTGCACAGTTGTGATCATTGATGAATAGGTGAATGAGAGCCTTGGAGGCTCTTCTGGTGCTGTCGATGGAGGTCTGAAAGTCATTCTGACCGTTCCATCTGGTCTCTTTTTGAACATACTTTCTGATGTCTAAATAGGAGCAGTGTTGGTATGGAACTTCTCATAATTTGAAATCCATTCCAAGGGCATGAGTTTTATGAGTTTATGTCAAGGGATCTGTCTTGGAATTTGGATGATGATGGGTATCTGATCTGATTCTGCTAACACCATAAGGGCATCAGAGTGGTGCTCAGATGTGGGAAGGTCTAAGGCATGGGTTTGACGCATATAGACTAGCTGATGATGAAATGTTGCAATCTTTACAGAAGAGATTTGTTCTACACCTTGAATTTGTACTTGGACTTTCAAGGCTGTGGAAAGATTGGTGTCTTGAAGAGAAAGGTTAAAATTTGGGTAGAAAGTGAGGAGAACACTTCCTGCATGAAGAGTGGTGAGAACAGTACCAATAACAACATCTTGATACTATTTGAACTTGGTGTCCAGCATAGCAATTCTGGTTGTGACAGGTAATCTTTTCCTTTCATATAAGGTCAGGATTAATCTTACTCCTCTGAGATGGAGATGAGTATAACCTTCTCTTTTCCAATTGGAGATTAACTCTGAAGGAATTTCCAGAGTAACATATTGTTCAGCTGTAGTAGCCTAAAGTGTGCATTGATCTAATCTAGAAGACTGGATATATTCTTTTGGCTATGGTCGTCTGGTGGTAATGAGGGTGCAGATGCTGCGGGTAAAGGAGTGTGGGCGTTTGCAAAGTTGGTAAGGACTAATAAGAGGGAAAGATGACTCATTGATTTGTGCAGATTCAGGGATGTATGAATATTCAACAAGGTTTTCTATTTTATTGGTTGTTTGTTTAGTGCAGGATTTTGGTAAATAGAGAGTAGAAGAAAGAGAGACTAAAGTGATTAAAGAAGAAGTAGAAGATTCGTTTGATGAAGTTGATGCCATGAATATGAATTTCCCTCTATCTTTGAAGTCTTTAGCTTAAAGAATCATAAGAAAACTTCTATCATACCATTTTGCAAGTTGAAGAACAGAATTTTGAAAATAATTTTATTTTCAAGGATAGTAAAACTCTGGGATACCATTTTGGAGGGATTATTGCAAAATGTGCAAGAATGGCTAATGGCAATAAGTGGAGGAGAGCTAATGTCAAAAAGTGCATCAGAGATTTGGGAGTTCTTCCAGCGACAAGCGGATAATTCCCAACAGCGGAGTCGATCTCTCAGGAATACTAGAAAAATTAAAGGAGTGAATGAGGTTTATATTGGCGAGTCCAGTTCGGGAATTAAAGAAGTCAAAGAGGTAATTGATGGTCTTCCTCGACAAATAGCATCGTTGACGACTCCTAAATCAACAGAGCCACATGACCATGACTCATACTCAGATCAAGCCAATGCCATCAGTGTCATGAGAAAGCCATTAAGTTACAACCCATACTCCAACACATATAACCCTGGATAGAGAGACCACCCCAATTTTTCATGGTCTCAAGGATTCTAATAGAATGGACCAGCAGCTCCAGCTCCACCAATGCAACCAATTCCTTAAGGTCCTCATCAGAACCAGAATTACTCTCAACCCAGACTATGAGAGAATGCATTCCAGAATGTCAAGAATGTTACTAACTCCATGATCGAGCAACAAAACCGCACCATTGATGGACTACGAAATGAGATGAGAGCAGGCTTTAACTCACAAGCCCAATCAGTTTAAGCCTCGAGAAGATGGTAGGACAACATGCTTCTTCAGTTCAAACTTTGGCAATGACTGTTGAGAAAGGCAAGTTTCCAAGTCAACCAGTGCCTAATCCTAAAGGAGTTCATGAAGTAAGTACCAGTTCACCACAGCAGAATGGAGAGGTTAAAGCCGTCATGACCTTGCGAAAAGAAAAAGAAGTTGACAACAAAGTGGAAATGCCAGCGACAAGAGAAAATCAAATTGTACTTGTAAATGTTGAATACTCACCATCAGAGGAAAAAAAAAGAAACCGACCCACGAGAATATGTTCCAAAAGCTCTATTTCCTACAAGAAAAGAACATTGCTTATCTTAAACGACATCTTTTAGAAGATGAGTATAACCTTTTTGAACTAAATCAACATTGCTTCTAAAAGATGTCTTGAAGAGAAAGGTTGAAATTTGGGTAGAAAGTGAGGAGAACACTTCCTGCATGAAGAGTGGTGAGAACAGTACCAATAACAACATCTTGATATTGTTTAAACCTGGTGTCCAGCATAGCAATTCTGGCGGTGATAGGTAATCCTTTCCTTCCATGTAAGGTCAGGATTAATCTTACTCCTCCGAAATGGAGATGAGTATAACCTTCTCTTTTCCAATTGGAGATTAACTCTGAAGGAATTTCCAGAGTAACATATTGTTCAGCCGTAGTAGCCTAAAGTGTGCACTGATTCAATCTAGAAGACTGGATATATTCTTTTGGCTGTGGTCGTCTAGTAGTGATGAGGGTGCGAATGCTGCGAGTAAGGGAGTGTGGGCGTTTGTAAAGTTGGTAAGGACTAATGAGAGGGAAAGATGACTCATTGATTTGGGTGGATTTAGGGATGTAGGAATATTCAACAAGATTTTCTATTTTGTTTGCTGTTTGTTTAGTGCATGATTTTGGGAGTGAGAGAGTAGAAGAAAGAGAGACTGGAGTGATTACAGAAGAAGTAGAAAATTCATTTGATGAAGATGATGCCATATTTGGAAATTTCTCTCTGTCTTTGAAGTCTTTAGCTTAAAAAATCATAAGAAAACTTCTATCATACCATTTTGTGATTTGAAGAACATAATTTTGAAAATAACCATATTTTCAAGGAAAGTAAAGTGGTGAAAATAACCATAATTTCTAGGATCTGGCAACAGTGCAACTGTGGTACCGTGCCACAGTTGCACCAGCTGTTGGATCCACTTAAATGGGTGGGGTCCACTTAGATTCCCACCCATCCAACGGTTGGGTGCAACTGTGGCACGGTACCACAGTTGCACCACAGTTTTATCCTAATTTCTATTCTCATTATACCATAATTTTGGAAACAATGTTGATTTTCAAAAACCCTATCACCACTTTATGATCATTGGTTCTATATGGAATTGCCTCTACCCATTTCGATACATAGTCAACAACAACCAATATGTATTGATGGCCAAAAGAAGCGGGAAAGGGTCCCATGAAGTCGATACCCCACACATCAAAAATCTCAACCACTAAAATTGGATTTAGTGGAATCATGTTCCTTCGTGTAATGCTCCCCATTCGTTGACACCTATCACATGAAGAGCAAAAGTTGTAAGCATCTTGAAATATAGTTGGCCAATAGAAACCACATTGTAGAACTTTAGTCTCTGTTTTTTTAGCGCTGAAATGGCCTCCGCAAGCTTGTTCATGGCAAAATGAAATGATGTTCTAAAATTCATTTTCTGGGACACATCGTCTAATAATTTGTTCTGCACAATACTTGAATAGATAGAGGTCATCCTAGAAAAAAATCTTTATTTCCGCAAAAAATTTAGCCTTGTCCTGCTTGGCCCAATGCTCTGGAAGTTTACCTGTATAAAGGTAATTAACGATATCAGCATACCAAGGTAATATTTCCATACTCATTAATTGTTCATCTGGAAATAGTTCCATTATTGTGCCAAAATGAAGACGAGAGAGATGGTCAGCCACAACATTTTCTGTCCCTTTCTTATCTTTGAATTCCAAGTTAAACTCTTGCAAAAGCAACATCCAATGAATTAATCTAGTTTTAGCATCTTTCTTTGTGAGAAGATATTTCAGAGTAGCATGATCTGTGAACACAATAATTTTACAACCAGTGAGATAAGATCGAAATTTCTCTAATGCAAACACTACTACTAGCATTTCTTTTTTAGTAGTTGAATAGTTCAACTGTGCATCATTTAATGTCATACTAGCATAGTAAATAACATGGGGAATTCGATCAACTCTTTATTCTAATATTGCTCTTACTGCATAATCAGATGCATCACACAAGAGCTCGAATGGTAAGCTCCAGTTTGGTGGCTGAATGATGGGTGATGACGTCAACAATTGCTTTAGCTTTTCAAATGCTACAAGACATGAATCATCAAAGATAAAATGTACATCCTTAGCAAGTAAATTGCATAAGGGTGTAGAAACTTTACTAAAATCCTTAATGAAACGTCTATAAAAACCAGCATGGCCAAAGAAGGATCTTACTTCTCTGACTGTTTTAGGTGGAGGGAGATTGGAAATGAGATCCAGCTTGGCTTTGTCAACCTCAATACCTTTGCATGAAATGATGTGACCAAAAACTATACCTTGTTTTACCATAAAATGGCACTTTTTCTGATTTAAGACCAAATTTTTCTCGATACATCTCTGAAGAACTTTTGTCAAATGAATCTCCAAAAATAGAAAAATCATCCATAAATACCTCAAGAAATCGTTCAACCATATCAGAAAAAATGCTTAACATACAACATTAAAATGTAGCAGGTGCATTACATAATCCAAATGGCATATTCCTATATGTAAAAGTGCCAAAAGGGCAAGTGAAAGTGGTTTTCTCTTGATCTCTTGGTGCTATGGGAATCTGATTGTATCCTGAGTAGCCATCTATAAAGTAATAATATTCATGACCTGCTAATCTATCAAGCATTTGATCAATAAATGGTAAAGGAAAATGGTCTTTACGTGTGACAGAATTTAACTTTCTATAATCAATGCATACACGTCATCCTGTAGTTACTCTAGTTGGTATCAATTCATTATCAGTATTGGTAACTACTGTGATTCCTGACTTTTTAGGGACAACTTGCACAAAACTGGCCCATGAACTATCAGAAATGGGGTAAATGATACCTGCATCTAACAGTTTAAGGACTTCAGTTCTAACAACTTCTTTCATGTTAGGATTTAACCGACGTTGCATTTCTTTAGTAGATTTAGAGCTTTTGGAACATATTCTCGTGGGTCGGTTTCATTTTTTTTCCTCTGATGGTGAGTATTCAACATTCACAGGTACAATTTGATTTTCTTTTGTCGCTGGCATTTCCACTTTGTTGTCAACTTCTTTTTCTTTTCGCAAGGTCATGACGACTTTAACCTCTCCATTCTGCTGTGGTGAACTGGTACTTACTTCATGAACTCCTTTAGGATTAGGCACTGGTTGACTTGGAAACTTGCCTTTCTCAACAGTCATTGCCAAAGTTTGAACTGAAGAAGCATGTTGTCCTACCATCTTCTCGAGGCTTAAACTGATTGGGCTTGTGAGTTAAAGCCTGCTCTCATCTCATTTTGTAGTCCATCAATGGTGCGGTTTTGTTGCTCGATCATGGAGTTAGTAACATTCTTGACATTCTGGAATGCATTCTCTCATAGTCTGGGTTGAGAGTAATTCTGGTTCTGATGAGGAACTTAAGGAATTGGTTGCATTGGTGGAGCTGGAGCTGCTGGTCCATTCTATTAGAATCCTTGAGACCATGAAAAATTGGGGTGGTCTCTCTATCCAGGGTTATATGTGTTGGAGTATGGGTTGTAATTTAATGGCTTTCTCATGACACTGATGGCATTGGCTTGATCTGAGTATGAGTCATGGTCATGTGGCTCTGTTGATTTAGGAGTCGTCAACGATGCTATTTGTCGAGGAAGACCATCAATTACCTCTTTGACTTCTTTAATTCCCGAACTGGACTCGCCAATATAAACCTCATTCACTCCTTTAATTTTTCTAGTATTCGAGAGATCGACTCCGCTGTTGGGAATTATCCGCTTGTCGCTGGAAGAACTCCCAAATCTCTGATGCACTTTTTGACATTAGCTCTCCTCCACTTATTGCCATTAGCCATTCTTGCACATTTTGCAATAATCCCTCCAAAATGGTATCCCAGAGTTTTACTATCCTTGAAAATAAAATTATTTTCAAAATTCTGTTCTTCAACTTGCAAAATGGTATGATAGAAGTTTTCTTATGATTCTTTAAGCTAAAGACTTCAAAGATAGAGGGAAATTCATATTCATGGCATCAACTTCATCAAACGAATCTTCTACTTCTTCTTTAATCACTTTAGTCTCTCTTTCTTCTACTCTCTATTTACCAAAATCCTGCACTAAACAAACAACCAATAAAATAGAAAACCTTGTTGAATCTGCACAAATCAATGAGTCATCTTTCCCTCTTATTAGTCCTTACCAACTTTACAAACGCCCACACTCTTTTACCTGCAGCATCTGCACCCTCATTACCACCAGACGACCATAGCCAAAAGAATATATCCAGTCTTCTAGATTAGATCAATGCACACTTCAGGCTACTACAGCTGAACAATATGTTACTCTGGAAATTCCTTCAGAGTTAATCTCCAATTGGAAAAGAGAAGGTTATACTCATCTCCATCTCGGAGGAGTAAGATTAATCCTGACCTTATATGAAAGGAAAAGATTACCTGTCACAACCAGAATTGCTATGCTGGACACCAAGTTCAAATAGTATCAAGATGTTGTTATTGGTACTGTTCTCACCACTCTTCATGCAGGAAGTGTTCTCCTCACTTTCTACCCAAATTTTAACCTTTCTCTTCAAGACACCAATCTTTCCACAGCCTTAAAAGTCCAAGTACAAATTCAAGGTGTAGAGCTAGTCTATGGGCTTCAAAACCATCCCTTAGACCTTCCCACACCTGAGCACCACTCTGATGCCCTTATGGTGTTAGCAGAATCAGATCAGATACCCACCATCATCCAAATTCCAAGACAGATCCCTCGACATAAACTCATAAAACTCATGCCCTTGAAATGGATTTCAAATTATGAGAAGTTCCACACCAACACTGCTCCTATTTAGACATCAGAAAGTATGTTCGAAAAGAGACCAGATGGAATAGTCAGAATGACTTTCAGACCTCCACCGACAGCACCAGAAGAGCCTCCAAGGCTCTCATTCACCTATTCATCAATGATCACAACTGTGCAGACCGCACAAGAAAAGTTGCCAATTACAGGATTCAATTAAGAAGGATATCTTGTCTACCCAGCTAAACTCAATGGCCACTTTGTTTGGGATATACCAGGATCAGAAAATGTGACCCAGATTGTCCCTGTTAGGATGATTGGGAAGAAGAGTACGATTATGATTCAAAACGGAGAAGGAACCCCAAAAAGAAAATACCCAAATCTCTGTGTTCCCACAATCAACCTAAACCACCACATAATCCTCCACCTCCACTAGCTCCTTTACCTATTTACAAAAAAGAACTTAAATGGATTGCAAAGAATTGCAAAACTGAAGTTCTTCCACTTGGCCAGAATTTTAATCAACCCATACAGCCCATGGCCTGCATGATGTTTTCATTAACATCACAGGATTATTCCTCCAATTTCCCTGTTCTAGAAACACACGCCAACCCTTTATTCCTTCGGCCATCACTCTTACAGGTCAGTTAGATGATCCCAAACCTTTTCAAGCCGTCCTCAACTGGCAAACACAAAATGCCAGAGCTCAAAATGAAACCCTGGTCAATATTCATAAAAAAGTAAATCATATTAGTTTACGAACTGATCATATTAAATCCAAAGTCAATTCAATCACTTCACAGATGCAGCAAATCTATCAAAACCTTCAATCCAGAATCTGTCAACTGGATTCAGAGTTACGAGCCATGCTTAGTCAAAGGTACTATGGCCCAGAATTTGACCAAGGAGAAAAGCAAATCAGGAACTTAAAAGCAGAGCTTGAACATATTGAGTCAGAGAGGCAAAGGCCAACATTATTCACCACATCACCACCTTTACCCACCATTAGCCCAACTTTCCATCCTTTTGCACCAATGCTATCTTCCATTAGGCCACAAGATCCATCTAAATTGTTTAGTATGACACATACCCTTTTTAGAAACAATCCATTACCCAAACCATCTCGGTCTAAACCTCAACCTCGACCTCGACCAGAAAAAATACTTCAACCATCTTTGTCACTCCCAGAATACCAATCACTTCCTTATACATCTATACTTACACAAGCACCACCAGCCCATGCCAAAGATAAAGCACCCATGTAATAGTTCAGTGCCCAAATGGTCCCAAATCCATCTGATACAGATAATCCAACTTTTGATTCAAACCTAGCTATTTCAGAAAGCCCATCAGAATCTGAGACAGAATCTTCCCCTGAATCTTCAATATTAACTAATGACTCTGAAAAGTCCTATGCTGATATCACCAAAATTCTCATGGTCCAACCAGAAGAAACTGAACCTGCCCAATCATCAAGAACAGACCCATTCTTTAAAATACCCTCAGATATTGAGGACGATCCACCGGAAGAAACCTCTGCCACAAACCGGCTTGCTCAGCCTCAAACTAAAAATGATCATAAACAATCAAATGGCCCATGGTTTATATACCTGCAGTTAAATGGAGAGAACGGCTATCAGAAATGGCCGCCTGGACAAAACTCCAAATGTTAAGAGCAAATGCAACAACAGCCTCTGTTCTTAGAGAACCAGCTACCCGTTTTACGGGATCTCTAAGAGATTGGTTCGATACTTTGGGAGAGTACAGACAACTACAGTTTATGCAACTTCCTAATGTCTCAAGACTTACAAAATCAGAGAAATCCCTGATATGCTCTCAAGACTTGCAAAACCAGAGAAATCCTTGCTTTTCATATTCTCTCAAAATCATTTTCCTATCATCCTCATGGCTACTTCACTCCCTTCACAAGCCATTACCAAAAAATATTTTCTTCTCGGAAAAACTTTCACCACAGTCTTTGTTATACAAGAGTTTGCTAAGAAAGCTGTTTTTAGGTTTTTCATGAAAGCCTATCTCTTATCAGACTCATTTTCATTTTCAACCTTCCATCCAGAAAACCTGTTCCTTACAGGCTTGACCCTAAACCCTTCCAGGGATATCTCAGAAGATGAGTTATGGTACATCTGGTGCATAACTGTCCTTTATGCCACTAAATTGATTGTCCCTGTCACTCTCACTTTGGAATACCTACTTAATCCAGACAAATCCACTTCATTTAGCTGAACACTCCTTGAATGGTTTTCTCCAATTCCTTGGTGGAGAAAGAAACTCCAACACTTGTCAGAAATTCATAATTTGGAACGTATGCCACGACCCGAATAAAAAATGTTCACATTCGTGTTCATTATTCATAGGCCATACTTCCAACATCCAGACACCAGCTCATTCTGGACTCAAGACTAGGTATATGATTGGTTGACTTTGCCACATCCAGCCCTCTTTAAACAAGATAGTGGAATACAGAAAAACCTCCACAATTATCTTTGTGAATTGAATCATCAAACTGCTACGCACAAGGACATTGTTCACACCTCTCTGGGTCCACAACACGACCTCATCATGATCCCAACTGATGAGATTAAGGATAAGACTATCACAAGCACATGGGATGAGATTTTTTTTTATGTAATTGTGAGAGTTATTTCTCTTTGATTCTTTATGAACTCTTTAAACTTATCAGATTTCCGTGGCGTTCAATATCTTGACTTATCAATCAGACCTTCCGTAGCTGATTGTGGCATCTTCCACATACCAAGGTTCGTGCTTCCAATAAGCATTTTCCATTCCATTCCTGGTTTAGATTCGATCTTAGGAACTAATTTGGTTAGGGTCGCATCAGTTCTTGATAGGGTTCGTATCATTTGGTATCAGAGCTTAGGCTCCAATGTTGCTTTTCATTCTTGTTTGAATTTTTCACCCTTTTTCTAGTATCAAAAACAAAAAAAAAAATGTGAACAATACCGCGTGAACAATATTTTTTTTTTTAGGGTTTCCTTTTAAATCAATTTTGTATCCTTGTGGTTAATTCTCCTTAAATCCACAAGTTTTAATTATTCCTAAAAAAAAAACACTCTCTTAAAATCTTTCATTTTTTTTTATCTCCATTATTTGTGTCTTGAAAGTAAAAAAAAATAAGTTTTACCTAATAGGTGAAATTTTCGTCCAAAATCAAAACTCAACTTTCGTACACATTGCCTTCTTATTCTTGAAATTAAATTCTCTTTAATGTCATCTTTATGAATTACTACTGAAATCCTGATATTAGTTTGATTAGTTTGATAAGAACCGAGTGAGGATTACTAAGAGTGGAAAAAGTCAAGAGAGTGTGAGCATATTAGAGGGTAAAAGCTAATTAATTTGAGTGAAACACGAGTGGAATTGAGTGATTCATTTTTCTTGAGTGAAACACGTAAGAGAGTGAGGAAAAGAAAAAGAGAGAAAAAGAGAGAAAAAGAGAGTGAAATTCAAAAAGAGGTCGAGGAAAATATGAGAGAAAAACCAAAGAAAAATACAGCCATTGAGCGAAAATCAGATGGAAAACAAAATAATTTCTATGCGAGAGCAAGTGAGATAAAAAAAAACATTGTTTTCATATCAGCCGATGATTGTACTTTTGTATAAAGAGGTATTTTTGAACACTAACGAATTTAACCTTACTTTGCCCAGTTCTATTACTTTTCTTTTGCAGGAGTATCAGGATGTTTTTCTGAGGAAACACCACATGGTTTACCTCCAATCCGAGGGATTGAGCATCAGATTGATTTTGTACCCGCTTCAACCATTCCAAATAGACCATCCTATAGGAGCAATCCAGAGGAGACCAAGGAACTTCAAAGGCAAGTTAATGAATTGATGGAAAAAGGGTACGTGAGAGAAAGCATGAGTCCATGTGCAGTTCCCATTTTATTAGTTCCTAAGAAGGATAGGACGTGGAGGATGTGTGTTGCTGTCGAGCCATCAACAACATAATGGTAAAGTATCGACATCCTATTCCTAGGCTAGATGACATGCTTGATGAATTACATGGGTCTAGTGTATTTGCCAAAATCGATTTGAAAAGTGGATATCATCATATTAGAATGAAAGAAGGAAATGAATGGAAAACTACCTTTAAAACAAAATATGGTTTGTATGAATGGTTAGTCATGCCTTTTGGCCTAACTAATGCCCCGAGCATTTTTATGAGACTTATGAATCATGTCTTGCGAGCTTTTATTGGCAAGTTTGTTGTTGTTTATTTTGATGATATCTCATTTATAGCAAAAACATAAATGATCATGTAGTACATTTGAAATCTGTTTTAGATGTGCTTAGAAAAGAAAAGTTGTTTGCTAATCTGAAGACGTGTGCTTTTTGCACAAACAAACTTGTGTTTCTAGGATTTGTTGTGAGTGTACAGGGTATACAAATAGATGAGGAAAAGGTACGTGCAATCCAAGAGTGGCCGAGTCCCACAAGTGTAAGTAATGTGAGAAGCTTTCAAGGGCTTGCTAGTTTCTATCGACGATTTGTGAAAGACTTTAGCACACATTAGCACCGCGCCATCAAGTAATAAAAAAAGATGTTGGATTCAAATGGGGAGAAGCGCAAGAGAAGGCATTTCAAATAATCAAGCAAAAACTGACCAATGCTCCTTTATTGTCTTTGTCTAACTTTAATAAAACATTTGAAATTGAAGGCGATGCTTCAGGTATTGGTATTCGTGCCATCCTAATGCAGGAAGGACGACCAATTGCTTACTTTAGTGAAAAGTTGAGTAGGGCATCCTTAAACTACCCTACTTACGATAAGGGGTATGCATTGGTTTGAGCATTAGAAACGTGGCAGCACTACCTATGGCCTAAGGAGTTCGTGATTCACACCGATCATGAGTCTTTGAAACACCTTAAAGGCCAACACGAGCTGAATAAGAGACATGCTCGATAGGTAGATTTAACTCCATTACCTATTTCTGAGCGTGTTAACTTAGATGGCAAGAAAAAGGCTGAAATTGTTAAACACATACACGAGAGGGAGAAGTTCAACATTGAGCGGAGAACTGAGCAATATGCTAAACAAGCCAACAAAGGGCGACATAAGCTAGTCTTTGAACCTGGCGATTGGGTGTGGTTACACATGCGCAAGGAACGATTTCCGGAACGAAAGAAATCTAAGCTATTACCTCGAGGGGATGGTCTATTCCAAGTTTTGGAACGGATCAATGACAATGCATACAAACTGGATTTGCCTGGTGAGTACAATGTAAGTGCTACTTTTAATGTTTCTTATTTAAGTCCTTTTGATGTAGGTGACGATTTGAGGACAAATCCTCTTCAAGAGGACGGGAATGATGAGATTAAGGATAAGACTATCACAAGCACATGGGATGAGGTTTTTTTTGATGCAATTGTGAGAGTTAATTCTCTTTGGTTCTTTACGAACTCTTTGAACTTATCGGATTTCTGTGGCATTCAATATCTTGACTTATCAATCAGACCTTCCATAGCTGATTGTGGCGTCTTCCACATATCAAGGTTCGTGCTTCCAATAAGCATTGGGTCAAGGTTCCATTCCATTCCTGCGTTTAGATTCGATCTTGGGAACTAATTTGGTTAGGGTCGCGTAAGTTCTTGACGGGGTTCGTATCACCAACTCTATATGCCATGTCCAAACCAAAATCCACAGGCATCATCATCAAAGAAGAAAAACCAGATTTCACCAATTTCCTTTATCAAGACTCACAAGACCCATGGGAATAATTTCTTCTACTCAGTCAACATCTCCAACAATTTTCACAACCAACTGTACATGAACCAAGATCATCATCTCAGCCTCAGACGTCACCAAAGCAATTACTACCAGGGTATAGAAGGGACTGCCCTTATCCACCTTGCCGTGGTCCCCATTGTAAGCATCCCAAAAGATAACAGACGTGACCCAGATGAAACAGACAGCTCATCCGAAGACGACTACATGAATCTCCACTCTCCATAAAGTAGTTTGTCCTGTTATAATAAATGTTTTGTTTTTGCCTTGTATAAAGCCTTGTATAATTATTAAGAGTATTGTTTTTCTTTAAGCTTTAGCTTTTGTCAAAAGTCATGTTAGTATTGTCAAAGTCATGTTAGCTTTTATCAAAAGTCATGTTAGTATTGTCAAAGTCATGCTAGCCATTAAAGCTTTTGTCGCTTGTAATAATGATTGATTTACTTTTAGAAGACATCTTGATAAAACATGTCCTTATCAAGATCTAGTCAAGTTTCTTCCTTATATAAGGAAGTTTTCACTAGTTGTAAGATATCAACTTATGAAAAATAAAATTCCTATTCTTATTATCCATGGCTTTCTAAAATTCTCTCTCTCTCTCTCTGTCAATAAAGCTCGAAGGCTTCAAAGAAAATTAAGAAAGCTTAAATCTGTTCATTTTGAAATCTCAAGGAAGTATGCTCTGCACTTGCCTTATGCAAGGATCCTGTGCATCAGAAAACTTGATAAGTTTTATCTGCTTTGATACCCTGTTTTAGACTAAGAGAAAAGTCTGTTTTTGGTTGTAAAATCTAGAAAAATGTTTTAAGTTTTTGATGCTCATAGAGGTATATCGGCTGGAAACCAGAACTTCAAAAGTAGCCCATTGAACCGCTCCCATACTTCGAAAAACTACTCATCTTCTCTCTGGGTGAACTCTTAAATTTCTCTGCGAATAGCATTGGTTTTATGCACTGGGAAATATTTGTTCAAAAATTTTGTTACCATTTATTCCCATGTTGTAATGCTATTAGCAGGCAATGTATTGAACCATGAACGAGCTTATATCCTTTAAAGAAAATAGGAATAATCTAAGTTTAACATCATCTTCTGAAAAATTCTCACATTTAAAAGTTTGACAAATAATATGAAAATCATTCAGATGATTATATGGGTACTCATTTTCTATGCCATAAAATGTTGGGAGACAGTTTAGCACACTAGGTTTTAACTCAAAACTCCTAGCAGCTACATGATGTGCCCAAATTAGCATGATGTTCTCAAATTAGCTAAGGGACTAAAGTAGTCCTTAAATGGCCTCTCCTGTGGTTCTGGTTGTTGGTGTTGCAAATCCATTTCAATTTTATTTTAAAATGCAGCGTGTTTGTGTATGCAAAGTGTTTTTTCGAGTTCGAGGTCTATAGGCTCAAGATTGGGTAATAATGACCTTTGACCATGCATGCAAAGAACATAAAAAAAATTGACAACAAAAATAATAAAAATAAAGAAGAGGGAGAAATTACGATACTAATCTTGTCACGCTGTTACAATCTTACTATGAAAACACACAAAAAAAATAACTTGAAAATTAAATTACATAAATTTAAAGAAGAGAAAAAGAAATGAAATTCTAAGCTTAAAATTTAGATTCACTTTTTTTTCCTTTATTGTTTTAAAAATTACAATAAAATAACTAAAGAAAATTTTTACAAAAATTAATTCTATAAATTAAAATAACTTATCTCCCCGGCAACTGCGCCAAAAATTTGTTGTGTAAATTTTGTTGAACTCACAAGCGCACGAATCTATTGTACAATAGATCAATGGTGTCAAGTGTCGATCCCATGAGGAGGTTGATTTTAATTAGGTGTATAATTAATTTTGTAAGTGGGTGGTTGGATTTGTGGGGAAATTGATATAAACTATGCTAGAATTTAAATTAGAATGGCGAGAATAAATTAAACTGGGAACTATTGAAATAAAATGATTGAGTATTTGGATCCGTATCAACATGCACCATGGGCTAAATATTCCTTATTAGTGCCAATTAAATCATGAGGGGGGAATTCACATCTCATGAACCATACTCTAATCAATATGGTGCTAAGGACTTATTGTGCCAAATAATAATAACCTTGTACTAGGGTGCCAGTGAAATCAGGGTTGTAACTAGACAAGATTATTATTATTTGTCGACAAAAAGTCAAAACCTCCACAGAAATTAGAGGGAAAGAGAAAGCAAATTTACCAAATAAAGCCCATGACACATGTTCAGATTTCACCTTCAACCCAAGCTTTAAAGAAAATTAGCTACTCATAATTGAACTAAGGGTAAAATGGAGAAAGAATTACAGAAAATTAAGCTCAAAAATGGATTCAGGCATGTCAAAATAGGGGGGAGGCCCCCTTTTTATAGATACACTGAATAAATCATGGCCATCGGATTAAAAATAATTCGGACGCTCAGGATTGCGCAACGTCACCAGTCAACAGTACGCGGTTTGACCACGGGTTTGACCACATGGTTTGAACAGTAAAACGGTTTGCACACGGTATGAGCGATGACGCAAGATGTATGAGCGTGTCGTGCGATTACCTGACAGACGACCGTACATGTGAACAGTGCCATTTTTTCTTTTATGCTCGTCTTAAGGTTTTCGACTGTCCTGAGTTCAAAAGTGATGTCCATTTTGCCTTTTGATCTCTCGTTCATTGTGAAATGACCACGATGCCCCTAAAATACATAAAATACTTAATTAAAATAAAACACACATAATTAAATCACAAAAAGTTTAAATACATAAAAGTAGGAATGTTAGTAAAACTTGAAGTACAAAATGATGATTTTCTCCTTTATAAATATACACTTTCTAACACTCAACACCAGCACATCAAAGGTAAACAGAACCTCATCCCTGATTTCCTCACCTGTCTATCTATAAATAAACCTTCACTCATCTCCTCCATACAAACCATCCCAGTCATAGCCATGTATCGTTCACTTCCCTTCAAAGCTCTCAACCAGAGATCTTTTCCCATGAATATCCCTTTCTAGTTAGCCTTCCAAATCTAGGACTTTGCAAAGAAATTCTTCAATGTTCAAAGGAAAAAACCTAATCGTTCTCCTTCTCTCTGTCTAGAACACCTATTCCTCACAGGTCTTACCCTCTCTAACTTAGACATCTCAGAAGACGAGCTTTGGTATATGTGGTGTCTCACTACTCTCTATGCCACAAAGTTGGTCACCCCTATCAAACTAGTCCTCAACCACACCACCACCCCTGAATTTTCACCACACCTTCTATGGATGGTTCTCGCCACTCACCTGGTGGCGCAAGCAGTTAAAAATCTGTGTACTTTCCACGGATTAGACAGAATCCCAGAACCAGAAGCTAACATGTTCACTACAGTCTTCATCGTCCATAGGCCTTACTTCCAACATCCAGAAACAAAAGATTACTGGACACAGGAAATGGCTTATGAATGGAAAACTTATCCACACCCATTCCCACTCAACCATGACACATCAGTCACATCCGTCCTAAAAGCCTACCTCATGGAGCTTAACAATGCTCAACCTCCTCCCAGTAATATTCACCACACATCCATCGGCCCAACTCACACCCTTGAAATAGTCCCAAAAACCCAGACTTGTACTCCAGGTTCAAGTTCAAGTCCACATGGAATCTTTGTTATAGAACACCGTCCTGATTACACCAATGTCCTATTCCAAGACGCCCAAGATCCATATGAAGATTTCCAGTCACTTCTCCCATCACAATCTTCGTACACTGTCATTGAGCCTGAACCTCCAAGTCCACACAAAAGAAAAGCTGCTACACCATCACGTGATTTTTCTGAAGCATCCTCCTCGCAATACCACAGCCTGAAGATTTCCCACAACCAGTTCTTCCACCATCACCAAAAAGTCAGAACTGCCCTTGGCCATGTGTTCCAGGATGTTCCCATCCAGATCGTGATCCAGATGACACAGACTCCTCTGACACAACTATCCCACTTTAAGATATTTGTCATGTTGTAATATTTGTACGTTCACCTCTATTTCTATACTGAGTATGCTCTGCACTTACCTTGGTTCCAAGGATCCTGTGCACCAGAAAGGTCCTGTTTTTATCCTCCAAAACTGATTTTTGTAAAACAAAATTATTTTTTCACAACGTTCACCTTCTTTGAAGGCCGTGAGTGCCGTGTTTCGGGTGGTATCGTGAAAAACTATTTTCAATATGATTTTCGGATTTGGTATTTGATGGATAAGTGCATATCGGCTGGAATACTTGAGAGTGCGGGCTACTGGTCCAAAGCATGCTCTTATAGCATGATCTCTGGTTTAACAACGCCACTTACAACTACCTAGAAGTTTCCCCTTCCAAAAATACAGTCACTATTTGTCCATCTTCAAGGGGGTTGTATCTTCTCTAAATTTAATTTAAAAGCTGGTTTCTGGCAACTTGGTATCTCACTAGTTGACCATCCCAAAACAGCCTTCTATATCCCTGATGCTCATTATTATTGGACTGTTATGCCATTTGGTCTCAAAGTAGCTCCATCTTTGTCTCAAAAAGCAATGGTCAAGATCTTTTCTCTGATCCTCCATTATGCTTTGATTTACATCGATGATGTCCTATTGTTTTCAGTAGACATTGAAAACCACAAGCAACTTCTCTTTGATTTCTTTCACATCATTCAGACATATGGAATCATGCTTTCTGAAAAGAAAAGCAACCACTATCATCTAGGACCACATTTTCTCGGAATTGTTAATTATGTCCGTGAGTTTATTCCAAAAGTAGCGGTCCACACCAGCAAGCTTTCACACATGCTCAAGAAACAGTGTCAATCATGGGGACGAAGCATGCATGAAAGTGTCAAACAACTAAAGGTGATAGCCCAGTCACCTCCTCCACTCAGAATTCCCACCAATGGTCAACACATCCTCCAGACTGATGCTAGTGAACGAGTTGACGGGTCAGATTACTTTTGTGCCCATGCAAGCAGTCAGTTCAAAGATTCAGAAAAGAACTACCATGTGATCTATAAAGAAATCTTGGCGGTGATATATGAAATTAAAAAATATGAGTTCCATCTGATCAGCCACAGGTTCCTCATCAACATGGACAACTCCTCTTTTCCAAAAATCTTTGACTTCAAGAACAAATTGCTTCCTGACAAGCAATTACTCAGCTTAAAAAATTGGTTTGCCAAATATGACTTCACTGTCCATCACCTAAAAGGTAACCAGTCCTCAATCACATAACAACCCCTCAGTTTGCACCAGACCTTCTATGGACTCTCCTAGAATGGTTTTCGCCTCTCACATTGTGGCACAAACAATTGAAGAATCTGTGTACTTTTCATGGATTAGACAAAATTACTGAGCAAGAAACCAACATGTTCACTGCAGTCATCATCGTCCACAGGCCTTACTTCCAACATCCAGAAACAAAAGATTATTGAACACAGGATATGGCTTACAAATGGAGAACTTATCCTCATCCATTCCCAATCAACCATGACCCATCAGTCACATCCATCCTAAAAGCCTACCTTATGGAAATCAACAATGTTCAACCTCCTGTCACTGACATTCACCACACATCCATTGGACCAGCTCACACCCTCGAAATAATTCTTAAAGTTCAGACTTGTACTGTAGGTTCAAGTTCGAGTCCTCAAGGAATCCTTGTTACAGAACATCGTCCTGATTACACCAATGTCCTATTTCAAGACGGCCAGGATCCATATGAAGATTTCCAGTCATTTCTCCCATCGCAATCTCAATACAAATAATGGTATCAGAGCCAATCAAAACTCAAAAAGGTGGTATCATTAGTAATCTCAAATAACATTATTTGTACTCCTATAAGCAGATCTCAGAAATATGGAAACAACAACTTCATCTTTAACTCTTTCTTCCTCTTCCTCATCTCATATGTCTCTGTCTTCTACTCTTTCTTTACCAAGGAATTGCCAAAACCATGTTGCCTCAAAAATCAAAAACTTAGTTGAATATTCTTACATTCTTGAGTCAGCCCAAATCAATAAATCACAGTTTCCTATCATGAGTCCTTACAGCCTCTACAAACAAAAAACTTCCTTCACTAGAAGCATTCGAACCCTTATCAATACTAGAAGACCACTCCCAAAAGAATACATCTAGTCTTCTAGACTAGATCAGTGTGACCTCCAAGCCTCTTAAAGTAAACAATATGTCACTTTAGAGATTCCTCTAGATCTCGTAGCCACATAGAAACGAGAAGGGTATACACATCTTCATCTTGGTGGTGTTAGATTGATTCTTACACTCCATGGCAGAAAAGGCTTATCTGTTACAGCCAGAATTGCTCTTCTAGACACAAGGTTTAAACAATATTAGCATGCTGTTATTGGAACCATCCTAACAACACTTCATGCCGGTAGTGTTTTGTTGACTTTTTACCTAAATTTCAACATGTCTCTAGAAGATCTCAACTTGCCAACAACCTTTAAAGTTTAGGTCTAGCTCCAGGGAGCAGAACAAACACCCACTTCTAAAATTGCAACCCTCCATCACCAAATAGTGTATCGAATACAGAATCATGCACTAGATCTTTCTATAGCCCAAACCACATCAGATGCCCTGATGATCCTTGTTAACACAGACACCATTCCAACCGTAATCCAAATTCCCAAACAGATTCAAAAGCAAGAATTGCTCAAACTAATGCCTCTTGAATGACTACCCAATTATGAGCATTTTCATCAAAACTCTGAACCAGTTCAAACTATAGAGGCCACTTTTAAAAGAAGAAACGATGGACAGGTCAAACTGTCTTTCCAAACACCTGAAACCAAAGCCATCTCAGAAACCTCAAGGCTTTCTTATACTGTAATGATCATAGCAGTATCTACTGGTCAAGAGAAAAATCTCCCAATCCTCATCAGATGGATATCCTATCTATCCTAACAAAATCAATGGACATTTCTTCTGGGATGTTCCTGAAGCATACATGTGCAATCCAGATTGTCCTTGCTTGGATGATACAGATATTGACGATGAACTGAAAATTATGCGAAGAAGAAAAAAGAAAAAGAAAAAGCCTTCCCATCCTAAAATTCCTTGCAGATCCTTCACTCCACAACCTCCACAAGACCCAAAGCCTTCTACCCAAACTGCTCAACCCAGAATAAGATTATGCCTAATGTTTTCAGGCCAATCTTATGATGAAACCTTTCCTCCACTTGAAAAACAAATTGACCCTCAAAGCAAAGTTGTCTCACAACCTTTTCCCAATCTCTAATTACATCTTCTAGACAACCTGAAGCACCAAAACAGTATGAAGCTGTTTTGAATTAGCAAACAAAAAACACCAATGTTCAAAATCAAACACTACATGAAAAAGATTGATTGAGTTGCTAATCAAGTTTCACAGACAGAAACAAAAGTTAATTCTATCAGCAATCGTCTTGAATAGATTTACATAAATCTACAAGACAGAATCTCTGAATTGGATAGAGATCTCAGAATGATGATTAATAATCAAGTCTGGGGTTCAGAATTCAACAAGAAAGAATCAGAGATTAGAAAACTCAAAGCAGGGTTAGCCAGAATTGATGCTGATAAAGCTCGACCATCATTATTCACCAAAACACATCCATTCCAATTCCCGTTCCAATATTTGATAGTTATCAACCTTTCTATACACCATCTAGACCACAACCGGGGTATAACAACCAATTTTTTGGTTTTTCCCATCTTCACCCTTTAAGCCTAAACAGTCCACAGACAAAACCCTCTTCCCCGAAAAAATCCAAATGAAAGGTAAAAATTTCAAAACCAAAACCCAAAACAGAAGCTTCATCTTCTTCTGTTCCACCAGAAGATTCTCCAACAATAACTCTTGAACCACCTAAAAAAGATAAAAGCCGAGTTGATCAATACCATTGCCATGGTGTTAAAAATCAGAAATCATCCTCTAAATCTGATCATGAATCGGATCACTCCTTATTCTCTTCATCCACATCCACAGAATTCAACAATACTTCCTCTGACTCAAAATCAGAATATGCTGATATTTCTGGCCTGTTAATGGCAACAAAAGTAGTAGAACCAAGTACCTCAACTCCTATTGTTGAAAGCTCTGATGATGAAAACAATGATCAAACCTCACATAATGAACCAATACCACCAATACCTCCTCCACCAATACCTCTTCCACATCATGGTTCACTTTTGATGACATTCCTCATCATAAATGGCTAGCCAGACATCAAGAATTTGCTGCATGGATTGATCTTCAGATGACAAAGCCAAATGCTCAGTTAGACACAGTTCTCCAAGAATTCTTATCCCTATTAACAGGTTCCCTACAGGATTGGCTTGAAAGTCTAGGAGAATACAGACAACTTCAACTTATCCAAACTACAATTGCCACTACTCTCTATGTTATCTATGAACAATTCATTAAGAGAAAAAACAGCCTCTAATAAAGCAGCAAGAAAAGAATATCACCAGATGAAATGTTGTTCTCTCAAACGACATCATTTGGAGATGCATTACAAGTGAATGAGCATGCTATTCTATAAGCTCAATGGATTCAATTATCCAACATTAAAGCATGTTTTCATAGCTTGTCTTCCTTTAGAGCTGCAACCAAAACTACAGAGACAAATCACAACTTCTAATCTTGACATAGCTATATTAGGACTAGACAAAATTTGTGAACAAAAAGTATTCTTTAAGGATCTCATTAAAAATAAGCAACCTTTCTCCTCAGCCTGTAAAAAGCCTTACCTCAAAATAGAATGCAAAGATGAAAAGAAATGTGCTTGTCCAACCAAAAAAAAGAAACACTTCCAAAAACACTTCCATAAATCCTTCCACAAAAAATCCAAAAAACCTTTTCGGTACTTCAGAAAGAAAGACCCATCTCAGTATAGGAAAAAGAAACATAACTATTGTTTCATTTGTAAGAAACACGGTCATTTTGCTAGAAACTATCCTCACAAATCTGCAAAAGCTGTTCGACTCATAAAACATCTCCAGCATTTTTCAAAGCCTTCTAAAAATGAAGATGTTGAGTCTAATTTCTCAGAACAGTCAGAACAAAATGAACAAACTGCTTTCATCATTGCAGAGTCATCTGACTTAGATGATATTTCAGTCATTTCCACAGTCCAAGGTGTCAATCAAATTTCTAAACCCAAAATAAGATCATGCCTACTGTTTTCAGGCCAATCTTACGATGAATCCTTTCCTCCTCTTGAAAAACAAATTGACCAACAAACCAATGTTGTGTCAAAACCATTTGTCCAAACTCCAGTCACATCCTCTAGACAAATTGAGGAACCAAAACAGTATGAAGCTGTTTTGAACTGGCAAACAAAAAATGCCAGTGTCCAGAATCAAACACTTCACCAGTTAGGGAAAAAGATTGATCGAGTTGCCAACCAAGTCTCACAAACTGAAACAAAAGTTGATTCTATCAGCAATCGTCTTGATCAGATTTATAGAAATCTACAGGATAGAATCTCTGAACTAGATACAGATCTCAGAAGAATGATTAACAATCACATCTAGGGTCCAAAGTTTAATAGAAAAGAAGTAGAGATCAGAAAACTCAAAACATATTTAGCTAGAATTAATGCTGAAAAAGCTCGACCATCACTCATTACCAAGATACAATCTATACCAATTCCCCCTTCGGTGTTTGACACCTACCAACCTTTCTATACACCATCTTGACCTCAACCAGTTTATAATCAATTCTTTGGTTTTTCCCACCTTTAACCTCAACAAATTCCTCAACAGAAACCTTCTTCACCAAAGAAATCAAAATCCAAAGTGAAAATCTCAGAACCAAAACCAAAAGCCACTCCGCCATCTTCTATTCCTCCAGAAGATTCACCAACAGAAACAAAGAAATCAAACATCCAGTTGAACAATACCATTACCATAGTATTCAGACCCAAATCTCATCCTCCGAATCTGAAGCAGAAACAGACCATGAGCCAAACTCATCCTTATCTTCCTCAATATCATCCACAAACTTAAATGTTACCTCCTCAGATTCAGAATCAGAATATGCTGACATCTCTGGCATACTTATGGCAACCAAAACTAAAGAGCCAACTCCCTCAACATCAACACCAATTGTTGAGAGTTCTGATGATGAAAACAATGCTCAAACTGAATAAATAGAGCCTGTTCCACCAATGCCTCCACCAACCTCTAATGGTTCAACAAAACCATCATCATCCTCCTAGTTTACGTTTGATGACATTCCTCGTCACAAATGGTCTGCCAAACATCAAGAGTTTGCTGCATGGATTGATCTCCAAATGACAAAGCCAAATGCTCAGTGATAATCAGTTCTCACAGAATTCATGGCCTGTTCAACGGGTTCTTTGCGAGACTGGTTAGAAAGCTTGGGATAATATAGACAACTCCAATTCATGCAAACCACAATTGCTATAACCCTCTCTGTTATCCATGAACATTTTATTGGTGAAAAATCTGCAACCAATGAAGCGGCAACAAAAGAATATCACCAAATGAAATGTTGTTCTCTCAAACGACATCTCTTGGAAACTCATTACAAAAGAATGAGTGTGTTGTTCTACAAGTTAGACAGATTCAATAATCCAACCCTCAAACATGTTTTCATAGCCTCTCTTCCCTCTGAACCACAGCCTGAACTGCAAAGACAACTCACAGCCTCTAATCTTGACATAGCCAACATCTCTCTTGGAAAGATTTTCCAAATGGCCATGTTATGCTTAGACAAGATCTGTGAGCAGAAAGAATTCTTCAAAGATCTTATGGAAAACAAACAGCCATTCTCTTCAGCCTGTAAAAAGTCTTACCTCAAAATTGAGTGTAAAGATGATAAGAAGTGTGTTTGCCCAACCAAAAAGAAAAAGCATTTCCAGAAAACCTTTCCGTTATTTCAAAAAGAAACAACCTTCCCAGTACAGGAAAAAAAAGCACAACCGTTGTTTCATCTGCAAGAAACGCGGTCACTTTGCTCGAAGCTGTCCTAAAAAATTTGCAAAAGCTGTTCGACTCATACAACACCTTTAGCCTTCCTCAATGCTTTTTGAAAACGAAGATGTTGAGTCCAATTTTTCAGAACAGTCATAACAAGATGAACAGACTGCATTCATTATCGCAGAGTCCTTGGACTCTGATGATATTTCAGTTATCTCCACAACGCAAAAAATTAATCAAGTCTCAAACATTCTCAGACCTTCACTCAAAACATCAATTCTTCCTTCTGAATTCCATAAACCTATCCTTGTTATCGGATTTGTTGATAGTGGTGCAGATACTAGTATGATTGATCCTACTGTTCTTCCCCTAGAATGTTGGGAAAATCATTCTTCACAACTTCTGTTTGACCATCAGTTTGAGGGTGACAAGTAGTTGAAAACAACAACTTAGTTCCTAACTTAGCCCATAAGGTTTTCCAAAAGTAACTTAAAAGCTTATCATCCCTATCAGAAACAATTGTCCTGGGCATACCATGCAACCTTATAATCTCCCTAAAGAATAGGTTATCAAAATTAGAAGCATCATCTGTTTTGTGGCATGGAATAAAATGTGCCATCTTTGAAAATCTATCCACAACCACAAAAATTGAGTGTTTCCCTTGTCTAGACCTAGGTAAATCTAGCACAAAATCCATTGAAACATCAGTCCAAGGTACACTAGGTATTGGCAAAGGAGTGTATAAGCCAAAAGGTTGCACTTTCGATTTGGCTTGCCTACAATTAACGCATTTACCACAAAGTCTTTCAACATCTCGCTTCATATGTGCCAAATAAAAGTGTTCCTGTAATACTGCTAGATTCTTTACAACTCCAAAATGCCCCATTAACCCTCCTCCATGGGATTCTCTCACTAGCAAATCTCTCAAAGAACAGTTAGGCACACATAGTTTATTCTCCTGAAATAAATAGCCATCATACCTATAATATTTACCGACTGCGATCTTTTCACAAGCTTGATATTCAACAGTAAAATCATGGTCATCAGCAAACAATTTCTTAATATGTTCAAACCCAAGTAATTTAGCATTAAGTGTTGAGATTAAGACATACCTGCGGGAAAGCGCATCTACAACAATGTTTTCCTTACCTTGCTTGTAACGAATGACATATGGAAATGTCTCAATGAATTCTACCCATCGAACATGTCTTTTATTCAGCTTGTGTTGGCCTTTAAGGTGTTTCAAATACTCATGATCGGTGTGAATCACGAACTCCTTAGGCCATAGGTAGTGCTGCCACGTTTCTAATGCTCAAACCAATGCATACAACTCCTTATCGTAAGTAAGGTAGTTTAAGGCTGCCCTACTCAACTTTTCACTAAAGTAAGCAATTGTCGTCCTTCCTGCATTAGGACTGCACCAATACCAATACCTGAAGCATTGCATTCAATTTCAAATGTTTTATTAAAGTTAGCCAAAGACAATAAAGGAGCATTGGTCAGCTTTTGCTTGATTATTTGAAATGTCTTCTCTTGCGCTTCTCCCCATTTGAATCCAACATCTTTTTTTATTACTTCAGTAAGCGGTGCGGCTAATGTGCTAAAGTCTTTCATAAGCCCATGAAACCTTCTCACATTACTTACACTTGTGGGACTCGACCACTCTTGGATTGCACGTACCTTTTCCTCATCTACCTGTATACCCTGTGCAGTCAAAAAAATCCTAGAAACACAAGTTTGTTTGTGCAAAAAGTACACTTCTTCAGATTAGCAAACAACTTTTCTTTTCTAAGCACATCTAAAACAGATTTCAAATGTACTACATGATCATTTATGTTTTTGCTATAAATGAGGATATCATCAAAATAAACAACAACAAACTGGCCAATAAAAGCTCGCAAGACATGATTCATAAGTCTCATAAAAGTGCTCAGGGCATTAGTTAGGCCAAAAGGCATGACTAACCATTCATACAAACCATATTTTGTTTTAAAGGCAGTTTTCCATTCATCTCCTTCTTTCATTCTAATCTGATGAAATCCACTTTTCAAATCGATTTTGGAAAATACACTAGACCCATGTATTTCATCAAGCATGTCATCTAGTCTAGGAATAGGATGTCGATACTTTACCGTTATGTTGTTGCAGTCAACACACATCCTCCACGTCCTATCATTCTTAGGAACTAATAAAACGGGAACTGCACATGGACTCATGCTTTCTCTCACGTACCCTTTTTCCATCAATTCATTAACTTGCCTTTGAAGTTCCTTGGTCTCCTCTGGATTGCTCCTATAGGCTAGTCTATTTGGAATGGTTGAACCGGGTACAAAATCAATCTGATGCTCAATCCCTCGGATTGGAGGTAAACCATATGGTGTTTCCTCAGGAAAAACACCCTCATAATCCTGCAAAAGAAAAGTAATAGAACTAGGCAAAGTAAGGCCAAATTCGTTAGTGTTCAAAAATGCCTATTTGTACAAAAGTACAATCATCGGCTGATGTGAAAAAAATGCTTTTTTTATCTCACTTGCTCTCGCATAGAAATTATTTTATTTTCCATCTGATTTTCGTTCAATGGCCGTATTTTTCTTTGGTTTTTCTCTCATATTTTCCTCGGTCTCTTTTTGAATTTTACTCTCTTTTTCTTTTCCTCACTCTCTCTCTGTAGGCTCACATGGTCTCCGTAAACCTGCTTTGGTGTCAATGGAGCAAGAGTGATGTTGCGTTGATTAAATACAAATGAATATTTGTTGGTGAAGCCATCATGCTTCACACGTATGTCGAATTGCCAAGGCCGCCCAAGTAACAAGTGTCCAGCCTGCATTGCCACTACATCACAAAGCACCTTATCTTCATACTTGCCAATCTGAAAAATCACTAGTACCTGCTTGTTCACTTTCACCTCACCACTGTCATTTAACCATTGTAGTTTGTATGCCGGGGGTGTTTAAGTGTCGAAAGCTCTAACTTCTCTACCATTACAGTACTAGCAACATTAGTACAACTTCCTCAATCAATAATCATACTACATACTTTGTCTTGAACATAGCACCTAGTATGGAAAATGTTTTCCCGTTGCACTGCTTCGTCTTCCTTTACTTGAACACTCAAAGCTCTCCTCGCTACTAAAGTCAATTCCCCAGGAGCTACATACTCTTCATCTTCGACTTCCTCTAATGGTGGCATCTCATTCTCTTCCGTCTCATCTTCAGTTACAACCTCACCATTGTCCCGCAACACCATAACTCTTTTATTCACACATTCACTTGCAATATGCCCCCTGCCTTGACATTTAAAACACTTAATGTCATGATTCCTACTAGTAGGAGTCACGGTGTTACCTTGTGAATTGTTCTTGGAGTGCTCGGTTACTGGCTTAGGTGCAGTAGATGCTTGTGGCCTCTCACCTTGTTTCGCATAGCTCGGCTTCCAAGGAGTGGAACTCGAGCTTGGGGTTGCACGAGTGTTACCCCTCCTCTTGAGTTACTGCTCAATCTTGATAGCCTTGTGGACCATCTCCTCAATCTCCATGTAATGCTGCAACTTAACCTTATCTGCAGTCTCCCGATTAAGACCACTTAAGAATCTTGCCATGGTTGCTTCTCTATTCTCCTCCACATTTGCTCTAATCATGACAATCTCTATTCTTTATAATAATCCTCAACACTATGGCTACCTTGTTGAAGACGTTGTAATTTTTGGTACAAATCTCGATAATAGTGATTAGGTACAAAACGCCTTCTCATCAATGATTTCATTTCATCCCATGTCTCAATTGGATGTTCTCTATTTCGCCTTCTGCTTATAACAAGTTGATCCCACCAAGTAATGGCATAGTCAGAAAACTCAATCACAACCAATTTAACCTTTTTTGCCTCTGAATAATTGTGGCAGTCAAATATGAACTCCATTTTCTTCTCCCATTCAAGGTATGCTTCTGGGTTGGATTTACCTTGAAAAGATGGAATCTTCATCTTTATGCCACTCAATCCATCATCTCTATTCCTAGCTCTCTTGCCTTGTCTGTTCCTCCTATAGCTACCCGCTGAGTCCTCACCCTCATCATACTCATCCCTATAATAATCATCAATCTCTCCTCTAACTGGAGCTCTTTCTCTTCTACGTGCTTGGGGAACGGGTTATGGCTGCCCTGCACGTGTGTTCTCCACTTGATCCAAACGCTCGTGTATAAGCTCTAATTCAGCCCTCATCATCCTTCTCATCTGTCCCATCAATGCTTGAATTTGTAAATTCTGAGTAGTTGCAGATTGATCCTCTTCATCTGTGTTTCGTTCTAGGTTGTGAGACATAGCTATTATCTGCAAAAGAAAGTTAAAAATAATGTGGAAGGACCTCACCTCACTCCCTTGTGTGTTTCACTCAAGAAAAATGAATCACTCAATTCTACTCGTGTTTCACTCAAATTAATTGGGTTTTACCCTCTAATATGCTCACACTCTCTTGTCTTTTTCCACTCTTAGTAATCCTCACTCGGTTCTTATCAAACTAATCAAACTAATATCAGGATTTCAGCAGTAATTCACAAGGATGACATTAAAGAGAATTTAATTGCAAGAATAAGAAGGCAATGTGTATGAAAGTTGAGTTTTGATTTTGGACAAAAATTTCACCTATTAGGTAAAACTTATTTTTTGACTTTCAAGACACAAATAATGGAGAGAAAAAAAAATGAAAGATTTTAAGAAAGGATTTTGATACTAGAACAAGGATGAAAAATTCAAACAAGAATGAAAAGCAACAAAGATAGATGGATCTGACCTTGGAGCCTAAGCTCTGATACCAAATGATACAAACCCTATCAAGAACTGATGCGACCCTAACTAAATTAGTTCCCAAGATCGAATCTAAACCCAGGAATGGAATGGAACCTTGACCCAATGCTTATTGGAAGCACAAACCTTGGTATGTGGAAGACGCCACAATCAGCTATGGAAGGTCTGATTGATAAGTCAAGATATTGAATGCCACGAAAATCTGATAAGTTTAAAGAGTTCGTAAAGAACCAAAGAGAATTAACTCTCACGATAGACTGGATATCCATCTGACGAAAAACCATGGATGGGAAGCTTATTTTCTTGACCAGTTTGGACTGCAGTGATCATTGCAGTGCAGGAAAGCCTTGGAGCTTCTGAAACTGGGGTAGTCTCAGGTTTTTGAAAAGACAGTTTGACCTGTCCATCATTTCCTCTTTCAAAAGTTGCTTGTGTGGTTTGAACTAGTTCAGAATTTTGATAGAAGTGCTCATAATTGGTTAGCCATTCAAGAGGCATGAGTTTGAGCAAATCTTGCTTCTGGATTTGTTTGGGAATTTGGATTATAGTTGGAATGGTTTCTGTATCAGCAAGGATCATCAGGGCATCTGATGTAGTTTGGGCAGTAGGAAGGTCTAGTGTATGATTCTATAATTGATACACTTAACAGGGAATTGGGATTCATTGATTTGAGCAGACTCAGGGATATAGGAATATTCAACTAGATTTTCGATTTTTGAGGCAACATGCTTTTGACAGTTTTTTGGTAAAGAAAGAGTAGAAGACAGAGAGATATGAGAGGATGAAGAGGAAGAAGGAACTGAAGTTGAAGGAGTTGTTCCCATGCTTTCAAATCTTCTTCTAGGAGTTCAAATAATGTTATCTGAAATTACTAATGATACCATCTCTGCGAATGTACGGATGACAAGAAGTGTGTTTGCCCAAGCAAAAAGAAAAAGTATTTCCAGAAACACTTCCACAAAAAATCCAGAAAACCTTTCTAATACTTCAAGAAAAAATAACCTTCCCAGTATAGGAAAAAGAAGTACAACTGTTGTTTCATCTGTAAGAAATGCGGTCACTTTACTCGAAATTGTCCACATAAGTTTGCAAAAGTTGTTCGGCTTATTCAACACCTTCAGCATTCCTCAATGCTTTCTGAAAATGAAGATGTTGAGTCCAATTTTTCAGAACAGTCAGAACAAATTGAACAGACAGCATTCATTATTGCAAAGTCATCAGATTCTACAGTCATCAGACTTCAATGAAATATCAGTCATTTATACAATCCAGAATGTCAATCAAATTTCTTAACCTCTCACCCCTTCACTTAAACTTTCCATCCTTTCAAATTCGATAAACCCATTTCAATCATTGGTTTTATTGATATTAGTGCAGAAACCAGTATGATTAACCCCTCAGTCCTTCTTTCCAGTCATTGGGAAAAACATTCAAAGTTCTTCAGAGCAGCCAATGGAGAAACTTTTGAAACCAAATTGATTACCAAAAAACCCATTGGTATTCAATTCTTTCCGAATTGTATTATTTGGAAAAAATTTGTAGCTTCTCATCTTCCAAACAAAGATTTGCTCATAGGATTTGACATTCTTCACTTAGTCAAAAACCTCTTCATCACTCATTCTAGAATCAGATACAAATAGATGTTCCTATCCTATACAGATATTCTACGTCTGTATACATTGTCAGATACACCTTCCCCATACAGTTCCATCCCCCAAAAACTTCTATAGTTTTATCCACAATCTCATTCAAAGTTTCATCATCCCTCACCTCTCTGGAAAAATGAACAATTTTTCATTCACCTTCCTTTCAAACTCAACGAAGACATAAACCCTACAAAAGCATCTCATCCGGGTATGCCTCCAACTGACCTCTTACTTGCTAAGCAAGAATGTTTGCAATTGCTTCAGCAAGGTCTCATTGAACCCACTAATTTAAATTGGGCTTGTCAAGCCTTCTATGTTGAAAAAGGTCCGAATTAAGTCGTGGTAAAAAAAGGTTAGTTATTGATTACCATCCACTTAATTCATTTATTAAAGATGATAAGTTTCCCCTTCCAAAAATACAGTCACTATTTGTCCATCTTCAAATGGCTCGTATCTTCTCTAAATTTGATTTAAAAGCTGGTTTCTGACAACTCTCACCAGTTGACCGTCCCAAAACAGCCTTCTGTATCCCTGATGCTCATTATTAGTGGACTGTCATGCCTTTCGGTCTCAAAGTAGCTCCATCTTTATTTCAAAAAGCAATGGTCAAGATCCTTTCTTCGATCCACCATCATGCTTTGATCTACATTGATGATGTACTATTATTTTCACCAGACATTGAAAGCCACCAACAACTTCTTTCTGATTTCTTTCACATCGTCTAGACATATGGAATCATGCTTTCTGAAAAGAAAAGCAGCATAGGAAAAGAATCAATTGACTTTCTTGGCATGGTGCTTAAAGACGGCCACTACAATCTAGGACCACACATTGCTGCATAATTATTAAAGTTCCCGGACACAAATCTCAACAAAAAGTAGATACAACAATTTCTCAGAATTGTTAACTATGTTCGTGACTTTATTCCAAAAGTTGCGGTCCACACCAGCAAGCTTTCACGCATGTTCAAGAGACAATGTCAACCTTGGGGACTAGAATAGACAAAAGTTGTCAGAAAATTAAAGGTGATAGCCCAGTCACCTCCTCCACTTAGAATTCCCACTAATGGCCAACGCATCCTCCAGACTGATGCTAGCGATGATTACTAGAGTGCCATTCTCCTCAAAAGAATTGATGGATCAGATTACTTCTGTGCTCATGCAAGCGGATAATTCAAAGATTCAAAAAAGAACTACCATGTGATCTACAAAGAAATCTTAGCGGTGAAGTATGAAATTAAAAAATTTGAGTTCCATCTAATCAGCCACAAGTTCCTCGTCAATATGGACAATTCCTCTTTTTCAAAATCTTTGACTTCAAGAACAAATTGCTTCCTGACAAGCAATTACTCAGTCTACAAAATTGGTTCGCAAAATATGACTTCACAGTCCAGCACATAAAAGGTAAGCAGAACCTTATCCCTGATTTTCTCACCCGTCTATCTATAAATAAACCTTCACTCATTTCCTCCATACATACCATCTCAGTAATAGCCATGAATCGCTCACTTCCCTTCAAAGCTCTCACCCAAAAATCCTTTCCCATGAATATCCCTTTTCAGTCAGCTTATCAAATCCAGGATTTTACTAAGAAATTCCTTTACAGGTATTTCTTCAATATCCAAAACACTAAGCCAGACCGTTTTCCTTATCTCTGTTTAGAAAACCTTTTCCTCACAAGTCTTACCCTCTCTAACCTAACTATCTTTGAGGATGAATTATGGTACATGTGGTGTCTCACCAATCCTCAACCACATCACAACCCTTGAGTTTGCACCAGACCTTCTATGAACACTCCTAGAATGGTTCTCGCCACTCACATGGTGGCGCAAGCAGCTGAAAAATCTATCCACTTTTCACGGATTAGACAGAATCCCTGACCAAGAAGCCAACATATTTACTACAGTCTTCATTTAGGTAGTTGTACGTGGCGTTGTTACACTGGATCTACAACAGCACAAAGTCTGTCCTTAGGGCCAATAGCCCGTAAGTTCTAGTTTTCAGCCGATATACACTTATCCATCAAATACCAAATCCGAAAATCATAATTGAAAATAGTTTTTCACGATACCACTCGAAAACACGGTCATACAAGACCTTCAAAGAGGGTGAACGTTGTGAGAAAACAACTTTTTTTTTTATAAAATCAGTTTTGGAGGATAAAATCAGCACTTTTCTGGTGCACAGGATCCTTAGGCTTAAGGTAAGTGCAGAGCATACTTAGTATAGAAAATAGAGGTGAACATATCTTTATTAATTCAAATAACTTCTTTGATTCCTAGAAGAGAGTGAAGATTTAGAGAGACATGATAGAGATATGAAAAACTTGATTCGATTTCAACTTCTGATTTTTACATAAGAGGGAAGGCCCTTATATAGAGGCTTGGAGACAAATTGATAAGGTGGGACGCTTATCTTTTACAAAGCTAAAGAGATAAGATGGGATCCTTATCAAAAGCAAAAGCAAAAGTAAAAACACAAAGCACGCCACACTTTAGACAAGACAGGACCTTTGTCTAAATTATTAAAGCAAACTTTAATAAAGATAAAGCTTCATGGAGTGGATCGGAATCGTGATGGAGACACGTCCCCAGTGTCTTTTTCATATTTCTTTTTGGCTCGTGCTATCTGTAATTGGGTCAGATAGTCTTCGTCTTCAGCAGTGAGCTCCATAGTGAGCTCTTTTGTTTTGTTTTGACTTGGAGGATTAGGTTCAGTGACGGTGTATTGAGACTGTGATGTTGGAAGAAGTGATTGGAAATCTTCCCATGGATCCTGAGCATCTTGGAACAGGACGGTGTTCTGTAACAAGAATTCCTTTAGGACTGGAACTCAAACCCAGAGTACAAGTTTGAGTTTTGGGAATTATTTCGAGGTTATGATAGGGGGTTGAACATTGTTGATTTCCATGAGATAGGCTTTTAGGATGGATGTAACTGATGGGTCATGTATGAGTGGGAATGGATAAGGGTAAGTTCTCCATTTGTAGGCCATATCTTGTGTCCAGTAATCTTTTGTTTCTGGGTGTTGAAAATAAGGCCTATGGACGATGAAGACGGTAGTGAACATGTAGGCTTCTTGGTCAGGGATTCTGTCTAATCCGTGAAAAGTACACAGATTTTTTAGCTGCTTGCGCCACCATGTGAGTGGCGAGAACCATTCTAGGAGTGTCCATAGAAGGTCTGGTGCAAACTCAGGGGTTGTGATGTGATAGAGGACTGGTTTGACAGGGATGACTAGCTTTGTGGCATAGAGAGTGGTGAGGCACCACATATACCATAACTCATCTTCAGAGATGGTTAGGTTGGAGAGGGTAAGCCCTATGAGGAACAGGTTTTCCAAACAGAGGGAAGGAAAACGGTCAGGTTTAGTGCTTTGGACATTAAAGAAATACCTGTAAAGGAATTTCTTAGGCTGATTGGAAAGGGATATTCATAGGAAAGGATTTTTCGGTGAGAGCTTTGAAAGGAAGTGAGCAATACATGGCTATTACTGGTATGGTCTGTATTGAGGAAATAAGTGAAGGTTTATTTATAGATGGACGGGTGAGAAAATAAGGGATAAGGTTCTGTTTACCTTTTATGTGCTGGACTGTGAAGTCATATTTTACGAACCAATCTTTTAGACTGAGTAATTGCTTGTCAGGAAGTAATTTATTCTTGAAGTCAAAGATTTTTGGAAAAGAAGAATTGTCCATGTTGATGAGGAATTTGTGGCTGATTAGATGGAACTCAAAATTTTTAATTCCATATTTTACCGCCAAGTTTTCTTTGTAGATCACATGGTAGTTCTTTTCTGAGTCTTTGAATTGTCCGCTTGCTTGAGCACAGAAGTGATCTGATCCATCAATTCTTTCGAGAAGAATGGCACTCCAGTAATCATCGCTGGCTTCAGGTTGGAGGATGCGCTGGCTATTGGTGGGAATTCTGAGTGGAGGAGGTGACTGGGCTATCACCTTTAGTTTTTTGACAGCTTCTGTCTGTTCTAGTCCCCATGGTTGACACTATTTCTTGAGCATGCGTGAAAGCTTGCTGGTGCGGACCGTAACTTTCGGGATAAAGTCATGAACATAATTAACAATTCCAAGAAATTGTTGTATCTGCCTTTTGTTAAGATTTGTGCCTGGGAACTTTAATAATTCTGCTTCAATGTGTGGTCCTAGATGGTAGTTAGTGGCCGTCTTTAATCACCATGCCAAGAAAGTCCATTGATTCATTTCCTATACTGCTTTTCTTTTCAGAAAGCATGATTCCATATCTCTGGACGATATGAAAGAAATCAGAAAGAAGTTGTTTATGGCTTTCAATGCCTGGTGAAAACAATAGTTCATCATCGATGTAGATCAAAGCATGATGGAGGATCGGAGAAAAGATCTTGACCATTGCTTTTTGAAACAAAGATGGAGCTACTTTGAGACCGAATTGCTTGACAATCCACTGATAATGAGCATTAGGGATACAAAAGGTTGTGTTGGGATGGTCAGCTAGTGAGATACCAAGTTGCCAGAAACCAGCTTTTAAATCAAATTTAGAGAAGATACGAGCCCTTGAAGATGGACAAATAGTGACTGTATTTTTGGAAGGGGAAACTTATCATCTTTAAGAAATGAATTAAATGGCTGGTAATCAATAACTAACCTTTTTTTACCACGAACTAATTCAGATCTTTTTTCAACATAGAAGACTTGACAAGCCCAATCTGAATCAGTGGGTTCAATGAGACCTTGCTAAAGCAATTAGGAACATTCTTGCTTAGCAAGTAAGAGGTCAGTTGGAGACATACCCGGGTGAGATGCTTTTGTGCGGTATATGTCTTCATTAAGTTTGAAAGGAAGGTGAATGAAGAACTGTTCATTTTTCCAGAGAGATGAGGGATGATGAAACTGTGAATGACTTTCTAGATAGAATTGCATGAGTTTTTGGGAAATATCTGTATATGGAGAAGGTGTGTCAGATAATGTATACAGACGTAGAGTATCTGTATAGGGTAGGAACATTTGTTTGAACCGAATTCTAGAGTTGGTAATGAAGAGATTTTTGACTAACTGTAGGATATCAAATCCTATGGCAAGTCTTTTTCTGGAAGATGAGAGGCTATGACTTTTTTTTCCAAATAATACAATTCGGAAAGAATTGAATACCAATAGGTTTTTTGGTAATCAATTTGGTTTTAAAAGTTTCTCCATTGACTGCTCTGAATAATCTTGAATGATTTTCCCAACATTCTGGGGAAAGAACAATAGGATCAATCATACTAGTATCTGCACCAGTATCAACAAATCCGATAAAAGGGATAGGTTTCTGGAATTTAGAAGGAAGAATTGATATTTTGAGTGAAGGTCTGAGTATGTTTGAGACTTGATTAATCTTTTGCATTGTGGAGATAACTGAAATATCATCAGAGTCAGAGGACTCTGCGATAATAAATGCAGTCTGTTCATCTTGTTCTGACTGTTCTGAAAAATTGGACTCAACATTTTCGTTTTCCTAAAGGTGTTGTATGAGCCGAACAACTTTTGCAGATTTGTGGGGACAGTTTCGAGCAAAGTGACCGCGTTTCTTGCAGATGAAACAACAGTTGTGCTTCTTTTTCACGTACTAATATGGTATCAGAGCCATATCGGAGTTTTACTTACCTTGAAAATTTTTGTTTTCAAAACCTTGTTCTTCATTTCACCGAAATGGTATGATTAAAATCTTTTATTCAATTTTGCTCAATAGACTTCAGGCGCAGAGAGACTTTCTAAATCATGGCATCATGTTCATCTTCAACTCCTTCGACTCCTATTACTCTTTCTTCTACACTTTCTTTACCCAAATCTTGCACTTCTCACACTACCAATAAAATAGAAAATCTTGTTGAATACTCCTACATCCCTGAATCTGCCCAAATCAGTGAATCCTCCTACCCTCTTATCAGTCCTTACCAGTTGTACAAACGACCCAGTTCTTTTACCCGAAGCATCAGAACTCTCATATCCACTAAAAGGCCTCACCCGAAAGAATACATCCAGTCTTCTAGACTTGACCAGTGTTCACTCCAAGCAACCACTGCTGAGCAATATGTAACTCTGGAAATCCCTTCAGAGTTAATCTCAAACTGGAAACGAGAAGGCTATACTCATCTCCATCTGGGAGGAGTCAGATTAATCCTTACCCTTCATGGTAGAAAAGGATTACCGGTCACAGCCCGGATTGCTATGTTGGATACCCGGTTCAAGCAGTACCAAGATGCTGTTATAGGTACTGTCCTCACAACCCTCCATGCAGGAAGTGTTCTACTCACTTTCTATCCAAATTTCAACCTTTCTCTTCAAGATACCAACCTTCCAACAGCCTTGAAAGTCCAAGTCCAAATTCAAGGTGCAGAACAAATTTCTTCAGCCAAAATTGCTACTCTCCATCATCAGTTGGTCTATAGGCTCCAAAATCATGCCTTAGATCTGCCCACTTTGAACATCACTCTGACACCCTCATGGTGTTAGCAGAATCAGATCAGATCCCAACTATCATCCAGATCCCAAGACAAATTCCTCGACATGAGCTCATCCAGCTTATGCCTCTTGAATGGATCTCAAACTATGAGCAGTTCCACAATAATCTGAGCTCCTATTCAGACATCAGAAAGCATGTTTGAAAGACGACAAGATGGAACAGTTCGTATGACTTTCAAACCACCTCCAAGTGCTCCACAAGAGCCTCCTCGGCTCTCTTTCACTTATTCCTCAATGATCACAGCTGTTCAGACAGCTCAAGAAGATCTGCCAATCACAGGGTTCAATTCTGATGGTTACCCTGTATATCCAGCCAAACACAACGGACATTTCTTATGGGATGTCCCTGGCTCAGGAATGTGCGACCCAAATTGTCCCTGTTGGGATGATTGGGAAGAGGACGATGATTACGACACCAAAAGGAAAAGAAAACCCAAAAAGAAAACCTTACCTGTCCCATGTAAACACTGTGAACCCAAACCACCAAAAGACCCTCCACCTCCACCAAGTCCACTACCCATTTACAAAAAAGAACTCAAATGGATTGCAAAACATTGCAAAACTGAGATTCCATCCCCACTTCCTACTCATACACCGATCGTACAACCATTAGCTTGTATGATGTTTTCCTCCACCTCTTCAGACTATTCTTCATCTTTTCCTTCTCTTGACACTCATCTTTTGATTCACAACGCAATGTTGTGTCTAAACCTTTATTCCTTGACTATTACCTCAATAGGTCATCTTGAACCTCCAAAACCTTTTGAATCAGTCTAAATTG
This sequence comes from Atalantia buxifolia, assembly GCA_030444775.1. NCBI lineage: Eukaryota > Viridiplantae > Streptophyta > Magnoliopsida > Sapindales > Rutaceae > Atalantia > Atalantia buxifolia. The sequence goes on from CM059833.1 coordinate 11,675,992, forward strand.
GCAAACCCAAAATGCGAGCACAAAATGATACCTTGTTGAATATCCATTCCAAGGTTGAAAAAATCAGTTCTTAACTGACCAAATTGAGGCGAAAGTTGACTCAATTCTGACTCAAATGGAGCAGATCCACCAGACTCTTAAATCAGAATTGTTCAATTGGACTCGACCTCGAACCATGCTTGCTCAACGATACAATGGCCCAGAGTTTGACCAAAAAGAAAGAGAGATCAGACGCTTACAAACTGAGCTTGCCCAGATTGAATCTGAAAAACAAAGACCTACCTTGTTTACCACATCACCACCCATACCTACCATAAGTCCACCTTATCACCCATTTGCTTCTATGCTTTCTCCAATCAGATCTTATGATCCATCCAAATTATTTGGCATGACTCATACTCTATTCAGAGACCACCCTATTCCACCAGCACCTAAACCCAAATCCAAACCAAAACCCAAACCTCAGCCTCCTCCTCCAGTCAGAACCTACCAATCACCATTAACTATTCCAGAGCACCATTCTCCAACTCACACACCAACATCACCATCACCACACCCACCCACCCACGATCTAAAGATAAAACCCCTATGCATCAATACAGTGCTCAGATAGCCAACCCATCTCCAGAAATTGATGAATCCACTTCTGATTCAAACCTAGCCATTTCTGAACCCTCTACTGATACAGCATCCTCTTCACTATCCTGACGGTGATTCGAAAAGTCTTATCTTTGATATTACCAGAATCCTCATGGCTGACAATCCACCCGACCAAGGTCAACCCTCTCGACCACCTGAACCATATTTTGATATTCCCTCAGATATTGAGGATGAACCTCCAGCTGAATCTTCTGCCACAACTCAACCCCCTCGCGGTCAATCCAGTGAAAAACCATCCAATGGTCCATGGTTTACATTTGATGATATTCCATCTCATAAATGGCGAGACAGACTTACTGAAATGTCTGCCTGGATTGATCTCCAAATGTTACGTCGGGAGCAACTACTCATTCGTTCTTGGGAATTTCTTTACTCGTTTTACGGGTGCCCTAAGAGATTGGTTTGATTCATTAGGCCAGTACAGGCAACTGCAATTTGTTCAATTACCAGAAGTCTCATTTGCTCTTGCGATTATTCATGATCGATTTAAAGCGTCCATTTGCATTTTTTTGAAGCCGCACGAGAGACTATCTCAATATGAAATCTTGCTCTCTCAATGCTAAAGATCTTGAATTCCATTACAAAAGAATGTCTCTCTTGTTCTACAAGCTTAATGGATTCAATGAACCTACATTGAAGCATGTCTTTCGGCTTCCTACCGGATGAACTACAACCCGACATCCAAAGGCAGCTCAAAACTCACAATCTCAGTCTTGACACTATCTCTCTTGGCAAAATCTTTCAGATTGCTAAGACATGCCTTGATAAACTTTGTGAGCAAAAACAGTTTTCAAAGAACTGTTAAAAGACAAAGAGCCGTTCAAAGTGCTTGCAAAGCCTTATCTCGGATCAAGTGCAAAAAGAAAAAGGATTGTGATTGCGGTTCCAAAAAGAAAAGGCATTTAGAAAATTCAGAAATTCAGAATATTCTTCAAAGCCTCGCAAATCCAGAAAGCCTTACAGATTCTTCAGGAAAAAATCAAGTTCATTCAGCGATCAGAAACGGAGAAAATCAAGCAGATGTTTTATCTGCAAGAAAAAAGGTCACTATGCCAAAGATTGTCCCAACAAACGAGAAAAAGCTATTCGGCTAGTTGAACACCTTCAGGCCACTACTGATTATTCTCCTAAAAAGAAAGAGCTTGAATTCTATTTCTCTGAACAAGAAGAACCCACTGACGAAACAGTGTTCGCACTGGAAGACTCATCTAGTGACTCAGAAAATGATGAGCCCCAAAGCATTTTCCATCAACAGTTGTTGTCTCTCGACACTTCTGTTCCCATTCCTTCCATTAAACTCCAAATCTTGCCTTCAAAATTCCACAGGCCCATTCCAGCAATTGGTCTTTTAGATACTGGAGCCCAGAGAAGTATGTTAAATCCAGCCATTCTTCCCCCTGAAAGCTGGACCCATTACGAAGAACATTTCCGGGTTGCAAGTGGAAAATTCTTCACTACCAAATTGATTACCAAAAAACCCATTGGTATTCAACTTTTTCCTAATTGTGTCATTTGGACCAAAGTTATCGGTTCAAATCTGCCTAATAAGGATATCTTGTTAGGTTTTGACATAATTCACCAGATCAAAGACCTCCAGATCATTCCCAATGGCATCCGAGTCAAATCCATGTTCAAACCTTTCACAGACATCTTGAAACTTTACAATTTGTCTGAAACACCCCCATCTTACCACGACATTTCAACCAAGCTTTTACAATATTGTCCAGAATCCCATTCTGAGTTCACCCATCCAAACCCACTTTGGAAAAATCAGTCTTTCTTCATTAAGTTGCCCTTCAAACTAAATGAAGACATTAATCCAACAAAAGCCACTCATCCAGGAATGAGTCCTTCTGACTTAGTCCTAGCCCAAACAGAGTGTTCTCAATTGTTAGCCCAAGGTCTTATTGAACCTACACATTCTCAATGGGCTTGCCAAGCCTTTTATGTTGAAAAACATTCTGAGATTGTCCGAGGAAAGAAACGCTTAGTCATTGACTACCAGCCATTAAACATGTTTTTACAGGACGATAGATTTCCATTACCCAAAAGACAAAGCATGTTTACTTTTCTCAAAAATGCCCAGATCTTTTCAAAATTTGATTTAAAATCAGGTTTTTGGCAATTAGGCATTGAACCTTCTGAACGGTACAAAAATGCTTTTTGTATTCCCAATGCTCATTTCCAATGGACAGTTTTACCCTTCTGTCTTAAAACAGCCCCTTCCATTTTTCAAAAATCCATGGTCAAAATCTTTGAACCCATCTTGCATCATGCATTGATTTACATTGACGATATTTTACTGTTTTCAGGAACACATGATGAACATCGCGGTTGTTAAATCAATTCTTTGATATTATCCAAACTCATGGCATCATGTCACAAGAAAGAAAAGCACCATTGCAACGGATAATATTGAATTCCTTGGTATGATCATTAAAGACGGACACTACCAGCCAGGAAAGCACATTGCCCAAGAATTGCTTCACTTTCCAGATCAGCAACTTTCCAAAAAGCAAGTCCAACAATTTCTTGGCATTGTCAACTACATCAGAGACTTTATCCCACATGTCGACCATTACCATCATCACCTTTCGGCTTTATTGAAAAAGAAGCCACCAGAGTGGAATTCAGACCACACAAGTGCTGTCACTACTCTAAAGCAACTTGCACAAGATCTGCCACCATTAAAGTTGATTACAGATGGCAAACGCATATTGCAGACAGATGCTAGTGATGAATCATGGGGTGCCATCCTTCTTGAAGAAATCAATGGAAAAGAACACTTTATCGCTCACGCTAGTGGACAATTTTCTGACACACAGAAGCATTACCATAGCGTCTTCAAAGAAATCTTAGCGGTAAAAAATGGCATCAAGAAATTTGAGTTTCATCTCATTGGACATCATTTTCTCATCCGAATGGACAGTTCAGCCTTTCCCAATATCCTCAATTTTAAAGGTAATACTATCCCCGAAAAGATGTTACTCAGGTTAAAAGATTGGTTTTCCAAATATGATTTCTCTGTCCAGCATATAAAAGGATCCCAAAACCTCATCCCTGATATGCTATCCCGACTCTCAAAACCAGAACAGCCTCTAGCCCTTATTTCCACCAAATATCACTTCCCAATTATTCTCATGGCTACTTCACTCCCTTCTGAAGCTATCACCAAAAAGGCATTTCCCCTTGGCAAAACCTTCACCTCAGTCTTTGCCCTCCAAGAATTTGCAAAAAAGGCTATGTTTCGATTCTTCATGAAAGCTTACCTTTTAGCAGATTCATTTCCTTTCTCAACCTTCCATCCAGAAAACATGTTTCTTACTGGTTTAACACTTGATCCACCCAATGAAATTACCGAAGATGAGTTATGGTACATCTGGTGCCTAACTGTCTTATATGCTACTAAGTTGGTTTTACCAGTTCATTCAACCTTGTCCCATCTCCTTAATCTAGAAAAATCCACCTCTTATCCGGACCTTTTCGAGTGGTTCTCCCCATTCCCGGTGGAGAAAGAAATTACAAAGAATTAACAATTATACAATCTTGATCGCATGCCCGAATCAAGCTAAAATGTTCACATCTGTGTTCATTATCCATCGCCCATATTTCCAACATCCAGACACCAACCTTTTCTGGACTCAAGATCAGGTATATGAATATTTCACCACTCCTCATCCTGCCCTCATTGAAAATGAATTCCAGCCCAACCTCAACAATTACCTTTCCCAACTCAATCACCAGACTCCACCTCATAAAGATATTTTCCATACATCCCTTGGCCCTCAACATGACATGATTATGATTCCCACTCCATCAGCCATATCCAAACCAAAGTCCACCGGTATCATCATCAAGGAAGAAAAACCAGACTATACTGATTTCCTTTACCAAGACTCTCAAGACCCATGGGAAGACTTCCTTCCACTCAGCCAACACCTTCAACAGTTCCCACAACCATCCATGCATGAACCAGGATCATCATCTCAACCTCCGCCTCAGAAAAAAGACAAAGCAACTCAGACATCACCTCAACAATTACCACCAGGCTACAGGAGAGATTGTCCTTATCCACCTTGCCGTGGTCCCCGTTGCAAGCATCCAAAGCTCTCCAAGACATTTTTCCCAAAAGATAATGATCGTGATCCAAATGAAACAGATTGGTCATCTGAAGACGACTACATGAATCTCCGCTCTCCATAAAGTAGTTTGTCTTGTTGCAATAATTAAAGTAGTTTGTCTTGTTGTAATCATTAAAGTAGTTTGTTTGTTGTAATAATTTACTTTATGATTTTGTCTTTTTGTAATCATTAAAGTTTGCTTTTACTTTAAGCTTTTACTTTTGTAAAAGTTATGCTTTAAGTCTTTGTCGCTTGTAATAATTAAAGGTGTGTAATCAATATGTGTAATAAGTATGTCTTTTACTTTTCAAAAAAGATAGGGTCTGTCTATCTTTATCTTTTGGAATCCTTATATAAAGGATTTCTCTCCTCCTTGTAACATATCTCGAAATCAATCAACTTTGTGTTCTCTATAAGCTATGACTTTCTAAACTCTTCTCTCTCTCTCCCTGCAAATGAAGTTCTAAAGAAAAGAAAAGAATAAAGATTTTATCTGTTCATTTTGAAATCTCAAGGAAGTATGCTCTGCACTTGCCTTTCAGCAAGGATCCTGTGCATCAGAAAACTTGATAAATTTTATCTGGTTTGGTACCTGTTTTTAGACTAAAAGGAAAGTCTGTTTTGGGTTGTAAAACCTACAAAATTGGTTTAAGTATTTTGATGCTAATAAAAGTATAACCAGGAAATATCGGTCGGGTCCAAATACAGCTTTAATCGTTGTAGGGACTACTAATATGGTTTTAAGTATTTTGATGCTCATAGAAGTATATCGGCCGAAACCTGGAAGTACGCCCAAAGTACAGTTTTAACTGTTGTAGACCTGGTGTAAACAACGCCACGTACTAATATGGTATCAGAGCCATATCGGAGTTTTACTTACCTTGAAAATTTTTGTTTTCAAAATCTTGTTCTTCATTTCACCAAAATGGTATGATTAAATCTTTTATTCAATTTTGCTCAATAGACTTTAGGCGCAGAGAGAATTTCTAAATCATGGCATCATCTTCATCTTCAACTTCAACTCCTTCTAATCCTATTACTCTTTCTTCTACACTTTCTTTACCCAAATCTTGCACTTCTCACACTACCAATAAAATCGAAAATCTTGTAGAATACTCCTATATCCCTGAATCTGCCCAAATCAGTGAATCCTCCTACCCTCTTATCAGTCCTTACCAGTTGTACAAACGACCCAGTTCTTTTACCCGAAGCATCAGAACTCTCATATCCACTAAAAGGCCTCACCCAAAAGAATACATCCAGTCTTCTAGACTTGACCAGTGTTCACTCCAAGCAACTACTTCTGAGCAATATGTAACCCTAGAAATCCCTTCAGAGTTAATCTCAAATTGGAAACGAGAAGGTTATACTCATCTCCATCTGGGAGGAGTCAGATTAATCCTTACCCTTCATGGGAGAAAAGGATTACCGGTCACAGCCCGAATTGCTATGCTAGATACCCGGTTCAAGCAGTACCAAGATGCTGTTATAGGTACTGTCCTCACAACTCTCCATGCAGGAAGTGTTCTACTCACTTTCTATCCAAATTTCAACCTTTCTCTTCAAGATACCAACCTTCCAACAGCCTTGAACGTACAAGTCCAAATTCAAGGTGCAGAACAAATTTCGTCAGCCAAAATTGCTACTCTCCATCATCAATTGGTCTATAGGCTTCAAAATCATGCCTTAGATCTACCCACACCTGAACATCACTCTGACACCCTCATGGTGTTAGCAGAATCAGATCAGATCCCAAGACAAATTCCTCGACATGAGCTCATCCAGCTTATGCCTCTTGAATGGATCTCAAACTATGAGCAGTTCCATAATAATACAGCTCCTATTCAGACATCAGAAAGCATGTTTGAAAGACGACAAGATGGAACAGTTCGTATGACTTTCAAACCACCTCCAAGTGCTCCACAAGAGCCTCCTCGGCTCTCTTTCACTTATTCCTCAATGATCACAGCTGTTCAGACAGCTCAAGAAGATCTGCCAATCACAGGGTTCAATTCTGATGGTTACCCTGTATATCCAGCCAAACACAACGGACATTTCTTATGGGATGTCCCTGGATCAGGCATGTGCGACCCAAATTGTCCCTGTTGGGATGATTGGGAAGAGGACGATGATTACGACACCAAAAGGAAAAGAAAACCCAAAAAGAAAACTTTACCTGTCCCATGTAAACACTGTGAACCCAAACCACCAAAAGACCCTCCACCTCCACCGAGTCCACTACCCATTTACAAAAAAGAACTCAAGTGGATTGCAAAAAATTGCAAATCTGAAGTTCCCTCATTTTCTCACAACTCCACACCAATCGTACAACCATTGGCTTGTATGATGTTTTCCTCCACCTCTTCAGACTATTCTTCATCTTTTCCTCCTATTGACACCCATACTGATTCACAACGTAATGTTGTGTCTAAACATTTCATTCCTTCAGCTATTACCTCAACCGGTCATCTTGAACCTCCTAAACCTTTTGAATCAGTCCTCAACTGGCAAACCCAAAATGCCAGAGCCCAAAATGATACCTTGTTGAATATCCATTCCAAGGTTGAAAAAATCATTTTAACCAACAGATTGAGATTTAAAGTTGATTCAATTACACTCAAATGGAGCAGATCCACCGAGAATCTTAGATCCGAATTGTTCAATTGGATTGAGCTCGAACCATGCTTGCTCAACGATACAATGGCCCAGAGTTTGACCAAAAAGAAAGAGAGATCAGACGCTTACAAACTGAGCTTGCCCAGATTGAATCTGAAAAACAAAGACCTACCTTGTTTACCACATCACCACCCATACCCACCATAAGTCCACCTTATCACCCATTTGCTTCTATGCTTTCTCCAATCAGATCTTATGATCCATCCAAATTATTTGGCATGACCCATACTCTATTCAGAGACCACCCTATTCCACCAGCACCTAAACCCAAATCCAAGCCAAAACCCAAACCTCAGCCTCCTCCTCCAGTCAGAACCTACCAATCACCATTAACTATTCCAGAGCACCATTCTCCAACTCACACATCAACATCACCACAGCCACAGCCACCAACACAGTCTAAAGATAAAACACCTATGCATCAATACAGTGCTCAGATAGCCAATCCATCTCCAGAAATTGATGAATCCACTTCTGATTCAAACCTAGCTGTTTCTGAACCCTCTACTGATACAGCATCCTCTTCACTATCCACAACCAGTGATTCTGAAAAGTCTTATGCCGATATTACCAGAATCCTCATGGCTGACAATCCACCCGACCAAGGTCAACCCTCTCGACCACCTGAACCATATTTTGATATTCCCTCAGATATTGAGGATGAACCTCCAGCTGAATCTTCTGCCACAACTCAACCCCCTCGCGGTCAAAGCACTGAAAAACCATCCAATGGTCCATGGTTTACATTTGATGATATTCCATCTCATAAATGGCGAGACAGACTTACTGAAATGTCTGCCTGGATTGATCTCCAAATGTTACGGTCAGGAGCAACTACTCATTCTGTTCTTAGGGAATTTGCTACTCGTTTTGCTACTTGTGAGAAAATGAGGGAACTTCAGATTTGCAATTTTTTGCAATCCACTTGAGTTCTTTTTTGTAAATGGATAGTGGACTCGGTGGAGGTGGAGGGTCTTTTGGTGGTTTGGGTTCACAGTGTTTACATGGGACAGGTAAAGTTTTCTTTTTGGGTTTTCTTTTCCTTTTGGTGTCGTAATCATCGTCCTCTTCCCAATCATCCCAACAGGGACAATTTGGGTCGCACATTCCTGAGCCAGGGACATCCCATAAGAAATGTCCGTTGTGTTTGGCTGGATATACAGGGTAACCATCAGAATTGAACCCTGTGATTGGCAGATCTTCTTGAGCTGTCTGAACAGCTGTGATCATTGAGGAATAAGTGAAAGAGAGCCGAGGAGGCTCTTGTGGAGCACTTGGAGGTGGTTTGAAAGTCATACGAACGGTTCCATCTTGTCGTCTTTCAAACATGCTTTCGGATGTCTGAATAGGAGCTGTATTATTATGGAACTGCTCATAGTTTGAGATCCATTCAAGAGGCATAAGCTGGATGAGCTCATGTCGAGGAATTTGTCTTGGGATCTGGATGATAGTTGGGATCTGATCTGATTCTGCTAACACCATGAGGGTGTCAGAGTGATGTTCAGGTGTGGGCAGATCTAAGGCATGATTTTGGAGCCTATAGACCAACTGATGATGGAGAGTAGCAATTTTGGCTGAAGAAATTTGTTCTGCACCTTGAATTTGGACTTGGACTTTCAAGGCTGTTGGAAGGTTGGTATCTTGAAGAGAAAGGTTGAAATTTGGATAGAAAGTGAGTAGAACACTTCCTGCATGGAGGGTTGTGAGACAAGTACCTATACATCAAAGATCTTGCTTTACTGCTTGAACCGGGTATCCAACATAGCAATCCGGGCTGTGACCGGTAATCCTTTTCTACCATGAAGGGTAAGGATTAATCTGACTCCTCCCAGATGGAGATGAGTATAGCCTTCTCGTTTCGGTTTGAGATTAACTCGAAGGGATTTCAGGAGTTACATATTGCTCGGCGAGTGGTTGCTTGGAGTGAACACTGGTCAAGTCTAGAAGACTGGATGTATTCTTTCGGGTGAGGCCTTTTAGTGGATATGAGAGTTCTGATGCTTCGGGTAAAAGAACTGGGTCGTTTGTACAACTGGTAAGGACTGATAAGAGGGTAGGAGGATTCACTGATTTGGGCAGATTCAGGGATGTAGGAGTATTCAACAAGATTTTCTATTTTATTGGTAGTGTGAGAAGTGCAAGATTTGGGTAAAGAAAGTGTAGAAGAAAGAGTAATAGGAGTAGAAGGAGTTGAAGTTGAAGATGAAGATGATGCCATGATTTAGAAATTCTCTCTGCGCCTGAAGTCTATTGAGCAAAATTGAATAAAAGATTTAATCATACCATTTTGGTGAAATGAAGAACAAGATTTTGAAAACAAAAATTTTCAAGGTAAGTAAAACTCCGATATGGCTCTGATACCATATTAGTACGTGGCGTTGTTTACACCAGGTCTACAACAGTTAAAACTGTACTTTGGGCCAGTAGCCCGCAAGTCCTGGTTTCCAGCCGATATACTTCTATGAGCATCAAAATACTTAAAACCATTTTGTAGGTTTTACAACCCAAAACAGACTTTCCTTTTAGTCTAAAACAGGGTACCAAACCAGATAAAATTTATCAAGTTTTCTGATATACAGGATCCTTGCTGAAAGGCAAGTGCAGAGCATACTTCCTTGAGATTTCAAAATGAACAGATAAAATCTTTATCCTTTTCTTTTCTTTAGAACTTCATTTGCAGAGAGAGAGAAAAGAGTTTAGAAAGTCATAGCTTATAGAGAACACAAAGTTGATTGATTTCGAGATATCTTACAATGAAGCGAGAAATCCTTTATATAAGGATTCCAAAAGATAAAGATAGGACAGGACCCCTATCTTTTTGAAAAGTAAAAGACATACTTATTACACATATTGATGACACACCTTTAATTATTACAAGCGACAAAGACTTAAAGCATGATGTGGACATAACTTTTACAAAAGTAAAAGCTTAAAGTAAAAGCAAACTTTAATGATTACAACAAGACAAAACTATAAAGCGAGCATAATTATTACAACAAGACAAACTACTTTAATTATTGCAACAAGACAAACTACTTTAATTATTGCAACAAGACAAACTACTTTATGGAGAGCGGAGATTCATGTAGTCGTCTTCAGATGACCAATCTGTTTCATCTGGATCACGATCATTATCTTTTGGGAAAAATGTCTTGGAGAGCTTTGGATGCTTGCAACGGGGACCACGGCAAGGTGGATAAGGACAATCTCTCCTGTAGCCTGGTGGTAATTGTTGAGGTGATGTCTGAGTTGCTTTGTCTTTTTTCTGAGGCGGAGGTTGAGATGATGATCCTGGTTCATGCATGGATGGTTGTGGGAACTGTTGAAGGTGTTGGCTGAGTGGAAGGAAGTCTTCCCATGGGTCTTGAGAGTCTTGGTAAAGGAAGTCAGTGTAGTCTGGTTTTTCTTCCTTGATGATGATACCGGTGGACTTTGGTTTGGATATGGCTGATGGAGTGGGAATCATAATCATGTCATGTTGAGGGCCAAGGGATGTATGGAAGATATCCTTATGAGGTGGAGTCTGGTGATTGAATTGGGAAAGGTAATTGTTGAGGTTGGGCTGGAATTCATTTTCAATGAGGGCAGGATGAGGAGTGGTGAAATATTCATATACCTGATCTTGGGTCCAGAAAAGGTTGGTGTCTGGATGTTGGAAATATGGCCGATGAATAATGAACACAGATGTGAACATTTTAGCTTCAGATTCAGGCATGCGATCAAGATTGTATAATTCTGTTAATTGCTGTAATTTCTTTCTCCACCAGGGAATGGGGGAGAACCACTCGAGAAGGGTCCAGATAAGAGAGGTGGATTTTTCTGGATTAAGGAGATGGGACAAGGTTGAATGAACTGGTAAAACCAACTTAGTAGCATATAAGACAGGTTAGGCACGAGATGTACCATAACTCATCTTGGTAATTTCATTGGGTGGATCAAGTGTTAAACCAAGAAGAAACATGTTTTCGGATGGAAGGTTGAGAAAGGAAATGAATGCTAAAAGGTAAGCTTTCATGAAGAATCGAAACATAGCCTTTTTTGCAAATTCTTGGAGGGCAAAGGCGAGGTGAAGGTTTTGCCAAGGAAATGCCTTTTGGTGATAGCTTCAGAAGGGAGTGAAGTAGCCATGAGAATAATTGGGAAGTGATATTTGGTGGAAATAAGGGCTAGAGGCTGTTCTGGTTTTGAGAGTCGGGATAGCATATCAGGGATGAGGTTTTGAGATCCTTTTATATGCTTTGAGAGAAATCATATTTAGAAAACCAATCTTTTAACCTGAGTAACATCTTTTCGGGAACAGTATTACCTTTGAAATTGAAGATATTGGGAAAGGCTGAACTGTCCATTCGGATGAGAAAATGTTGTCCAATGAGATGAAACTCAAATTTTTTTATGCCATTTTTTACCGCTAAGATTTCTTTGAAGACGCTATGGTAATGCTTCTGTGTGTCAGAAAATTGTCCACTAGCGTGAGCGATAAAGTGTTCTTTTCCATTGATTTCTTCAAGAAGGATGGCACCCCATGATTCATCACTAGCATCTGTCTGCAATATGCGTTTGCCATCTGTAATCAACTTTAATGGTGGCAGATCTTGTGCAAGTTGCTTTAGAGTAGTGACAGCACTTGTGTGGTCTGAATTCCACTCTGGTGGCTTCTTTTTCAATAAAGCCGAAAGGTGATGAGTGTAATGGTCGACATGTGGGATAAAGTCTCTGATGTAGTTGACAATGCCAAGAAATTGTTGGACTTGCTTTTTGGAAAGTTGCTGATCTGGAAGTGAAGCAATTCTTGGGCAATGTGCTTTCCTGGCTGGTAGTGTCCGTCTTTAATGATCATACCAAGGAATTCAATATTATCCGTTGCAATGGTGCTTTTCTTTCTTGTGACATGATGCCATGAGTTTGGATAATATCAAAGAACTGATTTAACAACTGGCGATGTTCATCATGTGTTCCTGAAAACAGTAAAATATCGTCAATGTAAATCAATGCATGATGCAAGATAGGTTCAAAGATTTTGACCATGGATTTTTGAAAAATGGAAGGGGCTGTTTTAAGACCGAAGGGTAAAACTGTCCATTGGAAATGAGCATTGGGAATACAAAAAGCAGTTTTGTACCGTTCAGAAGGTTCAATGCCTAATTGCCAAAAACCTGATTTTAAATCAAATTTTGAAAAGATCTGGGCATTTTTGAGAAAAGTAAACATTCTTTGTCTTTTGGGCAATGGGAATTTATCGTCTTGTAAAAACATGTTTAATGGCTGGTAGTCAATAACTAATCGTTTCTTTCCTCGGACAATCTCAGAATGTTTCTCAACATAAAAGGCTTGGCAAGCCCATTGAGAATGGGTAGGTTCAATAAGACCTTGGGCTAACAATTGAGAACACTCTGTTTGGGCTAGGACTAAGTCAGAAGGACTCATTCCTGGATGAGTGGCTTTGGTGGGATTAATGTCTTCATTTAGTTTGAAGGGCAACTTAATGAAGAAAGACTGATTTTTCCAAAGTGGGTTTGGATGGGTGAACTCAGAATGGGATTCTGGACAGTATTGTAAAAGCTTGGTTGAAATGTCGTGGTAAGATGGGGGTGTTTCAGACAAATTGTAAAGCTTTAAAATGTCTGTGAATGGTTTGAACATGCACTTGACTCGGATGCCATTAGGAATGATCTGGAGGTGTTTGATCTGGTGAATTATGTCAAAACCTAACAAGATATCCTTATTAGGCAGATTGGATCCGATAACTTTGGTCCAAATGACACAATTAGGAAAAAGTTGAATACCAATGGGTTTTTTGGTAATCAATTTGGTAGTGAAGAATTTTCCACTTGTAACCCGGAAATGTTCTTCGTAATGGGTCCAGCTCTCAGGGGGAAGAATGGCTGGATTTAACATGCTTCTCTGGGCTCCAGTATCTAAAAGACCAATTGCTGGAATGGGCCTGTGGAATTTGGAAGGCAAAATTTGGAGTTTAATGGAAGGAATGGGAACAGAAGTGTCTAAAGACAACAACTGGTTATGGAAAATGTTTTGAGGCTCATCATTTTCTGAGTCACTAGATGAGTCTTCCAGTGCGAACACTGTTTCGTCAGTGGGTTCTTCTTGTTCAGAGAAATAGAATTCAAGCTCTTCCTTTTCAGGAGAATAATCAGTGGTAGCCTGAAGGTGTTCAACTAGCCGAATAGATTTTTCTCGTTTGTTGGGACAATCTTTGGCATAGTGACCTTTTTTCTTGCAGATAAAACATCTGCTTGATTTTCTCCGTTTCTGATCTCTGAAGGAACTTGATTTTTTCCTGAAGAATCTGTAAGGCTTTCTGGATTTGCGAGGCTTTGAAGAATATTCTGAATTTCTGAATTTTCGGAAATGCCTTTTCTTTTTGGAACTGCAATCACAATCCTTTTTCTTTTTGCACTTGATCTGGAGATAAGGCTTTTTGCATGCACTGCGGAATGGCTCTTTGTCTTGTAACAGTTCTTTGAAAAACTGTTTTTGCTCACAAAGTTTATCAAGGCATGTCTTAGCAATTTGAAAGATTTTGCCAAGAGATATAGTGTCAAGACTGAGATTGTGAGTTTTGAGCTGCCTTTGGATGTCTGGTTGTAGTTCATCTGGTAGGGAAGCCAGAAAGACATGCTTCAATGTAGGTTCATTGAATCCATTAAGCTTGTAGAACAAGAGAGACATTCTTTTGTAATGAAATTCAAGATCTTTAGCATTGAGAGAGCAGCATTTCATATTGAGATAGTCTCTGCGTGCAGCTTCAGCTGCATGTTGGATCGCCTAGAAATCGATCATGAATAAGCTGCAAGAAGAGCGTTGAGACTTAGTAATTGAACAAATTGCAGTTGTCTGTACTGGCCTAATGAATCAAACCAATCTCTTAGGGCACCCGTAAAACAGTAAAGAAATTCCCAAGAAAGAATGAGTAGTTGCTCATGACCGTAACATTTGGAGATCAACCAGCGAGACATTTGAGTAAGTCTGTCTCGCCATTTATGAGATGGAATATCATCAAATGTAAACCATGGACCATTGGATGGTTTTTTTGGATTGACCGCGAGGGGGTTGAGTTGTGGCGAAGATCGGTGGAGGTTCATCCTCAATATCCGAGGAATATCAAAATATGGTTCGGTGGTCGAGAGGTTGACCTTGGTCGGGTGGATTGTCAACCATGAGGATTACAGTAATATCGGCATAAGACTTTTGAGAATCACTTTGGTTGTGGATAGTGAAGAGGATCTTTGTATCGTAGAGGTTGAAACAACTAGGTTTGAATCGAAGTGGATTCATCAATTACGGAGATGGATTGGCTATCCGAGCTTTGTATTGATGCATAGGTGTTTTATCTTTAGCTGTGTTGGTGGTGGTCATTTGTGGTGATGTTGATGTGTGAGTTGGAGAATGGTGCTCTGGAATAGTTAATGGTGATTGGTAGGTTCGATTTGGAGGAGGAGGCTGAGGTTTGGGTTTTGGCTTGGATTTGGGTTTAGGTGCTGGTGGAATAGGGTGGTCTCTGAATAGAGTATGGGTCATGCCAAATAATTTGGATGGATCATAAGATCTGATTGGAGAAAGCATAGAAGCAAATGGGTGATAAGGTGGACTTATGGTGGGTATGGGTGGTGATGTGGTAAACAAGGTAGGCCTTTGTTTTTCAGATTCAATCTGGGCAAGCTCAGTTTGCAAGCGTCTGATCTCTCTTTCTTTTTGGTCAAACTCTGGGCCATTGTATCTCTGAGCAAGCATTGTTTGGAGGTCGGAGTCCAATTGAACAATTCTGGATTTAAGAGTCTGGTGGATCTGCTCCATTTGAGTGGTAATTGAGTCAACTTTCGTCTCAATCTGTTCAGTTCGTAAACTGATTTTTTCAACCTTGGAATGGATATTCAACAAGGTATCATTTTGGGCTCTGGCATTTTGGGTTTGCCAGTTGAGGACTGATTCAAAAGGTTTAGGAGGTTCAAGATGACCGGTTGAGGTAATAGCTGAAGGAATGAAAGGTTTAGACACAACATTACGTTGTGAATCAGTATGGGTGTCAATAGGAGGAAAAGATGAAGAATAGTCTGAAGAGGTGGAGGAAAACATCATACAAGCCAATGGTTGTACGATTGGTGTGGAGTTGTGAGAAAATGAGGGAACTTCAGATTTGCAATTTTTTGCAATCCACTTGAGTTCTTTTTTGTAAATGGGTAGTGGACTCGGTGGAGGTGGAGGGTCTTTTGGTGGTTTGGGTTCACAGTGTTTACATGGGACAGGTAAAGTTTTCTTTTTGGGTTTTCTTTTCCTTTTGGTGTCGTAATCATCGTCCTCTTCCCAATCATCCCAACAGGGACAATTTGGGTCGCACATGCCTGATCCAGGGACATCCCATAAGAAATGTCCATTGTGTTTGATATCTGGATATACTGAGGTAACCATCGAATTGAACCCGTGATTGGCAGATCTTCGAGCTGTCAACGAGCATTTGTGATCATTGAGGAATAAGTGAAAGAGAGCCGAGGAGGCTCTTGTGGAGCACTTGGAGGTGGTTTGAAAGTCATACGAACGGTTCCATCTTGTCGTCTTTCAAACATGCTTTCGGATGTCTGAATAGGAGCTGTATTATTATGGAAGCGCTTTCATAGTTTGAGATCCATTCAAGAGGCATAAGTGGATGAGCTCATGTCGAGGAATTTGTCTTGGGATCTGGATGATAGTTGGGATCGATTCGATTCTGCTAACACCATGAGGGGTGTCGAGTGATGTTCAAGTGTGTGGCGAGATCTAAGGCATGATTTTGGAGCCTATAGACCAACCGATGATGGAGAGTAGCAATTTTGGTGAAGAAATTTGTTCGCACCTTGAATTTGGACTTGGACTTTCAAGGCTGTTGGAAGGTTGGTATCTTGAAGAGAAAGGTTGAAATTTGGATAGAAAGTGAGTAGAACACTTCCTGCATGGAGAGTTGTGAGGACAGTACCTATGACACAAATCTTGGCTTGAGCAGGGTATCTAGCATAGCAATCGGCTGTGACCGGTAATCCTTTTCTCCCATGAAGGGTAAGGATTAATCTGACTCCTCCCAGATGGAGATGAGTATAACCTTCTCGTTTCCAATTTGAGATTAACTCTGAAGGGATTTCCAGAGTTACATATTGCTCAGCAGTGGTTGCTTGGAGTGAACACTGGTCAAGTCTAGAAGACTGGATGTATTCTTTCGGGTGAGGCCTTTTAGTGGATATGAGAGTTCTGATGCTTCGGGTAAAAGAACTGGGTCGTTTGTACAACTGGTAAGGACTGATAAGAGGGTAGGAGGATTCACTGATTTGGGCAGATTCAGGGATGTAGGAGTATTCAACAAGATTTTCTATTTTATTGGTAGTGTGAGAAGTGCAAGATTTGGGTAAAGAAAGTGTAGAAGAAAGAGTAATAGGATTAGAAGGAGTTGAAGTTGAAGATGAAGATGATGCCATGATTTAGAAATTCTCTCTGCGCCTGAAGTCTATTGAGCAAAATTGAATAAAAGATTTAATCATACCATTTTGGTGAAATGAAGAACAAGATTTTGAAAACAAAAATTTTCAAGGTAAGTAAAACTCCGATATGGCTCTGATACCAATATATGTACGTGGCGTTGTTTACACCAGGTCTACAACAGTTAAAACTGTACTTTGGGCCAGTAGCCCGCAAGTCCTGGTTTCCAGCTGATATACTTTTATTAGCATCAAAATACTTAAACCAATTTTGTAGGTTTTACAACCCAAAACAGACTTTCCATTTAGTCTAAAACAGGGTACCAAACCAGATAAAATTTATCAAGTTTTCTGATGCACAGGATCCTTGCTGAAAGGCAAGTGCAGAGCATACTTCCTTGAGATTTCAAAATGAACAGATAAAATCTTTATTCTTTTCTTTTCTTTAGAACTTCATTTGCAGGGAGAGAGAGAAGAGTTTAGAAAGTCATAGCTTATAGAGAACACAAAGTTGATTGATTTCGAGATATCTTACAATGAAGCGAGAAATCCTTTATATAAGGATTCCAAAAGATAAAGATAGGACAGGACCCCTATCTTTTTGAAAAGTAAAAGACATACTTATTACACATATTGATGACACACCTTTAATTATTACAAGCGACAAAGACTTAAAGCATGATGTGGACATAACTTTTACAAAAGTAAAAGCTTAAAGTAAAAGCAAACTTTAATGATTACAACAAGACAAAGTTATAAAGCAAAAGCAAAACATAATTATTACAACAAGACAAACTACTTTAATTATTGCAACAAGACAAACTACTTTATGGAGAGCGGAGATTCATGTAGTCGTCTTCAGATGACCAATCTGTTTCATCTGGATCACGATCATTATCTTTTGGGAAAAATGTCTTGGAGAGCTTTGGATGCTTCAGAACGGGACCACGGCAAGGTGGATAAGGACAATCTCTCCTGTAGCCTGGTGGTAATTGTTGAGGTGATGTCTGAGTTGCTTTGTCTTTTTTCTGAGGCGGAGGTTGAGATGATGATCCTGGTTCATGCATGGATGGTTGTGGGAACTGTTGAAGGTGTTGGCTGAGTGGAAGGAAGTCTTCCCATGGGTCTTGAGAGTCTTGGTAAAAGAAATCAGTGTAGTCTGGTTTTTCTTCCTTGATGATGATGCCGGTGGACTTTGGTTTGGATATGGCTGATGGAGTGGGAATCATAATCATGTCATGTTGAGGGCCAAGGGATGTATGGAAAATATCTTTATGAGGTGGAGTCTGGTAATTGAGTTGGGAAAGGTAATTGTTGAGGTTGGGCTGGAATTCATTTTCAATGAGGGCAGGATGAGGAGTGGTGAAATATTCATATACCTGATCTTGGGTCCAGAAAAGGTTGGTGTCTGGATGTTGGAAATATGGCCGATGAATAATGAACACGAGATGTGAACATTTTATCTTGATTCGGGCATGCGATCAAGATTATATAATTCAGTTAATTGCTGTAATTTCTTTCTCCACCAGGGAATGGGGGAGAACCACTCGAGAAGAGTCCAGATAAGAGAGGTGGATTTTTCTGGATTAAGGAGATGGGACAAGGTTGAATGAACTGGTAAAACCAACTTAGTAGCATATAAGACAGATTAGGCACAGATGTACCATAACTCATCTTGGTAATTTCATTGGGTGGATCAAGTGTTAAACCAAGAAGAAACATGTTTTCGGATGGAAGGTTGAGAAAGGAAATGAATGCTAAAAGGTAAGCTTTCATGAAGAATCGAAACATAGCCTTTTTGCAAATTCTTGGAGGGCAAAGGCGAGGTGAAGGTTTTGCCAAGGGGAAATGCCTTTTTGGTGATAGCTTGAAGAAGGAGTGAAGTAGCCATGAGAATAATTGGGAAGTGATATTTGGTGGAAATAAGGGCTAGAGGTCATTCGGGTTTTGAGAGTCGGGATAGCATATCGGATGAGGTTTTGGGATCCTTTTATATCGGGACAGAGAAATCATATTTGGAAAACCAATCTTTTAACCCGAGTAACATCTTTTCGGGACAAGATACCTTTAAAATTGAGGATATTGGGAAAAGTGAACTGTCCATTCGGATGAGAAAATGATGTCCAATGAGATGAAACTCAAATTTTTGATGCCATTTTTTACCGCTAAGATTTCTTTGAAGACGCTATGGTAATGCTTCTGTGTGTCAGAAAATTGTCCACTAGCGTGAGCGATAAAGTGTTCTTTTCCATTGATTTCTTCAAGAAGGATGGCACCCCATGATTCATCACTAGCATCATCATTTGCAATATGCGTTTGCCATCTGTGATCAACTTTAATGGTGGCAGATCTTGTGCAAGTTGCTTTAGAGTAGTGACAGCACTTGTGTGGTCTGAATTCCACTCTGGTGGCTTCTTTTTCAATAAAGCCGAAAGGTGATGAGTGTAATGGTCGACATGTGGGATAAAGTCTCTGATGTAGTTGACAATGCCAAGAAATTGTTGGACTTGCTTTTTGGAAAGTTGCTGATCTGGAAAGTGAAGCAATTCTTGGGCAATGTGCTTTCCTGGCTGGTAGTGTCCGTCTTTAATGATCATACCAAGGAATTCAATATTATCCGTTGCAAGGGTGCTTTTCTTTGCTGACAGCATGATGCCATGAGTTTGGATAATATCAAAGAACTGATTTAACAACTGGCGATGTTCATCATGTGTTCCTGAAAACAGTAAAATATCGTCAATGTAAATCAATGCATGATGCAAGATAGGTTCAAAGATTTTGACCATGGATTTTTGAAAAATGGAAGGGGCTGTTTTAAGACCGAAGGGTAAAACTGTCCATTGGAAATGAGCATTGGGAATACAAAAAGCAGTTTTGTACCGTTCAGAAGGTTCAATGCCTAATTGCCAAAAACCTGATTTTAAATCAAATTTTGAAAAGATCTGGGCATTTTTGAGAAAAGTAAACATGCTTTGTCTTTTGGGCAATGGGAATTTATCGTCTTGTAAAAACATGTTTAATGGCTGGAAGTCAATAACTAATCGTTTCTTTCCTCGGACAATCTCAGAATGTTTTTCAACATAAAAGGCTTGGCAAGCCCATTGAGAATGTGTGGGTTCGATAAGACCTTGGGCTAACAATTGAGAACACTCTGTTTGGGTTAGGACTAAGTCAGAAGGACTCATTCCTGGATGAGTGGCTTTTGTTGGATTAATGTCTTCATTTAGTTTGAAGGGCAACTTAATGAAGAAAGACTGATTTTTCCAAAGTGGGTTTGGATGGGTGAACTCAGAATGGGATTCTGGACAGTATTGTAAAAGCTTGGTTGAAATGTCGTGGTAAGATGGGGGTGTTTCAGACAAATTGTAAAGCTTTAAAATGTCTGTGAATGGTTTGAACATGGACTTGACTCGGATGCCATTAGGAATGATCTGGAGGTGTTTGATCTGGTGAATTATGTCAAAACCTAACAAGATATCCTTATTAGGCAGATTGGATCCGATAACTTTGGTCCAAATGACACAATTAGGAAAAAGTTGAATACCAATGGGTTTTTTGGTAATCAATTTGGTAGTGAAGAATTTTCCACTTGCAACCCGGAAATGTTCTTCGTAATGGGTCCAGCTTTCAGGGGGAAGAATGGCTGGATTTAACATACTTCTCTGGGCTCCAGTATCTAAAAGACCAATTGCTGGAATGGGCCTGTGGAATTTTGAAGGCAAGATTTGGAGTTTAATGGAAGGAATGGGAACAGAAGTGTCGAGAGACAACAACTGTTGATGGAAAATGCTTTGGGGCTCATCATTTTCTGAGTCACTAGATGAGTCTTCCAGTGCGAACACTGTTTCGTCAGTGGGTTCTTCTTGTTCAGAGAAATAGAATTCAAGCTCTTCCTTTTCAGGAGAATAATCAGTAGTGGCCTGAAGGTGTTCAACTAGCCGAATAGATTTTTCTTGTTTGTTGGGACAATCTTTGGCATAGTGACCTTTTTTCTTGCAGATAAAACATCTGCTTGATTTTCTCCGTTTCTGATCTCTGAATGAACTTGATTTTTTCCTGAAGAATCTGTAAGGCTTTCTGGATTTGCGAGGCTTTGGAGAATATTCTGAATTGTTGAATTTCCGGAAATGCCTTTTCTTTTTGGAACTGCAATCACAATCCTTTTTCTTTTTGCACTTGATCTGGAGATAAGGCTTTTTGCATGCACTGCGGAATGGCTCTTTGTCTTGTAACAGTTCTTTGAAAAACTGTTTTTGCTCACAAAGTTTATCAAGGCATGTCTTAGCAATTTGAAAGATTTTGCCAAGAGATATAGTGTCAAGACTGAGATTGTGAGTTTTGAGCTGCCTTTGGATGTCTGGTTGTAGTTCATCTGGTAGGGAAGCCAGAAAGACATGCTTCAATGTAGGTTCATTGAATCCATTAAGCTTGTAGAACAAGAGAGACATTCTTTTGTAATGAAATTCAAGATCTTTAGCATTGAGAGAGCAGCATTTCATATTGAGATAGTCTCTGCGTGCAGCTTCAAAAACTGCAGCTGGATCGCCTAGAAATTGATCATGAATAATCGCAAGAGCGATTGAGACTTCGGTAATTGAACAAATTGCGATTTATCATCTTCGCCTAATGAATCAAACCAATCTCTTAGGGCACCCGTAAAACGAGTAGCAAATTCCCTAAGAACAGAATGAGTAGTTGCTCCTGACCGTAACATTTGGAGATCAATCCAGGCAGACATTTCAGTAAGTCTGTCTCGCCATTTATGAGATGGAATATCATCAAATGTAAACCATGGACCATTGGATGGTTTTTCAGTGCTTTGACCGCGAGGGGGTTGAGTTGTGGCAGAAGATTCAGCTGGAGGTTCATCCTCAATATCTGAGGGAATATCAAAATATGGTTCAGGTGGTCGAGAGGGTTGACCTTGGTCGGGTGGATTGTCAACCATGAGGATTCTGGTAATATCGGCATAAGACTTTTCAGAATCACTGGTTGTGGATAGTGAAGAGGATGCTGTATCAGTAGAGGGTTCAGAAACAGCTAGGTTTGAATCAGAAGTGGATTCATCAATTTCTGGAGATGGATTGGCTATCTGAGCACTGTATTGATGCATAGGTGTTTTATCTTTTAATCGTGTTGTGTTGGTGGCTGTGGCTGTGGTGATGTTGATGTGTGAGTTGGAGAATGGTGCTCTGGAATAGTTAATGGTGATTGGTAGGTTCTGACTGGAGGAGGAGGCTGAGGTTTGGGTTTTGGCTTGGATTTGGGTTTAGGTGCTGGTGGAATAGGGTGGTCTCTGAATAGAGTATGGGTCATGCCAAATAATTTGGATGGATCATAAGATCTGATTGGAGAAAGCATAGAAGCAAATGGGCGATAAGGTGGACTTATGGTGGGTATGGGTGGTGATGTGGTAAACAAGGTAGGTCTTTGTTTTTTGATTCAACTGGGCAAGCTCGGTTGTAAGCGTCGATCTCTCTTTCTTTTGGTCAAACTCGGGCATTGTATCGTTGAGCAAGCATGGTTCGAGCTCAATCCAATTGAACAATTCTGGATCTAAGATTCTGGTGGATCTGCTCCATTTGAGCTGTAATTGAATCAACTTTCGTCTCAACTGCATTGATTCAGAATCGATTTTTTTCAACCTTGGAATGGATATTCAACAAGGTATCATTTTGGGCTCGGCATTTTGGGTTTGCGGTTGAGGACCGATTCAAAAGGTTTAGGAGGTTCAAGATGACCGGTTGAGGTAATATTTGAAGGAATGAATGAAAGGTTTAGACACAACATTACGTTGTGAATCAGTATGGGTGTCAATAGGAGGAAAAGATGAAGAATAGTCTGAAGAGGTGGAGGAAAACATCATACAAGCCAATGGTTGTACGATTGGTGTGGAGTTGTGAGAAAATGAGGGAACTTCAGATTTGCAATTTTTTGCAATCCACTTGAGTTCTTTTTTGTAAATGGGTAGTGGACTCGGTGGAGGTGGAGGGTCTTTTGGTGGTTTGGGTTCACAGTGTTTACATGGGACAGGTAAAGTTTTCTTTTTGGGTTTTCTTTTCCTTTTGGTGTCGTAATCATCGTCCTCTTCCCAATCATCCCAACAGGGACAATTTGGGTCGCACATGCCTGATCCAGGGACATCCCATAAGAAATGTCCGTTGTGTTTGGCTGGATAGACAGGGTAACCATCAGAATTGAACCCTGTGATTGGCAGATCTTCTTGAGCCGTCTGAACAGCTGTGATCATTGAGGAATAAGTGAAAGAGAGCGGAGAAGGCTCTTGTGGAGCACTTGGAGGTGGCTTGAAAGTCATACGAACGGTTCCATCTTGTCTTCTTTCAAACATGCTTTCTGATGTCTGAATAGGAGCTGTATTATTGTGGAACTGCTCATAGTTTGAGATCCATTCAAGAGGCATAAGCTGGATGAGCTCATGTCGAGGTATTTGTCTTGGGATCTGGATGATAGTTGGGATCTGATCTGATTCTGCTAACACCATGAGGGTGTCAGAGTGATGTTCAGGTGTGGGCAGATCTAAGGCATGATTTTGGAGCCTATAGACCAACTGATGATGGAGAGTGGCAATTTTGGCTGAAGAAATTTGTTCTGCACCTTGAATTTGGACTTGGACTTTCAAGGCTGTTGGAAGGTTGGTATCTTGAAGAGAAAGGTTGAAATTTGGATAGAAAGTAAGTAGAACACTTCCTGCATGGAGGGTTGTGAGGGACAGACGATACCATAACAAAGACATCTTGGTACTGCTTGAACCAGGGTATCCAACATAGCAATCCATTTGTGACCAGTAATCCTTTCTCTCCATGAAGGGTAAGGATTAATCGACTCCTCCCAGAGATGGAGATGAGTATAGCCTTCTCGTTTCAGGTTTGAGATTAACTCGAAGGGATTTCCAGAGTTACATATTGCTCAGCAGTGGTTGCTTAGAGTGAACACTGGTCAAGTCTAGAAGACTGGATGTATTCTTTCGGGTGAGGCCTTTTAGTGGATATCAGAGTTCTGATGCTTCGGGTAAAAGAACTGGGTCGTTTGTACAACCAAAAGGTGATAAAGAGGTAGGAGGATTCACTGATTTGGGCAGATTCAGGGATGTAGGAGTATTCAACAAGATTTTCTATTTTATTGGTAGTGTGAGAAGTGCAAGATTTGGGTAAAGAAAGTGTAGAAGAAAGAGTAATAGGATTAGTACTGCTTGAACCCCATGGAGGGTTGTGAGGACAGTGCCTATAACAGCATCTTGGTACTGCTTGAACCGGGTATCTAGCATAGCAATTCGGGCTGTGACCGGTAATCCTTTTCTCCCATGAAGGGTAAGGATTAATCTGACTCCTCCCAGATGGAGATGAGTATAGCCTTCTCGTTTCCAGTTTGAGATTAACTCTAAAGGGATTTCCAGAGTTACATATTGCTCAGCAGTGGTTGCTTGGAGTGAACACTGGTCAAGTCTAGAAGACTGGATGTATTCTTTCGGGTGAGGCCTTTTAGTGGATATGAGAGTTCTGATGCTTCGGGTAAAAGAACTGGGTCGTTTGTACAATCAAGGACTGATAAGAGGGTAGGAGGATTCACTGATTTGGGCAGATTCATGGATGTAGGAGTATTCAACAAGATTTTCTATTTTATTGGTAGTGTGAGAAGTGCAAGATTTGGGTAAAGAAAGTGTAGAAGAAAGAGTAATAGGAGTCGAAGGAGTTGAAGATGAACATGATGCCATGATTTAGAAAGTCTCTCTGCGCCTGAAGTCTATTGAGCAAAATTGAATAAAAGATTCAATCATACCATTTTGGTGAAATGAAGAACAAGGTTTTGAAAACAAAGGGGTTTTCAAGGTAAGTAAAACTCCGATATGGCTCTGATACCATATTAAAACTGTACTTTGGGCCAGTAGCCCGCAAGTCCTGGTTTCCAGCCGATATACTTCTATGAGCATCAAAATACTTAAAACCATTTTGTAGGTTTTACAACCCAAAACAGACTTTCCTTTTAGTCTAAAACAGGGTACCAAACCAGATAAAATTTATCAAGTTTTCTGATGCACAGGATCCTTGCTGAAAGGCAAGTGCAGAGCATACTTCCTTGAGATTTCAAAATGAACAGATAAAATCTTTATCCTTTTCTTTTCTTTAGAACTTCATTTGCAGAGAGAGAGAAAAGAGTTTAGAAAGTCATAGCTTATAGAGAACACAAAGTTGATTGATTTCGAGATATCTTACAATGAGGAGAGAAATCCTTTATATAAGGATTCAAGAGGAAAGATAGGACAGGACCCCTATCTTTTTCTTTTTGAAAAGTAAAAGACATACTTATTACACATATTGATTACACACCTTTAATTATTACAAGCGACAAAGACTTAAAGCATGATTTGGACATAACTTTTACAAAAGTAAAAGCTTAAAGTAAAAGCAAACTTTAATGATTACAACAAGACAAAGTTATAAAGTAAAAGCAAAACATAATTATTACAACAAGACAAACTACTTTAATTATTGCAACAAGACAAACTACTTTATAGAGAGCGGAGATTCATGTAGTCGTCTTCAGATGACCAATCCGTTTCATCTGGATCACGATCATTATCTTTTGGGAAAAATGTCTTGGAGAGCTTTGGATGCTTGCAACGGGGACCACGGCAAGGTGGATAAGGACAATCTCTCCTGTAGCCTGGTGGTAATTGTTGAGGTGATGTCTGAGTTGCTTTGTCTTTTTTCTGAGGCGGAGGTTGAGATGATGATCCTGGTTCATGCATGGATGGTTGTGGGAACTGTTGAAGGTGTTGGCTGAGTGGAAGGAAGTCTTCTCATGGGTCTTGAGAGTCTTGGTAAAGGAAATCAGTGTAGTCTGGTTTTTCTTCCTTGATGATGATGCCGGTGGACTTTGGTTTGGATATGGCTGATGGAGTGGGAATCATAATCATGTCATGTTGAGGGCCAAGGGATGTATGGAAAATATCTTTATGAGGTGGAGTCTGGTGATTGAGTTGGGAAAGGTAATTGTTGAGGTTGGGCTGGAATTCATTTTCAATGAGGGCAGGATGAGGAGTGGTGAAATATTCATATACCTGATCTTGGGTCCAGAAAAGGTTGGTGTCTGGATGTTGGAAATATGGCCGATGAATAATGAACACAGATGTGAACATTTTATCTTCAGATTCAGGCATGCGATCAAGATTGTATAATTCTGTTAATTGCTGTAATTTCTTTCTCCACCAGGGAATGGGGGAGAACCACTCGAGAAGAGTCCAGATAAGAGAGGTGGATTTTTCTGGATTAAGGAGATGGGACAAGGTTGAATGAACTGGTAAAACCAACTTAGTAGCATATAAGACAGTTAGGCACCAGATGTACCATAACTCATCTTCGGTAATTTCATTGGGTGGATCAAGTGTTAAACCAGTAAGAAACATGTTTTCTGGATGGAAGGTTGAGAAAGGAAATGAATCTGCTAAAAGGTAAGCTTTCATGAAGAATCGAAACATAGCCTTTTTGCAAATTCTTGGAGGGCAAAAGCGAGGTGAAGGTTTTGCCAAGGGAAATGCCTTTTTGGTGATAGCTTCGAGAAGGGAGTGAAGTAGCCATGAGAATGGGAAGTGATATTTGGTGGAAATAAGGGCTGAGAGGTCATTACGGTTTTGAGAGTCGGGATAGCATATCAGGGATGAGGTTTTGGGATCCTTTTATATGCTGGACAGAGAAATCATATTTGGAAAACCAATCTTTTAACCTGAGTAACATCTTTTCGGGGACAGTATTACCTTTAAAATTGAGGATATTGGGAAAAGCTGAACTGTCCATTCGGATGAGAAAATGATGTCCAATGAGATGAAACTCAAATTTTTTGATGCCATTTTTTACCGCTAAGATTTCTTTGAAGACGCTATGGTAGTGCTTCTGTGTGTCAGAAAATTGTCCACTAGCGTGAGCGATAAAGTGTTCTTTTCCATTGATTTCTTCAAGAAGGATGGCACCCCATGATTCATCACTAGCATCATCGCAATATGCGTTTGCCATCTGTGATCAACTTTAATGGTGGCAGTTCTTGCGCAAGTTGCTTTAGAGTAGTGACAGCACTTGTGTGGTCTGAATTCCACTCCGGAGGCTTCTTTTTCAATAAAGCCGAAAGGTGATGAGTGTAATGGTCGACATGTGGGATAAAGTCTCTGATGTAGTTGACAATGCCAAGAAATTGTTGGACTTGCTTTTTGGAAAGTTGCTGATCTGGAAAGTGAAGCAATTCTTGGGCAATGTGCTTTCCTGGCTGGTAGTGTCCGTCTTTAATGATCATACCAAGGAATTCAATATTATCCGTTGCAATGGTGCTTTTCTTTGCTGACAGCATGATGCCATGAGTTTGGATAATATCAAAGAACTGATTTAACAACTGGCGATGTTCATCATGTGTTTCGAAAACAAGAAAATATCGTCAATGTAAATCAATGCATGATGCAAGATGGGTTCAAAGATTTTGACCATGGATTTTTGAAAAATGGAAGGGCTGTTTTAAGACCGAAGGGTAAAACTGTCCATTGGAAATGAGCATTGGGAATACAAAAAGCAGTTTTGTACCGTTCAGAAGGTTCAATGCCTAATTGCCAAAAACCTGATTTTAAATCAAATTTTGAAAAGATCTGGGCATTTTTGAGAAAAGTAAACATGCTTTGTCTTTTGGGTAATGGAAATTTATCGTCCTGTAAAAACATGTTTAATGGCTGGTAGTCAATGACTAAGCGTTTCTTTCCTCGGACAATCTCAGAATGTTTTTCAACATAAAAGGCTTGGCAAGCCCATTGAGAATGTGTAGGTTCAATAAGACCTTGGGCTAACAATCGAGAACACTCTGTTTGGGCTAGGACTAAGTCAGAAGGACTCATTCCTGGATGAGTGGCTTTTGTTGGATTAATGTCTTCATTTAGTTTGAAGGGCAACTTAATGAAGAAAGACTGATTTTTCCAAAGTGGGTTTGGATGGGTGAACTCAGAATGGGATTCTGGACAATATTGTAAAAGCTTGGTTGAAATGTCGTGGTAAGATGGGGTGTTTGGACAAATTGTAAAGTTTCAAGATGTCTGTGAAAGGTTTGAACATGGATTTGACTCGGATGCCATTGGGAATGATCTGGAGGTGTTTGATCTGGTGAATTATGTCAAAACCTAACAAGATATCCTTATTAGGCAGATTGGATCCGATAACTTTGGTCCAAATGACACAATTAGGAAAAAGTTGAATACCAATGGGTTTTTGGTAATCAATTTGGTAGTGAAGAATTTTCCACTTGCAACCCCGGAAATGTTCTTCGTAATGGGTCCAAATTTTCGGGGAAGAATGGTGGATTTAACATACTCTCAGGCTCCAGATCTAAAAGACCAATTCTTTGGAATGTGCCTGTGGAATTTTGAAGGCAAGATTTGGAGTTTAATGGAAGGAATGAAGGAAAAGTGTCGAGAGACAACAAGCTGTTGATGGAAAATGCTTTGGGGCTCATCATTTTTCGAGTCACTAGATGAGTCTTCCAGGTGCGAACTTTGTTTCGTCGAGTGGGTTCTTCTTGTCGAGAGAAATAGAATTCAAGCTCTTCCTTTTCGGGAGAATAATCAGAAAGTGGCTCAAGGTGTTCAACTAGCCGAATAGCTTTTTCTCGTTTGTTGGGACAATCTTTGGCATAGTGACCTTTTTTCTTGCAGATAAAACATCTGCTTGATTTTCTCCGTTTCTGATCGCTGAATGAACTTGATTTTTTCCTGAAGAATCTGTAAGGCTTTCTGGATTTGCGAGGCTTTGGAGAATATTCTGAATTTCTGAATTTTCGGAAATGCCTTTTCTTTTTGGAACTGCAATCACAATCCTTTTTCTTTTTGCACTTGATCTGGAGATAAGGCTTTTTGCAAGCACTTTGGAACGGCTCTTTGTCTTTTAACAGTTCTTTGAAAAACTGTTTTTGCTCACAAAGTTTATCAAGGCATGTCTTAGCAATCTGAAAGATTTTGCCAAGAGAGATAGTGTCAAGACTGAGATTGTGAGTTTTGAGCTGCCTTTGGATGTCGAGAGGGTTGACCTTGGTCGGGTGGATTGTCAGCCATGAGGATTCTGGTAATATCAGCATAAGACTTTTCAGAATCACTGGTTGTGGATAGTGAAGAGGATGCTATATCAGTAGAGGGTTCAGAAACAGCTAGGTTTGAATCAGAAGTGGATTCATCAATTTCTGGAGATGGATTGGCTATCTGAGCACTGTATTGATGCATAGGTGTTTTATCTTTAGATTGTGTTGGTGGCTGTGGCTGTGGTGATGTTGGTGTGTGAGTTGGAGAATGGTGCTCTGGAATAGTTAATGATGATTTGTAGGTTCTGACTAGAGGAGGAGGCTGAGGTTTGGGTTTTGGTTTTGATTTGGGTTTAGGTGCTGGTGGAATAGGGTGGTCTCTAAATAGAGTATGGGTCATGCCAAATAATTTGGATGGATCATAAGATCTGATTGGAGAAAGCATAGAAGCAAATGGGTGGTAAGGTGGACTTATAGTGGGTATGGGTGGTGATGTGGTAAACAAGGTAGGTCTTTGTTTTTCGGATTCAATCTGGGCAAGCTCAGTTTGTAAGCGTCTGATCTCTCTTTCTTTTTGGTCAAACTCTGGGCCATTGTATCGTTGAGCAAGCATGGTTCGGAGGTCGGAGTCTAATTGAACAATTCTGGATTTAAGAGTCTGGTGGATCTGCTCCATTTGAGCTGTAATTGAGTCAACTTTCGTCTCAATTTGGTCAGTTCGTAAACTGATTTTTTCAACCTTGGAATGGATATTCAACAAGGTATCATTTTGTGCTCTGGCATTTTGGGTTTGCCAATTTAGGACTGATTCAAAAGGTTTTGGAGGTTCAAGATGACCGGTTGAGGTAATAGCTGAAGGAATAAAAGGTTTAGACACAACATTGCATTGTGAATCAGTATGAGTGTCAAGAGAAGGAAAAGATGAAGAATAGTCTGAAGAGGTGGAGGAAAACATCATACAAGCTAATGGTTGTACGATCGGTGTATGAGTAGGAAGTGGGGATGGAATCTCAGTTTTGCAATGTTTGGCAATCCATTTGAGTTCTTTTTTGTAAATGGGTAGTGGACTTGGTGGAGGTGGAGGGTCTTTTGGTGGTTTGGGTTCACAGTGTTTACATGGGACAGGTAAGGTTTTCTTTTTGGGTTTTCTTTTCCTTTTGGTGTCGTAATCATCGTCCTCTTCCCAATCATCCCAACAGGGACAATTTGGGTCGCACATTCCTGAGCCAGGGACATCCCATAAGAAATGTCCGTTGTGTTTGGCTGGATATACTGGGGTAACCATCAAAATTGAACCCCGTGATTGGCAGATCTTCTTGAGTTGTGTGTGAGCATTTGTGATCATTGAGAATAAGTGAAAGAGAGCCGAGGAGGCTCTTGTGGAGCACTTGGAGGTGGTTTGAAAGTCATTCGAACGGTTCCATCTTGTCGTCTTTCAAACATGCTTTCTGATGTCTGAATAGGAGCTGTATTATTGTGGCGCTTTCATAGTTTGAGATCCATTCAAGAGGCATGTTTGGATGAGCTCATGTCGAGGAATTTGTCTTGGGATCGGATGATAGTTGGGATCGATTCGATTCTCGCTAACACCATGAGGGTGTCAGAGTGATGTTCAGGTGTGGGCAGATCTAAGGCATGATTTTGGAGCCTATAGACCAACTGATGATGGAGAGTGGCAATTTTGGCTGAAGAAATTTGTTCTGCACCTTGAATTTGGACTTGGACTTTCAAGGCTGTTGGAAGGTTGGTATCTTGAAGAGAAAGGTTGAAATTTGGATAGAAAGTGAGTAGAACACTTCCTGCATGGAGGGTTGTGAGGAGAGTACCTATAACAAAGATCTTTGCTTGAACCGGGTATCTAGCATAGCAATTCGGGCTGTGACCGGTAATCCTTTTCTCCCATGAAGGGTAGCAGAATCAGATCAGATCCCAACTATTATCCAGATCCCAAGACAAATTAGTACGTGGAATTCAGACCACACAAGTGCTGTCACTACTCTAAAGCAACTTGCACAAGATCTGCCACCATTAAAGTTGATTACAGATGGCTAACGCATATTGCAGACAGATGCTAGTGATGAATCATGGGGTGCCATCCTTCTTGAAGAAATCAATGGAAAAGAACACTTTATCGCTCACGCTAGTGGACAATTTTCTGACACACAGAAGCATTACCATAGCGTCTTCAAAGAAATCTTAGCGGTAAAAAATGGCATCAAGAAATTTGAGTTTCATCTCATTGGACATCATTTTCTCATCCGAATGGACAGTTCAGCCTTTCCCAATATCCTCAATTTTAAAGGTAATACTGTTCCCGAAAAGATGTTACTCAGGTTAAAAGATTGGTTTTCCAAATATGATTTCTCTGTCCAGCATATAAAAGGATCTCAAAACCTCATCCCTGATATGCTATCCCGACTCTCAAAACCAGAACAGCCTCTAACCCTTATTTCCACCAAATATCACTTCCCAATTATTCTCATGGCTACTTCACTCCCTTCTGAAGCTATCACCAAAAAGACATTTCCCCTTGGCAAAACCTTCACTTCAGTCTTTGCCCTCCAAGAATTTGCAAAAAAGGCTATGTTTCGATTCTTCATGAAAGCTTACCTTTTAGCAGATTCATTTCCTTTCTCAACCTTCCATCCAGAAAACATGTTTCTTACTGGTTTAACACTTGATCCACCCAATGAAATTACCGAAGATGAGTTATGGTACATCTGGTGCCTAACTGTCTTATATGCTACTAAGTTGGATTTACCAGTTCATTCAACCTTGTCCCATCTCCTTAATCCAGAAAAGTCCACCTCTCTTATCTGGACCCTTCTCGAGTGGTTCTCCCCCATTCCCTGGTGGAGAAAGAAATTACAGCACTTCACAGAATTATACAATCTTGATCGCATGCCTGAATCTGAAGCTAAAATGTTCACATCTGTGTTCATTATTCATCGGCCATATTTCCAACATCCAGACACCAACCTTTTCTGGACTCAAGATCAGGTATATGAATATTTCACCACTCCTCATCTTGCCCTCATTGAAAATGAATTCCAGCCAAACCTCAACAATTACCTTTCCCAACTCAATCACCAGACTCCACCTCATAAAGATATTTTCCATACATCCCTTGGCCCTCAACATGACATGATTATGATTCCCACTCCATCAGCCATATCCAAACCAAAGTCCACCGGCATCATCATCAAGGAAGAAAAACCAGACTACACTGATTTCCTTTACCAAGACTCTCAAGACCCATGGGAAGACTTCCTTCCACTCAGCCAACACCTTCAACAGTTCCCACAACCATCCATGCATGAACCAGGATCATCATCTCAACCTCCGCCTCAGAAAAAAGACAAAGCAACTCAGACATCACCTCAACAATTACCACCAGGCTACAGGAGAGATTGTCCTTATCCACCTTGCCGTGGTCCCCGTTGCAAGCATCCAAAGCTCTCCAAGACATTTTTCCCAAAAGATAATGATCGTGATCCAGATGAAACGGATTGGTCATCTGAAGACGACTACATGAATCTCCGCTCTCCATAAAGTAGTTTGTCTTGTTGCAATAATTAAAGTAGTTTGTCTTGTTGTAATAATTATGTTTTGCTTTTACTTTATAACTTTGTCTTGTTGTAATCATTAAAGTTTGCTTTTACTTTAAGCTTTTACTTTTGTAAAAGTTATGTCCAAATCATGCTTTAAGTCTTTGTCGCTTGTAATAATTAAAGGTGTGTAATCAATATGTGTAATAAGTATGTCTTTTACTTTTCAAAAAGAAAAAGATAGGGGTCCTGTCCTATCTTTCCTCTTCAGAATCCTTATATAAAGGATTTCTCTCCTCATTGTAAGATATCTCGAAATCAATCAACTTTGTGTTCTCTATAAGCTATGACTTTCTAAACTCTTTTCTCTCTCTCTGCAAATGAAGTTCTAAAGAAAAGAAAAGGATAAAGATTTTATCTGTTCATTTTGAAATCTCAAGGAAGTATGCTCTGCACTTGCCTTTCAGCAAGGATCCTGTGCATCAGAAAACTTGATAAATTTTATCTGGTTTGGTACCCTGTTTTAGACTAAAAGGAAAGTCTGTTTTGGGTTGTAAAACCTACAAAATGGTTTTAAGTATTTTGATGCTCATAGAAGTATATCGGCTGGAAACGGGACTTGCGCAGACTGGCCCAAAGTACAGTTTTAACTGTTGTAGACCTGGTGTAAACAACGCCACGTACTAATATGGTATCAGAGCCACGTACCCTGTTTTAGACTAAAAGGAAAGTCTGTTTTGGGTTGTAAAACCTACAAAATGGTTTTAAGTATTTTGATGCTCATAGAAGTATATCGGTGAAACCGGGACTTGCAGACTCTTGGCCCAAAGTACAGTTTTAACTGTTGTAGACCTGGTGTAAACAACGCCACGTACTAATATGGTATCAGAGCCATATCGGAGTTTTACTTACCTTGAAAATCCCTTTGTTTTCAAAACTTTGTTCTTCATTTCACCAAAATGGTATGATTGAATCTTTTATTCAATTTTGCTCAATAGACTTCAGGCGCAGCGAGACTTTCTAAATCATGGCATCATGTTCATCTTCAACTCCTTCGACTCCTATTACTCTTTCTTCTACACTTTCTTTACCCAAATCTTGCACTTCTCACACTACCAATAAAATAGAAAATCTTGTTGAATACTCCTACATCCCTGAATCTGCCCAAATCAGTGAATCATCCTACCCTCTTATCAGTCCTTACCAGTTGTACAAACGACCCAGTTCTTTTACCCGAAGCATCAGAACTCTCATATCCACTAAAAGGCCTCACCCGAAAGAATACATCCAGTCTTCTAGACTTGACCGATGTTCACCCAAGCAACCATCTTTGAGCAATATGTAACTCTGGAAATCCCTTCAGAGTTAATCTCAAACTGGAAACGAGAAGGCTATACTCATCTCCATCTGGGAGGAGTCAGATTAATCCTTACCCTTCATGGGAGAAAAGGATTACCGGTCACAGCCCGGATTGCTATGTTGGATACCCGGTTCAAGCAGTACCAAGATGCTGTTATAGGTACTGTCCTCACAACCCTTCATGCAGGAAGTGTTCTACTCACTTTCTATCCAAATTTCAACCTTTCTCTTCAAGATACCAACCTTCCCACCGCTTTGAAAGTTCAAGTTCAAATTCAAGGTGCAGAACAAATTTCTTCAGCCAAAATTGCCACTCTCCATCATCAGTTGGTCTATAGGCTCCAAAATCATGCCTTAGATCTGCCCACACCTGAACATCACTCTGACACCCTCATGGTGTTAGCAGAATCAGATCAGATCCCAACTATCATCCAGATCCCAAGACAAATTCCTCGACATGAGCTCATCCAGCTTATGCCTCTTGAATGGATCTCAAACTATGAGCAGTTCCACAATAATACAGCTCCTATTCAGACATCCGAAAGCATGTTTGAAAGACGACAAGATGGAACCGTTCGTATGACTTTCAAACCACCTCCAAGTGCTCCACAAGAGCCTCCTCGGCTCTCTTTCACTTATTCCTCAATGATCACAGCTGTTCACACAGCTCAAGAAGATCTGCCAATCACAGGGTTCAATTCTGATGGTTACCCTGTATATCCAGCCAAACACAACGGACATTTCTTATGGGATGTCCCTGGCTCAGGAATGTGCGACCCAAATTGTCCCTGTTAGGATGATTGGGAAGAGGACGATGATTACGACACCAAAAGGAAAAGAAAACCTAAAAAGAAAACCTTACATGTCCCATGTAAACACTGTGAACCCAAACCACCAAAAGACCCTCCACCTCCACCAAGTCCACTACCCATTTACAAAAAAGAACTCAAATGGATTGCAAAACATTGCAAAACTGAGATTCCATCCCCACTTCCTACTCATACACCGATCGTACAACCATTAGCTTGTATGATGTTTTCCTCCACCTCTTCAGACTATTCTTCATCTTTTCCTTCTCTTGACACTCATACTGATTCACAACGCAATGTTGTGTCTAAACCTTTTATTCCTTCAGCTATTACCTCAACCGGTCATCTTGACCCTCCAAAACCTTTTGAATCAGTCCTAAATTGGCAAACCCAAAATGCCAGAGCACAAAATGATACCTTGTTGAATATCCATTCCAAGGTTGAAAAAATCAGTTTACGAACTGACCAAATTGAGACGAAAGTTGACTCAATTACAGCTCAAATGGAGCAGATCCACCAGACTCTTAAATCCAGAATTGTTCAATTGGACTCCGACCTCCGAACCATGCTTGCTCAACGATACAATGGCCCAGAGTTTGACCAAAAAGAAAGAGAGATCAGACGCTTACAAACTGAGCTTGCCCAGATTGAATCAGAAAAACAAAGACCTACCTTGTTTACCTCATCACCACCCATACCCACTATAAGTCCACCTTACCACCCATTTGCTTCTATGCTTTCTCCAATCAGATCTTATGATCCATCCAAATTATTTGGCATGACTCATACTCTATTCAGAGACCACCCTATTCCACCAGCACCTAAACCCAAATCCAAACCAAAACCCAAACCTCAGCCTCCTCCTCCAGTCAGAACCTACCAATCACCATTAACTATTCCAGAGCACCATTCTCCAACTCACACACCAACATCACCACAGCCACAGCCACCCACACAGTCTAAAGATAAAACCCCTATGCATCAATACAGTGCTCAGATAGCCAACCCATCTCCAGAAATTGATGAATCCACTTCTGATTCAAACCTAGCCATTTCTGAACCCTCTACTGATACAGCATCCTCTTCACTATCCACAACCAGTGATTCTGAAAAGTCTTATGCTGATATTACCAGAATCCTCATGGCTGACAATCCACCCGACCAAGGTCAACCCTCTCGACCACCTGAACCATATTTTGATATTCCCTCAGATATTGAGGATGAACCTCCAGCTGAATCTTCTGCCACAACTCAACCCCCTCGCGGTCAATCCAGTGAAAAACCATCCAATGGTCCATGGTTTACATTTGATGATATTCCATCTCATAAATGGCGAGACAGACTTACTGAAATGTCTGCCTGGATTGATCTCCAAATGTTACTGGGGAGCAACTACTCATTCTCGTTCTTAGGGAATTTGCTACTCGTTTACGGGTGCCCTAAGAGATTGGTTTGATTCATTAGGCCAAGACAGTAACCGCAATTTGTTCAATTACTGTAAGTCTCAATCGCTCTTGCAGATTATTCATGATCTAGGCGATCCGGCCATAGATTTTTAAGTCATGCACGCAGAGACTATCTCAATATGAAATGCTGCTCTCTCAATGCTAAAGATCTTGAATTCCATTACAAAAGAATGTCTCTCTTGTTCTACAAGCTTAATGGATTCAATGAACCTACATTGAAGCATGTCTTTCTGGCTTCCCTACCAGATGAACTACAACCCGACATCCAAAGGCAGCTCAAAACTCACAATCTCAGTCTTGACACTATCTCTCTTGGCATGCCTTGATAAACTTTGTGAGCAAAAACAGTTTTTCAAAGAACTGTTAAAAGACAAAGAGCCGTTCCAAAGTGCTTGCAAAAAGCCTTATCTCCAGATCAAGTGCAAAAAGAAAAAGGATTGTGATTGCAGTTCCAAAAAGAAAAGGCATTTCCGAAAATTCAGAAATTCAGAATATTCTTCAAAGCCTCGCAAATCCAGAAAGCCTTACAGATTCTTCAGGAAAAAATCAAGTTCATTCAGAGATCAGAAACGGAGAAAATCAAGCAGATGTTTTATCTGCAAGAAAAAAGGTCACTATGCCAAAGATTGTCCCAACAAACGAGAAAAAGCTATTCGGCTAGTTGAACACCTTCAGGCCACTACTGATTATTCTCCTGAAAAGGAAGAGCTTGAATTCTATTTCTCTGAACAAGAAGAACCCACTGACGAAACAGTGTTCGCACTGGAAGACTCATCTAGTGACTCAGAAAATGATGAGCCCCAAAGCATTTTCCATCAACAGTTGTTGTCTCTCGACACTTCTGTTCCCATTCCTTCCATTAAACTCCAAATCTTGCCTTCAAAATTCCACAGGCCCATTCCAGCAATTGGTCTTTTAGATACTGGAGCCCAGAGAAGTATGTTAAATCCGGCCATTCTTCCCCCTGAAAGCTGGACCCATTACGAAGAACATTTCCGGGTT
Organism: Atalantia buxifolia; assembly: GCA_030444775.1. NCBI lineage: Eukaryota > Viridiplantae > Streptophyta > Magnoliopsida > Sapindales > Rutaceae > Atalantia > Atalantia buxifolia. Next base: position 11,713,148 of record CM059833.1, read on the forward strand.
GCAAGTGGAAAATTCTTCACTACCAAATTGATTACCAAAAAACCCATTGGTATTCAACTTTTTCCTAATTGTGTCATTTGGACCAAAGTAATCGGTTCAAATCTGCCTAATAAGGATATCTTGTTAGGTTTTGACATCATTCACCAGATCAAACACCTCCAGATCATTCCCAATGGCATCCGAGTCAAATCCATGTTCAAACCTTTCACAGACATCTTGAAACTTTACAATTTGTCTGAAACACCCCCATCTTACCACGACATTTCAACCAAGCTTTTACAATATTGTCCAGAATCCCATTCTGAGTTCACCCATCCAAACCCACTTTGGAAAAATCAGTCTTTCTTCATTAAGTTGCCCTTCAAACTAAATGAAGACATTAATCCAACAAAAGCCACTCATCCAGGAATGAGTCCTTCTGACTTAGTCCTAGCCCAAACAGAGTGTTCTCAATTGTTAGCCCAAGGTCTTATTGAACCTACACATTCTCAATGGGCTTGCCAAGCCTTTTATGTTGAAAAACATTCTGAGATTGTCCGAGGAAAGAAACGCTTAGTCATTGACTACCAGCCATTAAACATGTTTTTACAGGACGATAAATTTCCATTACCCAAAAGACAAAGCATGTTTACTTTTCTCAAAAATGCCCAGATCTTTTCAAAATTTGATTTAAAATCAGGTTTTTGGCAATTAGGCATTGAACCTTCTGAACGGTACAAAACTGCTTTTTGTATTCCCAATGCTCATTTCCAATGGACAGTTTTACCCTTCGGTCTTAAAACAGCCCCTTCCATTTTTCAAAAATCCATGGTCAAAATCTTTGAACCCATCTTGCATCATGCATTGATTTACATTGACGATATTTTACTGTTTTCAGGAACACATGATGAACATCGCCAGTTGTTAAATCAATTCTTTGATATTATCCAAACTCATGGCATCATGCTGTCAGCAAAGAAAAGCACCATTGCAACGGATAATATTGAATTCCTTGGTATGATCATTAAAGACGGACACTACCAGCCAGGAAAGCACATTGCCCAAGAATTGCTTCACTTTCCAGATCAGCAACTTTCCAAAAAGCAAGTCCAACAATTTCTTGGCATTGTCAACTACATCAGAGACTTTATCCCACATGTCGACCATTACACTCATCACCTTTCGGCTTTATTGAAAAAGAAGCCACCAGAGTGGAATTCAGACCACACAAGTGCTGTCACTACTCTAAAGCAACTTGCACAAGATCTGCCACCATTAAAGTTGATTACAGATGGCAAACGCATATTGCAGACAGATGCTAGTGATGAATCATGGGGTGCCATCCTTCTTGAATGATGAGAACCATCAAGAAAATGCCATTAAAGATTCAAGTGATCCTTTGCACATTCATGGAGGCCCAATTACAAGAGCTAGAGCCAAAAAGATGCAAGCTGCTTTAAATGGATTAATTGAGAAAATATGGATTGAAAATACAATTCAAGATGCAAGACATCACGAATTGGGCTTGGAGAGAAGACATGGCATTGTGGCCATTATTCAAGCTATTGGGCAGCCAAATACACAACTTGGATCAAATGCAGCAAGGGCATCTTCGGAATAAAACTGAGCTGGATTTGGAGTTCTCTAGAAGGAGTTATGACCAATTCATTACAGCTTGTTCGGACTTGGGATTTTCAACGACTCCTTTGTTTTTCAACTTCATTGTTTGTTTTGTTTCAAGTTTGTCAATGTGTAAGGTAAGTCTACCATCAATAATGGTGGGCTAACATTAAGTTTGTCAATGTGTAAGGTAAGTCTACCATCAATAATGGTGGGCTAACATTAAGTTTGTCAATGATAACATTAAATAAGGTAAGTATTAAGTTTGTCAATGCTAGCATTAATTATGGTGGGTTGGTGAAGACTTTTGAAGCATCCTTTGACAAACCTATACTTGGAGGGTTGTTCCAATGTTTCCATTTTTATTTTTAGGATCTTGGGTTTTTATTAGCCTATTTAAACCCAGCAGCCTTGCTATGTAAGAGAATTAGAGATTAATGTTATTTGAATTTGAAAGATTATTCTTTCTTTGGTTCTTTTGAGAACTAGTGAACTTATCAAGAATTAGCATTCTTGTGGCGTTCCAAATTTAGACTTATCACTCACCTTCTCATCTACTTCTTGAGTGTGGCGTCAATATCATTCTCTATACCTTTGGTTCATGTTTTCTTAAGCATTTGGGTCAAGGTTTTGTTTGTCTTAAATCTATTTAGAACTTTCTTGGGGTTGAAACTTCAAATTAAGAATATGTTTCAAAGTTTCATTGTGGGATTCGCATCATTTGGTATCAGAGCTAGTTTCTAATCAGGTTTGAATGTCTAATATATTTTGATTATCAAAAAAAAAAAAGAGAGAAAAAAAAACGTACAAAAAAAAAAAAGCTTGCAAAAGGAATCAAGTATTCCTACTTTCATCAAATTGAATTTTAGTTATTCCTTTTCCTTGACATTGTTTGCACACAATATCAATTGTGTTCCTTTGCTTTCTTGCTTTCTTTTCATCAAATTCCTTGTTGTTCTTTGTGTCCTCTTAATTCCTTTTCTTTTTTAGTGTGTTGATTCGTCATATTTGGTGTGCCACCTGGGTTTTTCTTGATTTTGTTTATTTAGTTCAATAAAGAACTGAAAGAGAGAATTAAGTGTGGTTAATAAAAAAAAAAAAAAAGTTTGTGAGATCATTAGAGGGTAAAAGCCAATTTGTGTTAAACACGAGAGTTAAGTGACATCAAATTGAGTGAAACACGAGAGTTAAGTGACATCAAATTAAGTGAAACACGTGAGGGAGTGTTGTGAGGTCTTTTTGTTAACATTTTTTTTTTCAGATCACAAATATGTCAAAAGATCAAGAAGCTGTAGACCAATCATTCATGCTCAAAGCCATGCAGCAACAATTTGAGCACATGAATCTGATGTTTGGAGAGATCCGTGACAAATTGGAGAGGCAAGACACTGCCATAGCCAATCTACAAAGGGGGCAACAACCAATAGCTCCTAATGTAAGAGGTAATCAAGCGCGTGCTGCCATGGGAGAAGAAGATGGCGATGACCTAGATAATTTTGATGACCAAGCCACCGTTGACATGCGTGGAAGAGATGATAGAAGGGCAAGACGTATAGATCGTGACTTGGGGAGTATCAAACTGAAAATTCCTTCTTTTCAAGGTAAAAATGATCCGGAAGCTTATTTGGAGTGGGAAAAAAAGTGGAGCTAGTATTTGATTGCCACAACTACTCTGAGGAGAAAAAGGTAAAACTAGCTGCTTTGTTGAATTTACTGATTATGCTATTATTTGGTGGGATCAACTTGTTTTGAGTAGGAGACGAAATCGTGAAAGGCCTATAAACACTTGGGAGGAGATGAAGGCCATCATGAGGAGGAGATTTGTTCCTAGTCATTATTATAGGGAGCTGCACCAAAGGCTTCAAAGTCTTACACAAGGTTCTAGAAGTGTGGAAGATTACCACAAGGAGATGGAAATAATCATGATTCGAGCCAACATTGAAGAAGAACGAGAGGCCACTATGGCAAGATTTTTACATGGTTTAAATCAAGATATTGCTAATGTGGTTGACTTGCAGCACTATGTTGAGTTGGAAGACGTGGTTCACATGGCCATGAAAGTGGAGCGACAACTGAAAAAGAAAGGTTCCACTAGAACCAATTTGGGTTCATCTTCCTCATGGAAGTCAAAATGGAGCAAAGATGAAAAGGTTGTTTCAAAGCCTAAGATTGAGCCATTCAAAGATCATAAAGAGGGAGGCAATCAAAGCAAAGGTAAATCTGATTCCCAACACTCTAGAAATAGAGATATTAAGTGTTTTAAATGTTTGGGGACAGGTCATATTGCATCTCAATGCCCAAACAAGAGAGCAATGATCTTGAGGGATAATGGTGATGTGGAAACCGAGAGTGAATCGGATGATGATCCTATGCCACCTTTGGAGGATGCTAATGATGGTGTAGAGTATCCTGTTGATGGTAAATTGATGGTTGCTAGGCGTGCTCTCAACATGCAAGTAAAAGAGGATGCGGAGGTACAACGTGATAACATCTTTCATACTAGATGCCACATCAAAGATAAGGTATGTAGTATGATAATTGATGGTGGAAGTTGTACTAATGTAGCTAGCACTAGTTTAGTTGAAAAGCTGAATTTGAAAACTTTGAAACATCCTAGGCCATATAAGCTACAATGGCTGAATGATTGTGGGGAAGTTAAAGTAAATAAACAAGTGCTGGTTTCATTTTCTATTGGGAGATACAAGGATGAGGTTGTATGTGATGTAGTACCCATGCATGCTGGACACATTCTTTTAGGGCGTCCTTGGCAATATGATAGGCGTGTGACACATGATGGTTATTTAAATAGATATTCTTTTGTAATGAATGAAAAGCAAATCACTCTTGTACCTTTAACACCTAGACAAGTGTATGAGGATCAAATGTCAATACAAAAAGAGAGTGATGCAAAAAAAGAAAAGGAGAGCACAAAAGAAAGAGAGATTGAGAGAAAAGCAAGTGCAAAGATAGAAAAAAATATTGTTGAGAGAAAAGAGAGGCAACAAGTGAACTTGTTTGCAAAAGAGAGTGAGGTTAAGAGGGCTTTCTTTTCAAAACAGCCTATCATTGTACTTTTGTGCAAAGAGGCTTGTTTACATACTAATGAGCTTAACGTTTCTTTGCCTAGTGCTATTGTGACTCTTTTGCAGGACTTTGATGATGTGTTTCCAAATGAGGTCCCTAATGGTTTGCCACCTATTAGGGAATTGAGCATCAAATAGACTTCGTTCTGGAGCTACCATTCCTAATAGACCCGCATATAGAAGCAACCCAGGAGACAAAGGAGCTTCAAAGGCAGGTTGAAGAACTTTTGGCAAAGGGATATGTGAGGGAGAGCATGAGTCCTTGTGCGGTACCAATTCTACTAGTGCCCAAAAAGGATGGAACGTGGAGAATGTGCGTTGATTGTCGTGCAATCAATAAAATCACTGTAAAGTATCGACATCCTATTCCTAGACTTGATGACATGCTTGATGAATTGCATGGTTCTTGTGTGTTTAGTAAAATTGATCTTAAAAGTGGATATCATCAGATTAGGATTAGAGAAGGAGATGAGTGGAAAACTGCCTTAAAACAAAATATGGTTTATATGAGTGGTTAGTGATGCCATTTGGGTTATCTAATGCACCTAGCACTTTTATGAGGTTAATGAACCATGTTTTGCGTGCTTTTATTGGTAAATTTGTAGTTGTCTATTTTGATGATATTTTGATCTATAGTAAAAGCTTTGAAGAACACATTGAACATTTACAAAGTGTATTGACTGTTTTAAGGAAGGAAAAGTTGTATGGTAATTCGAAGAAGTGTTCCTTTTGTACAAATCAGATTGTTTTTCTTGGTTATGTTGTAAGTGCTAAAGGAATTGAGGTTGATGAAGAGAAGGTAAGGGCTATTAAGGAATGGCCTACACCTAAAAGTGTAAGTGAGGTAAGAAGTTTTCATGGTTTGGCTAGTTTTTATAGAAGATTTGTGAAAGATTTCAGCACCCTTGCTGCACCATTAACTGAAATTGTGAAGAAACATGTGGGATTTAAGTGGGGTAGCGAACAAGAAAGGGCATTTAATCTAATTAAGGAGAAATTAGTTTCTGCACCATTACTTGCTTTACCTGATTTTGCTAAAACTTTTGAAATTGAGTGTGATGCTTCAGGTATAGGTGTTGGAGCTGTTTTGGTGCAAGAAGGGCGTCCAATTGCTTATTTTAGTGAGAAATTGAGTGGAGCAGCCCTAAATTATCCTACCTATGACAAAGAGATGTATGCATTGGTGAGAGCATTGGAAACGTGGCAACATTATCTTCTACCTAAAGAGTTTGTTATACACACTGATCATGAGTCCTTGAAGCATTTGAAAGGGCAAGGTAAGTTGCATAAGAGACATGCCAAATGGGTTGAATTTATTGAGCCATTTCCTTATGTGATCAAATACAAACAAGGTAAGGAGAATGTGGTGGCTGATGCATTATCTAGAAGGTATGCACTTATCTCTACCTTAAATGCAAAGTTGTTAGGATTTGAGCATATCAAAGAATTATATGTTAATGATCCTGATTTTGCTAATGTGTTTAATCTTGCTTGTGAGAGTTGCATTTGGAAAGTTCTATAGGCATGATGGGTTCTTATTTAGAGAGAATAAATTGTGTGTGCCTCATAGTTCTTTGCGTGAATTACTTGTGCGTGAAGCCCATGGGGGAGGTTTAATGGGACATTTTGGAATTGCAAAGACTTTAGATGTTTTAAAAGAACACTTTTTTTGGCCACATATGAAACGTGATGTTGAAAGAATATGTGAGAAGTGTATCACTTGTAAACATGCTAAGTCTAAAGTTTTACCCCATGGATTGTATACCCCTTTACCCATACCTAGCGAACCTTGGGTTGATATTTCTATGGACTTTGTTTTAGGTCTACCTAGGTCAAAAAGGGGAAAGGATTCTGTTTTTGTTGTTGTTGATAGGTTTTCAAAGATGGCACATTTCATTCCATGTCACAAAACGGATGATGCAACAAACATAGCTAATTTGTTTTTCAAGGAAATAGTCAGATTGCATGGAGTACCGAGGAGCATAGTTTCAGATCGAGATGCTAAGTTCTTGAGCCACTTTTGGAAAACTTTGTGGGGTAAGTTGGGTACTAAACTTTTGTTTTCTACTACTTGTCATCCATAAACTGATGGACAAACTGAGGTTGTAAATAGAACTTTGTCTACTTTGTTGCGTGCCATTATTCAAAAGAACTTGAAAACTTGGGAAGAATGTTTGCCACATGTTGAATTTGCTTACAATAGAACTGTCCATTCAGCTACTAAATTTTCACCATTTGAGATTGTATATGGTTTTAATCCATTAACTCCTTTGGATTTATTGCCTTTACCTATTGATGAGCGTGCTAGTATAGATGGTAAAAAGAAAGCTGAATTTGTCAAGCAATTGCATGAGAGAACGCGACAACACATAGAAAAGAGAACTGACCAATATGCTACTCAAGCCAACAAAGGACGTAAGTAAGTGGTTTTTCAGCCTGGAGATTGGGTTTGGGTGCATATGAGAAAGGAGAGGTTTCAGCACAAAGCGTTCCAAGTTGCTTCCAAGGGGAGATGGTCCATTTCAAGTGGTTGCACGGATCAATGACAATGCCTACAAATTGGATCTTCTGGTGAGTATAATGTGAGTGCTACTTTCAATGTTTCGACCTATCTCCTTTTGATGTAGGTGAAGATTCGAGACGAATCCTTTTGAGGAGAGGGGAATGATGAGAACCATCAAGAAAATGCCATTAAAGATTCAAGTGATCCTTTGCTCATTCATGGAGGCCCAATTACAAGAGCTAGAGCCAAAAAGATGCAAGCTGCTTTAAATGGATTAATTGAGAAAATATGGATTGAAAATACAATTCAAGATGCAAGACATCACGAATTGGGCTTGAGAGAAGACATGGCATTGTGGCCATTATTCAAGCTATTGGGCAGCCAAATACACAACTTGGATCAAATGCGGCAAAGGGCATCTTCGGAATAAAAAGCGAAATTTGGATTTGGAGTTCTCTAGAAGGAGTTATGACCAATTCATTCTGCTTGTTGGACTTGGGATTTTCAACGACTCCTTTGTTTTTCAACTTCATTGTTTGTTTTGTTTCAAGTTTGTCAATGTGTAAGGTAAGTCTACCATCAATAATGGTGGGCTAACATTAAGTTTGTCAATGTGTAAGGTAAGTCTACCATCAATAATGGTGGGCTAACATTAAGTTTGTCAATGATAACATTAAATAAGGTAAGTATTAAGTTTGTCAATGCTAGCATTAATTATGGTGGGTTGGTGAAGACTTTTGAAGCATCCTTTGACAAACCTATACTTGGAGGGTTGTTCAAAGTTTCCATTTGTATTTTTAGGATCTTGGGTTTTTATTAGCCTATTTAAACCCAGTGACCTTGCTATGTAAGAGAATTAGAGATTAATGTTATTTGAATTTGAAAGATTATTCTTTCTTTGGTTCTTTTGAGAACTAGTGAACTTATCAAGAATTAGCATTCTTGTGGCGTTCCAAATTTAGACTTATCACTCACCTTCTCATCTACTTCTTGAGTGTGGCGTTAATATCATTCTCTATACCTTTGGTTCATGTTTTCTTAAGCATTTGGGTCAAGGTTTTGTTTGTCTTAAATCTATTTAGAACTTTCTTGGGGTTGAAACTTCAAATTAAGAATATGTTTCAAAGTTTCATTGTGGGATTCGCATCATTGAAGAAATCAATGGAAAAGAACACTTCCTGCATGAAGGGTTGTGAGGACAGTACCTATAACAGCATCTTGGTACTGCTTGAACCGGGTATCCAACATAGCAATCCGGGCTGTGACCGGTAATCCTTTTCTCCCATGAAGGGTAAGGATTAATCTGACTCCTCCCAGATGGAGATGAGTATAGCCTTCTCGTTTGTTGGGACAATCTTTGGCATAGTGACCTTTTTTCTTGCAGATAAAACATCTGTTTGATTTTCTCCGTTTCTGATCTCTGAATGAACTTGATTTTTTCCTGAAGAATCTGTAAGGCTTTCTGGATTTGCGAGGCTTTGAAGAATATTCTGAATTTCTGAATTTTCGGAAATGCCTTTTCTTTTTGGAACTGCAATCACAATCCTTTTTCTTTTTGCACTTGATCTGGAGATAAGGCTTTTTGCATGCACTGCGGAATGGCTCTTTGTCTTGTAACAGTTCTTTGAAAAACTGTTTTTGCTCACAAAGTTTATCAAGGCATGTCTTAGCAATTTGAAAGATTTTGCCAAGAGATATAGTGTCAAGACTGAGATTGTGAGTTTTTTTTGCCTTTGGATGTCTGGGTTGTAGTTCATCGGTAGGAAGCGAGAAAGACATGCTTGATGTAGGGTCATTGAATCCATTAAGCTTGTAGAACAAGAGAGACATTCTTTTGTAATGGAATTCAAGATCTTTAGCATTGAGAGAGCAGCATTTCATATTGAGATAGTCTCTGCGTGCAGCTTCAAAAGCCGCATTTGGATCGCCTAGAAACTGATCATGAATAACTGCAAGAGCAGTTGAGACTTCTGGTAATTGAACAAATTGCAGTTGTCTGTACTGGCCTAATGAATCAAACCAATCTCTTAGGGCACCCGTAAAACGAGTAGCAAATTCCCTAAGAACAGAATGAGTAGTTGCTCCTGACCGTAACATTTGGAGATCAATCCAGGCAGACATTTCAGTAAGTCTGTCTCGCCATTTATGAGATGGAATATCATCAAATGTAAACCATGGACCATTGGATGGTTTTTCACTGGATTGACCGCGAGGGGGTTGAGTTGTGGCAGAAGATTCAGCTGGAGGTTCATCCTCAATATCTGAGGGAATATCAAAATATGGTTCAGGTGGTCGAGAGGGTTGACCTTGGTCGGGTGGATTGTCAGCCATGAGGATTCTTGTAATATCAGCATAAGACTTTTCAGAATCACTGGTTGTGGATAGTGAAGAGGATGCTGTATCAGTAGAGGGTTCAGAAACAGCTAGGTTTGAATCAGAAGTGGATTCATCAATTCCTGGAGATGGATTGGCTATCTGAGCACTGTATTGATGCATAGGTGTTTTATCTTTAGACTGTGTTGGTGGCTGTGGCTGTGGTGATGTTGATGTATCGATCCTGGAATTTTTTTGGAAGTGTTTCTGGAAATGCTTTTTCTTTTTTGTTGGGCAAACACACTTCTTGTCATATTTATACTCAATTTTGAGGTAGGATTTTTTACAAGCTAAAGAGAATAGCTGTTTGTTTTCTATAAGATCTTTGAAGAATTCGTTCTGTTCACAGATCTTGTCTAAGCATAACATGGCCATTTTGAAAATCTTTCCAAGAGAGATGTTGGCTATTTCAAGATTAGAGGCTGTGAGTTGTCTTTGCAGTTCAGGCTGTAGTTCAGAGGCGATGATTTAGAAAATGATGAGTCCCAAACCATCTTTCAACAACAGTCATTGTCCCTCAACTCTAGCATCCCCATTCCATCCATCAAACTCCAAATCCTACCCTCAAAATTCCAAAGCTCAACGAAGCATGATAAACCCAGACATTCTTCCAGCTCAATACTGGAAAAATCACAAAGAACATTTCAGAGCAGCAAATCGAAACATGTTCACAACAGATTTGATTACCAAAAATCCTATTGGTATTCAAATTTTTCCAAATTGTGTTATCTGGACAAAAATTATTGGTTCAAAACTTCCTAATAAGGATATCTTGTTAGGTTTTGATGTCATTCACCAGATAAAACACCTTTAAATCCTCCCCTCAGGAATCAAAGTCAAGTCTACGTTCAAATCCTTCATAGAGATTCTTAAACTCTACAGTCTGTCTAAATCTCCACAGTCTTACCAAGAAATCTCAACCAAGCTTCTCAAATACTGTCCAGAATCTCATTCTGAATTCACTCATCCAAAACCATTTCAGATCAACAATTCCTTGGTATTATCAATTATATTAGGGATTTTATTCCTCATGTCGACCATCACACCAGTCAACTTTCGGCTTTATTGAAAAAGAAACCACTAAAATGGAATGACAACCGCACACTTACTATCACAACTTTAAAAAAGATTGCACAAAATCCGCCGCCATTAAAGCTCATCACAGATGGCAAAAGGATACTCCAGACAGATGCAAGTGATGATTCTTGGGGTGCTATTCTTCTTGAAAAAATCAATGGAAAAGAAAGCTTTATTGCTTATGCTAGTGGACATTTCTCTGACACACAACAGCACTACCACAGTGTGTACAAAGAAATCTTAGCTATAAAGAATGGTATCAAGAAATTTGAATACCACCTTATCGGCTATCACTTTCTCATCAACTCAGCCTTTCCCAACATCATGAATTTCAAAGGGAAAATAGTTCCAGAAAAGATGTTGCTCAAACTTAAAGATTGGTCCTCTAAATATGACTTCTCTGTGAAGCATATAAAAGGAAACCAAAACCCCATTCCAGACCTACTCTCAAGACTGGCAAAACCAAATTTAACTCTGCATTAAATATCCTTAGAATATCATTTCCCTATCATCTTCATGGCCAATTCACTACCCAAAACAGTCGTTACTAAAAAATCCTTCCCCCACTTTATCAAATCCAAGATTTCGCCAAAAAATTCCTCTTTAGGTTTTTTATGAACATTTATATGATGAGTAAAGAACCTATGTTCTTTCCCTCTTTTCATCATGATCATCTCTTTCTTACATGACTAGTAATCATAGCTCATCGGGATATTACCGAAGATGAACTTTGGTATACCTGGTGCCTTACTGTTTTGTATGCAACCAAAATGGTGTTCCCTATTTTACCTATTCTGGATACGCTCAACAACCCTGACCTACCAACCTCTCTTCTTTGGACACTTTTTGAATGGTTTTCACCATTACCATACTGGAGAAAGACGTTACAACAGATTGCTGAAACACATCAGCTCAGAGAACTTCCAAACTATGAAGGCAAACAATTCACTTCTGTCTTCATCATTCATCATCCATACTTTCAACATCCCCACATTTCATGTTTGGAATTTTCTCCAGATCAAAACCATAATACTCCACACAATTTTCTCATCATTCATCATCCAGATCAAAACCAATCTAAAGAATTTTCTCATGGAACTTAATCATATTCCTCCAGACCAACCCACAATACTCCACACATCTCTTGGACCAAAACATGACATGTTCATGGTTCCCACACCATCCCTTCACTCTCAACCTCCTAATCGTGGAATCATTATAAAAGAAGAAAAGCCATATTACACTGACTTTCTATTTCAAGATTCTCAAGATCCTTATGCAGATTTCACTCTTGTACCATCACCATCGCGAGATTTCCCTGGAGCATCTTCCCTCCCAATATCCACCATTTTCATCACAACCTAAAGATTTCCCTCAACCAACTTTTCCATCAGAATCACCAAACACAATGGCAAAAGCACAACATTGCCCCTGGCCATGTCTTCCAAGTTGTTCTCATCCAGATCGTGATCCAGATGACATGGATTCCTCTTCAGATGCAACTATTTCACTTTAGGTTATTTGTCATTTTGTAATAATAAAAGGCTTTAGCTTTATCTTTGCTTTTCCTAAAGTTTGCTTTTGTTAAAGCAAAGTTTGTCTTGAAATAATTAAAGTATGCTGAGTCAAGTCATGCTTTAATTATTAAAGTTTGTCTTTATTGCTTTAATTATTATAGTTTGCTTTTACTTTTGTAAAAAGAATATTGATAAGGGCCCTGTCTTATCAAGTTTGCTTGCTTTTTATCCTATAAAAAAGATGTTCTACTCCATTGTAAGGGAGAGATCGAAATGAAGAAATAAAATCATGTGTGCTTTCTCAAAAACATGAGTTTCCAAAATCCTCTTTCTTCTTTCTGCCAATGAAGCTCTAAAATCTTAAAAGAAAAGGAAGGTTTAAATCTGTTCATTTTGAAAAACAAGGAAGTATGCTCTGCACTTGCCTTTTGCAAGGATCTTGTGCATCAGAAAACTTTTGATAATTTCTTATCTGGTTTGATACCATATTTTAAGACAAAGAAAGTCTGTTTTTGGGTTGTATAACCTGAAATGAAAATGTTTTGAGTTTTCTGTTCATCATCTGGGTATATTGGCTGGAAACCCAAGCATGCGGGTTACTGGTCCAAAGGACGATTTATTCGTCATTGCTTAGGTATAACAACGCCACGTACTCCGTTGTCTCTTTCGGTATCAGAGTTTTTTCTAAATAACAAAAAGAATTATATTCTATAGACAATTTTCACTGACACAATACATCTTTACGTAAGCAAGATATTTGAATTTTATGGACTCATTTCCTAAACACACCTATTCTTGTTATCCATCTTTCTCATTATCTGTTTCAAACGTAAAAAGGTGTTATATACATATTAACTGAAAGAGCTTCAGGTCTAACATTTATCTATTGATAAAATTTGCATGCTTTTCAATTCTAGAATTAATCATATATTTTATTTTTGCTTCACTCCCTAACAACCAGGTTTTAGTTTAATATAATTATTCATAATTTCGTATCTTGAAAGTTGAATATTGTAATTGTTAAATTATTTATCAATTTAGAAAATAATAATATAGTAAGAGAAAGAGAGACAAAGTAGAGACACAATAGTTTAGAGAGGAAAATTTTTCAATTTCAAGTATAAACAAATGACGATATAAGCCTTTCTTATATAGTTACATAACCATACAAATAAAGTAAATAATTTGTAAATGAATACACCATTAGTCTAAGTTCGTATGAGATAACGAGAGTTATAAGGGTTGAAGAGTTGTTTGGTGAGGAGAGAAAACCCTTGTCTTTTATGACAATGATAAGTGTTTTTGTTTCTTGATGTGAATAAGTCAAAATTGGGTCGATGTCAGACACATATTGAATCATATAATTGAGAAAAATTAAAAATGACCACCTATGTAATTATACCAAAGAAACCTCAAACATTTTGCAAACGTAGTAATAGGAAAAAAAATTCTTTAAAAACAATATTCATTCCAACGATTAAATTTTAACCAGCAAAATAATAAACCAATGGGCAACATTTTTCTTTAGCACACAGGCTGTGTTCTCAAGTTCAATTTTAATTTGTTTATCAGCAGCCTTCTTAAATTAGTACTTAATTTTTCTTCACTTCTTTCTCTTCTTTTTCCTTTAATTCTTTCTGTTCTTCTTTTTCCTTCACTTCTTTCTCATCTTGTTTTTCCTTCACTTCTTTCTTTTCTTCTTTAATCTCCTCTTTGCCTTGGGCCTTCTTTGATGCAGCTTGAGCGGGTACATCTGCCTCCTTATCCGTTTTCTTTTCTTCCTTTGCCTTATCCTTCTCTTCTTTTGTCTTCACACCATCTGCTTTCTCTTCTTCATTCGCCTTCTTTTCCTCGCCTTGTTCTCCCTTTTTCTCCTGACCCTGCCAATGCAATTAATAGTCTTATATAGATCCGAACCAAAAATGGGTAGTTCATTTATTTACGGTTGGTCGCAGGTGTGAAAGTCCTTACAAAAAATTTTTTGATGAACGTTTATACCATAGATACATATATAAAAAGACAATAAAATAATGATACGTATAAGCAAAACTGTATATACATCATGATTCTATCGGGTTAGCTTTATCAACAACCGATACAAAAAGGAATTTCTTAGAACAAAAATGATACGTTCTCAAATAAAATAAAATAAAATAAAGACTAAAAAATGCACTTCAATGTACTAATATTGGAATCCATGTTTTTTTTTTTAATCTTTTGGTGACATCCTTGTCGCATTAACAAGAAGACATCTTTATCCGAGAGTAATTACATTCATTTATAATAATATCAAAATAAAACTATAAAAATACCTCGTCTAGCAAGGACTCAAGAGATTTAGGTTCGGTCACATCCTCGATCTTTTTCTCTTGTTCATCTTTCACCTCCTTGGTTGTGTCCACAGCTTTAAGGGACTCCTCCTTAGCAGGTTCAGGGGCCGGCACCGCTCCAGCTTCGCCCTTCGTCATAACCTTTGGAATGCTAGCACAAGCACCCATATTTTTTTTCCAAAAAAGAAAGAGAAACCTTTTAAATTTCTCTTTCTCTTATAAGAGCTGGAGAGATAGAGATTAAAGAAGAAGAAGAATGTTTTATATGGGACACACTTTTGTTAAACCTAGGAGACGCCTTATATACATATATATGGAGTTTTGTACGTGGATTTGTTTAGGTTTTTGTATGCTGCCGAATTTTTTGCTGTGGTCCTGAAAGGTTTAGACAGCTAACAGTTGTTATAATTAACTAATCATCATTTTAACTTCTAAACTAGCAGCAAACAGCTGGTTGATTTATAGTCGCAGGTTTTCAACGCTATTTATTAATTCATTACCCAAGATTTTGGTATTTTTGTTTCCTATTTAATTTTCTCTCTTAATAATTTGCGGTGTATGTAAATAGCATTTGCAATTAAACGCACTTTTCTGCATTTGGCAAATTGAAGTTTTCTATATTCACATTCATTGCTTATGAATACTTTTTTTTACAGCTGGCTTATGATCTAAATTTAACAAAATAAAAAATTCTAGATTGCCTCGATAAATATAAATAATGTCTTTATTTTCTTTTTTTTAATTATTCTTAATTGGATGTTTAGGGACAAAAGTCGAAACCGTCATAAATTTGAATAAAATTCATGCATATCTCTATAGACCAAATAATTTATTTTTCCTCAATATATATATTAAAAAAAATCTTCAGCCGAAACTTGTTAGATTTCAAGAATTTTTATTAGTTACCAATGTTAATCGTACACATTTTGTTTTGACAAATTCGAGCAACTTTTTAACTATTTCATCAATGGAATGACACTTTCGTTATAAATTTAGCACTAAGATGGCAAAATCCTCCGCAGGTTTAAAGTTCCATGAAGCCTCACCCCAAATGGGGTTAATTCTGAATAATTTTTGGAGAATGGATGGGGAACAAGGGAAAGATAATCCCCAAATTCTTAATAGGATGGGTTTCGTTTTTGCACTTTTGACCCCACTACATATGAATATTTTTTAATTTTTGTTCAATAATTTTTTTTATCAATTACAATGTTGTTTAATAGATTTTTTTTTGCCTAATATAAATAGGTTATAATTAAAAAAAACCCTACATTATAATTCTTATTCAATCCTAAAATATTATTACGTTTTTTTTTCTCTCTTATGGTGTGTTTACTTGAGGGTTTAGGGAATGGGAACGAAGGAATGAGAATGAAACATATGTTTACTTGGAAAAATGTAATTTGAGAATGAGAATAAAATATGTGGATCCCACACAATTTAGGAATAAAAAATGAGAATCTCATTTCCATGGGGGATTGGGAATAGGGATGGCAAACAGTGGGCCTTTATTTATTTATTTTAAAAATTTTAAATTATTGTAAATTTGATATAAATTAATGATCAATAAGTTATTACAATCATAGATAAATTAAAGAAAATGAATATTCAAATTAAAATAATAAATAAAAGCTCAAACTTTAATTTTTTTTAATACTGGATTTTTGATACGAACTCCGTCAAGAACTGACGCGACCCTAATCAAATTAGTTCCCAAGATCGAATCTAAACCAAAGAATGGAATGGAACCTTGACCCAATGCTTATTGGAAGCACGAACCTTGGTATGTGGAAGACGCCACAATCAGTTATGGAAGGTCTGATTGATAAGTCAAGATATTGAACGCCACGGAAATCCGATAAGTTCAAAGAGTTTGTAAAGAACCAAAGAGAATTAACTCTCACAATTGCATCAAAAAAAAAAACCTCCTTCTCGTTTATTAGATACGAGTACATTATATAGGGTTGGTTACAAGAATTTAAACCAAATTAGAATCCTAATCTAAGCAAATAGGAAAGAATTTAAACCAAATCAGAATCCTATTTGGCTTTAAATGCCTTACATCAATTAAATAGAAACTAGGCAATTAAAATAGAACTAACTGATTTGTTTTCCTAATAGCCTCCTTAAGAAATGAAAAAGTATCTAGAAAAGGAAAATAATATATTTTTCTGCCATTTTAATTATTTGTGAGGAATTATTGAAATTGGCATCAATTTTTTTTTGGTGAGAATTGAAATATATTCTTTTATATATATATATTCTTAAACCCATTCACAAGTTTTGTAGAGTAAAATTCAATTATGAAATAAAATAACTACGACAATTATAGTTAAATGAATACTTGATTAATTTTTAATTTGGTTTCTAACATTATAATTACAATTATTAAATAAAAAATCTTGAGTCAACCATTTATGAATACTTGATTAAATTAACCAGCAACACTGCCTGAGCCAACCATTTGAATAAACCAGCAACACCAACTAATTACAGCACCTGGAGTTAACATAAACGCAACAAGAACAATCTTAAATCAAAATTAAGAATAGACCAAACTGCGATCAATTGCCACAAAACCAAACACAATCTGATACTACCATCAAATGCAAATAAAACATTTGCAACAGAACCAAATGCAAGTGAAATTCTGGAGAGCATCAAATAAACCAAACCAAATCCCACTAGATTCACACTTCTAGTAATTAAACTACATGCAATGTTCAATTAAACTAAATGCAGTGTTAAACTATATGCAATGTTCAAAATTTCCAAAAATGCAGCACCTAAACCAAACCAATCTAATCCAACATAATTACAAGCTCAACCCAAAATGATTATACATTATAAAAGACATCAAAATTCGCTCTCAAACCAACCTAATATAGCCAAGTAAATGAACAATAAAACTCAAAACAGACCTAAACTAACCAAAGTATTTAATAAATAGCTCCTCACCTTATATGAAGATTCGGACATAGTTCATGCATTCATAAATTGCTTGTGTCCTCGCTATATGCATTTTCAACTTTATTGAGGCTAACATGACCTAGATTCATGAACTTAATAGGTTTCCCCATCTTAGCAACTAAAATTTTGTCATATAAGCAACTAACATTCAAGAAAAAGCAATAAGTGAGAAGGCAATGGTAACAAGAATGCAACTAAAGTGATTTTGAATTTATAAACTTTTCCCATCATCAGCCTATTTGTAGTTTATCAGGTTTCCAAAAATCATTTTCCTTGAATATCTCCAACCGATGACAAATAAAGCAATGATAGTTTAACAGGCATAGCCAATAATATATGCAAGAGATTCAATCCAGAATTGTCCATAAATGAAGGTAAGTTAAGCACTTAGGTAAAAGCAAAACAAATAACTTTGACATGATGAAAACTTCACTTGTTTTCCATTGCTAATATCTCCAAACAAAATCAAAATAGGACACCTTTTTTTATCTTGAAAAAGTACTAAAAGGGCACATAATCCTACAATAGTTTTCAGTAGGTTATAAAGGATATTTACTTGGGCATCCACAACATTGTGCAAGTGCAACTTAATGCCGAATTGAAAATATAATGCCTACAAGTACAAATAAATAAATTTAAAAACAAAAATAACATATTGTCAAGCATATCATAAATGCCATGGTGCAGAAGTAAACAAATTCAATAAGAGACCTCATAGCTTCTGGAAATGCTAGCTGCCAAAAAGCAAAAAGCTTAAGTTTACAAATTTTCTCATAATTCAAATTTACATACATGTAGGGTTTGGTTCATTCCTATTAAAACACAAACAAACATAAAGATGTATTTTATTTAGCACATATAGTAGATGGATCAAATAGGAGAACAAAACACATTATACCTGCATCATCCAAAGACTTCCATGGCAATAAAGGTCAACTTCCTCACAGTCAAAACCAATGACCAATTGCCTCTCAGAAAATGGTTCAAAGAATTCAGCAGGAAGTTAAGAAGCATTGGTAAAAATATGGATTGGAATCACTGAATCTATGGGCTTTCCATCTGAAATATAAGAAAAAAGATAGCGGAAAAAAGTGTTGCAACTCAATAAAGCTTCAACTAATAACTCAAAAAAGAAAATATCAGTTGCTTATAACAAATTAAGAAAATAAAATTACAAATGTGATTCTAACAAATTAGTGATTGAATTTGAAATTGCTTTTAAAAAAATCTTAATTTCCACATAGATTCAGGATTCTTAAAGAATAGAATTTTTCATCTTTGTAAAATTCTAAGTACCCAAACACAAAGCAAGTTCAAAGGACAAAAAGCTAAATGAAAAACGAATCTAAGAACATGCAAGCAATCCCCAATTAACGATATGCAAATGTTCAATTACAGCCTAAATTTTAAAAATTAAAATTCTTGTTCAAAATTAAAAAATAATTGTAAATTAAATTAATTAATTACCAAGGTCTGAAGAGAGGAAACATGAGTGTTATGAGAAGGAGATGAAGCCATCTCTTATCAATACCACCCAACCAGATCAAACTTTTTTTCCTCTGTATTATACCCTATTAGGGATTTTACTCTATGCTGATATCACCAAAATTCTCATGGACCAACCAAAAGAAACTGAACCTACCCAGTCATCAAGAATAGACCCTTTCTTTGAAATACCCTCAGATATTGAGCAAGATCCACCTAAAGGAACCTCAGCCACAAACCGGTCTGCTTAGCTTCAAACTCAAAATGATCATAAACCATCAAATAGCCCATGGTTTACTTTTGATGATATACCTGCAACCAAAGCAGTCAATGGAAAATTCTTCACCACCAAATTGAATACCAAAAAACCCACTAGTATTCAAATATTTCCAAATTGTGTTATCTGGACAAAGGTCATCGGTTCTCATCTTCCTAATAAGGATATCTTGTTAGGATTTGATATCATCCACCAGATAAAACACCTCCAAATCATTCCTACTGGAATTCGAGTCAAATCCATGTTCAAACCTTTCACCAATATTCTTAAACTTTATAGTCTAACTAGAACCCCTTAGTCCTTCGAAGACATCTCCACAAAGTTTTGAAATATTGTCCTGAGTCTCATGCTGATTTCCACCATCCAAATCCTCTGTGGAAAAATCCGCATTTCTTTGTTTAGTTACCATTTAAACTGAATGAAGATATCAACCCAACTAAAGCCACCCATCCAGGAATGAGTCCCTCAGACTTAGTCCTAGCCCAAAAAGAATGTTCTCAGTTGCTAGCCCAAGGTCTCATAGAACCTACCAGTTCTCAATAGGCTTGCCAAGCCTTTTATGTTGAAAAACATTCCGAAATTGTTAGAGGGAAATAACGATTAGTCATTGACTATCAACCTCTAAACATGTTTTTACAAGATGACAAATTCCTTTTGCCAAAAAGACAGAGCATGTTCACTTTCCTCAAAAATGCCCAAATCTTTTCAAAATTTGATCTTAAATCCGGATTTTGGCAACTTGGCATCAAACCCTCAGAAAGATACAAACCGCCTTTTGCATCCCAAATGCTCATTATCAATGGACGGTTTTACCCTTTGGCCTTAAAACAGCTCCATCCATTTTCCAAAAATCCATGGTCCAAATTTTCCAACCCATCTTGCATAGTGTAGTGATTTACATTGACGATATTTTGTTATGTTCAGGTACACATGATGAACATCGCCAATTGTTAGATCGATTCTTTGATATAATCCAAACTCATGGAATCATGTTATCAGCTACGAAAAACACAATTACCACCAATAACATTGAATTCCTTGGAATGACTATCAAAGACGGACACTACTAGCCAGAAAAGCACATTGGCCAAGAACTCATACACTTTCCAGATCAGGACTTTTTCAAAAGACTAATTCAGCAATTTCTATAAAAGCACATTGCCCAAGAACTCATACCATGGAACAACAACCACACACTTGCTGTCACAACTTTAAAGCAAATTGCACAAAATCTGCCGCCATTAAAGCTTATCACAGACGGTAGACGGATACTACAGACTGATGCAAGTGACGAATCTTGGGGGGCCATTCTCCTTGAAGAAGCAGAGGGCAAAGAATACTTTATTGCCTATGCTAGCAGACATTTCTCTAACACACAAGTTTATTACCACAGTGTGTTCAAAGAAATTTTAGCAGTTAAGAATGGTATTCAGAAATTTGAGTATCATCTTATCGGCTACCACTTTCTTGTCAGAATGGACAACTCAGCCTTTCCTGACATCATGAATTTCAAAGGTAAAAATTTTCCTGAAAAGATGTTGCTAAGGTTAAAAGACTGGTTTTCGAAATATGACTTCTCTGTGAAGCATATAAAAGGAGAACATAACCTCATCCCTGATATGCTCTCAAGACTTGCAAAACCAGAAAAATCCTTGTTTTTCATTTCCTCTCAAAATCATTTTCCTATCATCTTCATGGCTACTTCACTCCCATCACAAGCCATAACCAAAAAATATTTTCCTCTTAGAAAAACCTTCACCACCATCTTTGCTATACAAGAGTTTGTTAAGAAAGTTGTTTTTAGGTTTTTCATGAAAGTCTATCTCTTATCAGACTCATTTCCATTTTCAACCTTCCATCCAGAAACCTGTTCCTTACAGGCTTAACCCTAGACCCTTCCAGGGATATCTCAGAAGATAAGTTATGGTACATCTGGTGCCTAACTGTCCTCTATGCCACTAAACTGATTGTCCCTGTCACTCTCACTTTGGAATACCTACTTAATCCAGACAATCCCACTTCATTAACCTGGACACTCCTTGAACGGTTTTCTCCAATCCCTTGGTGGAGAAAGAAACTCCAACAGTTGTCAGAAATTCATAATTTGGAACGTATGCCACCATCCGAAGTAAAAATGTTCACCTCCGTGTTCATTATTCATAAGCCATACTTCCAACATCCAGACACCAGCTCATTCTGGACTCAAGATCAAGTATATGATTGGTTGACTTTACCACATCCAACACTCCTTGAACAAGATAGTGGAATACAGAAAAGCCTCCACAATTATCTTTGTGAATTAAATCATCAACCTGCTCCGCACAAAGACATTGTTCACACCTCTCTTGGTCCACAACATGACATCATCATGATACCAACTCCATCTCCAATATCAAAACCAAAACAAATAGGAATTGTCATTAAAGAAGAACGACCAGATTTCACTAATTTCCTGTACCAGGATGCACAAGACCCATGGGAAGATTTCTTACTATTAAGTCAGCATCTCCAACAACTCCAACCGACACAAGAAGCCACTAGCTCCAGCAATCAACCACCTCTCACTAGTTGTCCGAAAGCAAACAATTGCCCCTGGCCAACTTGTCGTCCAAATCACAAACATCCAAAGCGACCAAAGTTAAAAGTCCTTTTCTCAAAAGATAAAGATGAAACTGACAGCTCATCCGACAAGGACTACATGAATTTATCATCTCCATAATTAAAATAATTTGGCTTGGCTTGCTTTTTCAAAGTCATTTGTCTTTGTGTAATTATGAATGCTTTTACTTTTTCAAAGCTTGTAATAATTAAAGCATGAGTCATGCTTTAATTTGTCTTTATCGCTTTTACTTTATAGTTTTGTCTTGTATAATTATTATCTTGCTTTAGCTTTTGATAAAGTCACCCCTGCTTTATGTTTGCTTTTGCTTTAATTATTAAGTTTGCTTTTGCTTTTCGAAAATAAAATTATTTTCAAAATTATGTTCTTCAAATCACAAAATGGTATGATAGAAGTTTTCTTATGATTTTTTAAGCTAAAGACTTCAAAGACATAGAGAAATTTCCAAATATGGCATCATCTTCATCAAACGAATCTTCTACATCTTCTGTAATCACTCTAGTCTCTTTTTCTTCTACTCTCTCACTTCCAAAAACCTGCACTAAACAAACAGCCAACAAAATAGAAAACCTTGTTGAATATTCTTACGTCCCTGAATCCGCACAAATTAATGAGTCATCTTTCTCTCTCATTAATCCTTACCAACTTTACAAATGCCCACATTCCTTTACCCACAGCATCCGCACCCTAATCACTACCAGACGACCATAGCCAAAAGAATATATCCAGTCTTCTAGATTGGATCAGTGTACAGTTCAGGCTACTATAGTTGAACAATATATCACACTGGAAATTCCTTCAGAGTTAATTTCCAACTGGAAAAGAGAAGGTTATACTCATCTCCATCTCGGAGGAGTAAGATTAATTCTGACCTTACATGGAAGGAAAGGATTACCTGTCACCGCCAGAATTGCTATGCTGGACACCAGATTCAAACAGTATTAAGATGATGTTATTGGTACTGTTCTCACCACTCTTCATGCAGGAAGTGTTCTCCTCACTTTCTACCCAAATTTCAACCTTTCTCTTCAAGACACCAATCTTTCCACAGCCTTGAAAGTCCAAGTATAAATTCAAGGTGCAGAACAAATCTCTTCTGCAGAGATTGCAACCCTTCACCATCAGTTTGTCTATAGGCTTCAAAATCACACCTTAGACTTACCCACACCTGAGCACCACTCTGATGCCCTTATGGTGTTAGCAGAATCAGATTAGATACCCACCATCATCCAAATTCCAAGACAGATCCCTCGACATGAACTCATAAAACTCATGCCCTTGGAATGGATTTCGAATTGTGAAAAGTTTCATACCAACACTGCTCCTATTCAAACATCAGAAAGTATGTTCGAAAGGAGACCTGATGGAACGGTCAGAATGACTTTCAGACCTCCACCAACAGCACTAGAAGAGCCTCTAAGGCTCTCATTCACCTATTCAGCAATGATCACAGCTTTTCAGACAGCACAAGAAAAGCTACCAATTACAGGATTCAATTCAAAAGGATATCCTGTCTACCCAGCTAAACTCAATGGCCACTTTCTTTGGGATATACCAGGATCAGGAAACTGTGGCCCATATTGTCCCTGTTGGGATGATTGGGAAGAAGAGGACGATTATGATTCAAAACGGAGATGGAAGCCCAAAAAGAAAATACCCAAATCTCTGTGTTCACACAATTAACCCAAACCACCACATAATCCTCCACCTCCACCAACTCCTTTACCCATTTACAAAAAAGAACTTAAATGGATTGTAAAGAATTGCAAAACTGAAGTTCTTCCACTAGTTCAAAATACCATACCTACCATACAACCCATGGCTTGCATGATGTTTTCATCAACATCACAACATTATTCCTCCAATTTCCCTGTTCTAGAAACACATGCCGACCCACAAAGAAAAGTTGTAACCAAACCCTTTATTCCTTCAGCCATCACTCCTACAGGTCACTTAGAAGACCCCAAACCTTTTGAAGCTGTCCTCAACTGGCAAACACAAAATACCAGGGCCCAAAATGAAACCCTGGTCGATATTCATAAAAAGGTGAATCATATCAGTTTACGAACTGATCATATTGAGTCCAAAGTTGATTCAATCATTGCATAGATGCAGCAAATCCATCAAAACATTCAATCCAGAATCTCTCAACTGGATTTAAAGTTACGAGCCATGCTTAGTCAAAGATACTATGGTCTAGAATTTGATTAAAAAGAAAAAGAAATCAGGAAATTAAAAGCAGAGCTTGAACAGATTGAGTCAAAAAGGCAAAGGCCAACATTATTCACCACATCACCACCTTTACCTACCATCAGCCCAACTTTCTATCCTTTTGCACCAATGCTATCTCCCATTAAACCACAAGATCCATCCAAAATATTTGACATGACACAAACTATTTGGCATGACACACACTTTATTCAGAAATAATCCATTGCCAAAACCATCTCGATCTAAACCTCAACCTCGACCTCGACCTCGACCAGAAAAAATACCTCAACCATCTTTGTCAATCCCAGAATACCAATCACTTCCTTACACATCTCTACCTATACAAGCATCACCAGCTCAAGCCAAAGATAAAGCACCCATGCAACAGTTCAGTGCCCAAATAGTCCCAGATCCATCTGATACAGATAATTCGATTTCTGATTCAAACCTAGCTATTTCAGAAAACCCATCAGAATCTGATACAGAATCTTCCTTTGAATCCTCAATTCACACAGTTTCTCCAAGCATCCTTTGGCGATTTGAAAGATTTTCCCCAAAGAAATATTGTCAATTTGGAGATTAAGAGATGTGAGCTGCCTTTGTATATCTGGCTGTAATTCTTCAGGTAATGACGCCAGAAAAACATGTTTAAGAGTAGGATCATTGAATCCATTAAGCTTGTAAAACAGAATTGACATCTGTTTGTAATGGAAATCAAGATCTTTAGCCTTGAGTGAGCAGCATTTCATGCTCTGATACCATAATAGTACGTGGCATTGTTTACACCAGATCTACAATAGTTAAAACTGTACTTTGGGTCAGTAGCCCGCAAGTTCTGGTTTCCAGCCGATATACCTGTATGAGCATAAAAAACTTAAAACATTTTTCTAGGTTTTACAACCCAAAACAGACTTTCCTCTTAGTAAAACAGGGTACCAAACCAGATAAAACTTATTAAGTTTTCTGATGCATAGGATCCTTACATAAGGCAAGTGCAGAGCATACTTCCTTGAGATTTCAAAATGAACAGATTTAAGCTTTCTTAATTTTCGTTGAAGCCTTAGAGCTTCATTGACAGAGAGAGAGAGAAAGAGAGTTTAGAAACTCATGATTATGCAAAACATAAGATTTTATTTCTTCAAACGAGTTCCTCCTCTCAAACTAAGACAAGCTTAGCTTATAAAGGAGACGGGTAAAAGGATAGGACAAGTCCCTATCTCTTTTGGAAAGTAAAGACATAATTATGAAAGGGATAGGAAAGGACCCCTAAAGAAAAAGAAAAAAGAGTTGGTTTCGATGTGTACCATAACAAGAAGTCTTAATGTGAACTAGGGATTCAACATTATAAATTAAAAAATTATTGACGTCATTTCCTTACTCTACTCTGCAAATTAATTGAAAAATTAATTGATTATTGGATTTTTATTAACTTACCTTTTCTCTTTCATCTCTTTCTTCTCTAATGACGGTGTTCTGAATGAGGGGCTGTTGAACGACGGCTAATGAGTGTGAGTGCAAAAGGCTTGGCAGTTAGAGTGCTTCTGTAAATTCATTATCGGTACTTGGTGGCTGTGATGAGGCTGTTAGGGTCCATAAATGATTGGAATTTTAGTCAATTGAGTCAAAAGTAAGGACTCTACAAAAGGCTTCTTTTGTGCTTAAGAGAGAACCAAAAAAAAAAAAAAGATACAGAAGGGTTTCAATCGTATTTTGCTAAGTGTTGAAGCATTGTTTACAAAGCAAAATTAAAAATTAAAAAAAATCCAATTTTTGTTTTAAAAAAAATCAAAATTAAAAATAACAAAAATACATATTCATGACTACTGAAATTGAATCTAAAGAAAAGGATTAGAGAGAGTGAAGGCTTATGGAAACGAAATCTATTCAAATGACCTTACATTGAATTGAGATGGAACTCTTGGATCTTTGTGCAGCCAAGTTCATTGTGGTGATGGCCAAGAGAGCGAAAGCTTTTGGAAATTGGAACTAGGGTTTTGACGGCTACAAAGGGAAAGGTCAAGGAAAAATGAGAAAGTGACAATTTTTGGCGAAGTAAGGGTAAGCGATTGAAAATTTTTGTAAGAGAGAGCAAAATTGGGGAGCGAACAAGACAGATAGAGAGAGAAAAAGAGAACAAAATTTGGGGGTTTAGGGCTGAATGGAGAGGGATCAAATATTTTGGCCGAGTGTTGTGTTAGATACTACTTATACCAACTCTAAACTGTACCGTTTGCAATAAGATCTCATTTCAATCCATGATAGATATCAGTCATGCCTGGCAAACGACATCGGATTGTATTGTAAAAGACTTACTGTTTTAAATTCTAAAAAAAAAAGAAATTCGAGTATGACATCTATTCATCATTTGTTTATGTCAGTAAGCTATAAGTCATAAATGTGTCATGAAATCTTGATTTAAGATTATATATCACGAATATGTCATCTCCTCATGATAGAATCGTGACTCAACATTATCCGACATAAAAATTATGTCATATAAGGACAAATGGTGCGTTTGGGATTGAGTTTGACAGTTGTAGCTAGGAATGGCAACTGGATCGCTCCATAATAGATATCCATAATATCCATCCAAAACTTTTTGGATCTTGAATGGATATTTTAAAATTATATTCAGATGGATATGGATAATTATTTTTACCCAATGGATATCCATCAAACCCAACACAAATTTAAAAAGTTTTAATTTTATAAAATCAAAAATGAAAAATGTAATAAACAAACAATTGTAAAAATATTAAAAATGAAAAAATGCAAAATTATTTATATTATATTATTTTTTAAAATTTAGAAATACAAATTTAATGTCCACGGACATCCATGGATATCCATATTTGTGTGGATAAAATCCATATCCATATCCAGTTTTAAATATTGGATATGGATATGGACAAATCCATCATTGGATTTACACATGGGTGGACAATATCCATATCCAACTAGATATTTGTCATCCCTGGTTGTAGCTTAAAAGTTACAGCACTAAAATATTTAGTAAACACTATGGGCCAGTTTGGGAATGTTGGAGCTTTTAAAATAATTACTGTTAACTGTGCTGTAAAAATAATCAGCTGTAAAGATAATCAATTAAGTGTTTGGTAAATTTTATTTTCAGAAGTACTGTGAGTTTTAAAAGCAGGTATGGACGTACCAACGGAGTACGTGCGTTGTTATACCAAAGCAATGATGATTAGAATCATCCTTTGGACCAGTAGCCGGCATGCTTGGGTTTCTAGCCTATATACCCTGTAAGATTTCTAGGTTTTACAACGCAAAATAGACTTTCCTTAGTCTAAAACAGGGTACCAAACCAGATAAAATTATCAAGTTTTCTGATGCACAGGATCATTGTTAAAGGTAAGTGCAGAGCATACTTCCTTGAGATTTCAAAATGAACAGATTTAAGTTTTTTTATTTTCTCAAAGGCTTAGAACTTTATCGACAGAGAGAGAAGAAAGTTTAGAAGTTCATGATTATAGAAATCACAAGAAATTTTATTTCTTCAAACTTCTTTATCTTACAATGAAATAGGGACATCCTTTATATAGGATGAAGCTCGTGATCTTGATAAGATAAAACCCTTATCAAGATTCCTTTCTAAAAAGTAAAGCAAAAGCAAAACATACTTTTATAATTACAAACGACAAACACTTTTGGAAAAGTGTGACTTTGACAAAAGTTTAAAGCAAAAGCAAGCTAATAATTATACAAGACAAGTAACTTCTTTTAAAAAGCAAATTAAGACAAAACAAGTCAAGACAAGCTACTTTATGGAGACGATAGATTCATGTAATCTTCGTCTGATGAGCTATCTATTTCATCTTTATCTTTCGAAAAAAGGACTTTCAACTTTGGACATTTTGGATGTTTGTGATCTGGACGACAAGGTGGCCAGGGGCAATTGTCTGCTTTTGGGCAATGGGTAAGAGTTGGTTGATCACTGGAACTGGTGGCTTCATGTGTCGATTGGATTTGCTGAAGTTGTTGGAGATGCTGACTTAACAGGAGGAATTCTTCTTATGGGTCTTGTGCAATCTGGTCTTTCTTCTTTAATGACAATTCCTGTGGATTTTGGTTTTGAGATTGGTGATAGAGTTGGGATCATGATAATCTCATGTTATAGACCAAGGGAGGTATGGGAAATGCTTTTATGAGGAGCAGGTTGATGATTTAGCTGGCAAAGGTAATTTTGGAGATTTTTGTGGATCTCATTGTCTTGTTCAAGGAGTGGTATGGTTAGCCAGTCATATACTTGATCTTGGGTCCAGAAGAGGTTTGTGTCTGGATGTTGGAAGTATAGTCTATGAATTATGAACACCGTTGTAAACATTTTTGCTTTTGATGCTGGCATACGTTCCAAGTTATAGACTTCTAACAATTGTTGTAGTTTCTTTCTCCACCATGGAAGTGGGGAGAACCACTCAAGAAGTGTCCAGGCGAGTGAAGTTGATTTGTCTAGATTAAGAAGATGATCCGATGTAAGAGTAACAGGCATAATTAGTTTTGTGGCATAGAAGATAGTTAGGCGCCAGATGTATCATAACTCATCTTCTGAGTTATCTCTAGAGGGATCGAGGGTTAAACCTGTAAGAAACAAGTTTTCTGGATGGAAATCTGAAAAGGGGAATGAATCTGATAGGAGATAGGCTTTCATAAAAAACCTAAAACAACTTTTCTTGTAAATTCTTGAATTGAAAAAACTGTTGAGAAAGTTTTTCCAAGAGGGAAAGTTTTCTTGGTAATGGCTTGGGATTGTAATGAGGTAGCCATGAAGATGGTGGGGAAATGATAAGTTGAGGCTATGAGAGATAAGGGTTTTTCTAGTTTTGCAAGTCTTGAGAGTATATTCGGGATAAGGTTTTGAGCTCCTTTTATATGCTTCATAGAGAAGTCATATTTTGAAAACCAGTCTTTGAGTCTGAGCAACATCATTTCAAGAACTGTTTTTCCTTTGAAATTCATGATGTTGGGAAAAGCTGAATTGTCTATTCTGATAAGAAAATGATGGCCGATGAGATGATATTCAAACTTTTTGATGCCATTTTTGACTGCTAGAATCTCCTTGTACACACCGTGGTAGTGTTTCTGTGTGTCAGAGAATTTTCCACTAGCATATGCAATAAAGTTTTCTTTTTAGTCTATTTCCTCAAGGAGGACGACTCCCCATGATTCATCACTTGGGTCTGTTTGGAGGATACGTCTGCCATCTGCTATCAACTTTAATGCTCGCAGATTTTGTGCTATTTCTTTTAGAGTGATAAGAGCACGGATATGGTTGTCATTCCACTGAGATGAATTCTTTTTCAGCAATGCTGACAATTGGCTTGTGTAGTGGTCGACATGAGGAATAAAATCCCTGATATAGTTGATGATACCAAAAAAGTGCTGTATTTGCTTTATGGAAAGATGTTGATATGGAAAGTGAATTTACTCTTGGGTGATGTGCTTTCCTGGCTGGTAGTGTCCATCTTTGATAATCATTCTAAGAAATTCAATGTTATTTGTGGCTATTGTGCTTTTCTTTGCCGATAACATAAGTCCATGAGATTAAATAATATCAAAGAATTGATCTAACAATTGGCGATGTTCATCTTGTGTACCTGAAAATACAAAATATCGTCAATGTAAATCAATGCATGATGCAGGATGGGTTGAATGATTTTGACCATGGACTTTTGAAAAATAGATGGGGCAGTTTTTAGGCCAAAGGGTAAAATCATCCATTGATAATGGGCATTTGGTATACAAAAGGCGATTTTATATCTTTCTGAGGGTCAATGCCAAGTTGCCAAAAACCTAATTTAAGGTTGAATTTTGAAAAAGCATGGGCATTTTTTAGATAGGAAAACATGCTTTGTGTTCTTAGCAAAGGGAATTTGTCATCTTGTAGGAACATGTTTAGAGGCTGATAGTAAATGACTAATCGTAGATTGAAGATTTTAATAAATCTTGACTTAGCATGGCTCACAATTCTGAGTCTAGCTGACTGATCCTAGATTGAAGATTTTAATAAATCTGCTGCATTTGTTCAGACATTGAATCAACTTTAAACTCAATATTATCAACCTTCTTATGGTTGCCAGTTGAGAACTGATTCAAAAGGTTTGGGTTCATTAAGATGGCCAGTAGAAGTGATTGCTGAAGGAATGAAAGGTTTTGTCACAATATTCCGTTGGGGGTAGATCCAAAGATGGGAAATTGGAAGAATATTCTTTAGAAGTAAAGGAGATACCTGATCTTGAGTCCAGAAAAGGTTGGTGTCTGGATGTTGGAAATATGGTCGATGAATAATGAATACAGATGTGAACATTTTGGCTTCAGATGCAGGCATGCGATCAAGATTGTATAATTTGGTTAATTGCTGTAATTTCTTTCTCCACCAGGGAATTGGTGAGAACCATTCAAGAAGAGTCCAGATAAGAGAGGTGGATTTTTCTGGATTAAGGAGATGGGACAGGGTAGGATGGATTGGTAAAACCAATTTAGTAGCATACAAGACAGTTAGGCACCAGATGTACCATAACTCATCTTAGGTAATGTCATTGTCTGGATCAAGTGTTAAACCGGTAAGGAACATGTTTTCTGGATGGAAGGTTGAGAAAGGGAAGGAATCTGCTAAAAGGTAAGCTTTCATGAAGAATCGAAACATAACCTTTTTTGCAAATTCTTAGAGTGCAAAGATAGTGGTGAAAGTCTTGCCAAGGGGAAATGTCTTTTTGGTGATAGCTTCAGAAGGAAGGGAAGTAGCCATGAGAATAATTGGGAATTGATATTTGGTGGAAACAAGGGCTAGAGGTTGTTCAGGTTTTGAGAGTCGAGATAGCATATCAGGGATGAGGTTTTGGGATCCTTTTATATGCTTGACAGAGAAGTCATATTTGGAGAGCCAATCTTTTAACCTGAGTAACATCTTTTCAGGAACAATATTACCTTTGAAATTGAAGATATTGGGAAAAGCAGAACTGTCCATTCGGATGAGAAAATGATGTCCAGTGAGATGAAACTCAAATTTTTTGATGCCATTCTTTACCGCTAAGATTTCTTTGGAGACGCTATGGTAGTGCTTCTGTGTGTCAGAAAATTGTCCACTAGCGTGAGCGATAAAGTGTTCTTGTCCACTAGCAAGAAGGATGGCACCCCATGATTCATCACTAGCATCTGTTTGCAATATGCGTTTGCCATCTGTAATCAGCTTTAATGGTGGCAGATCTTGCGCAATTTGCTTTAGAGTAGTGACAGCATTCGTGTGGTCTGAATTCCACTCTGGTGGCTTCTTTTTCAATAAAGCCGAAAAGTGGTGAGTGTAATGAGCAACATGTGGGATAAAGTCTCTGATGTAGTTGACAATGCCAAGAAATTGTTGGACTTGCTTTTTGGAAAGTTGCTGATCTGGAAAGTGAAGCAATTCTTGGGTAATGTGCTTTCCTGGCCGGTAGTGTCTGTCTTTAATGATCATACCAAGGAATTCAATATTATCCGTTGCAATGGTGCTTTTCTTTGCCGACAGCATGATGCCATGAGTTTGGATAATATCAAAGAATTGATTTAACAACTGGCGATATTCATCATGTGTTCCTAAAAACAATAAAATATCGTCAATGTAAATTAATGCATGATGCAAGATAGGTTCAAAGATTTTGACCATGGATTTCTGGAAAATAGAAGGGGCTGTTTTGAGACTGAAGGGTAAAACTGTCCATTGGAAATGAGCATTAGGAATACAAAAGGCAGTTTTATACCGTTCAGAAGGTTCAATGCCTAGTTGCCAAAATCCTTATTTTAAATCAAATTTGAAAAAAATTTGGGCATTTTTGAGAAAAGTAAACATGCTTTGTCTTTTGGGTAATGGGAATTTATCGTCTTGTAAAAACATGTTTAATGGCTGGTAATCAAATACTAAGCGTTTCTTTCCTCGGACAATCTCAGAATGTTTTTCAACATAAAAGGCTTGGCAAGCCCATTGAGAATGGGTAGGTTCTATAAGACCTTGGGCTAACAATTGGGAACACTCTGTTTGGGCTAGGGCTAAGTCAGAAGGACTCACTCCTGGATGAGTGGCTTTTGTGAGATTGATATCTTCATTGAGTTTGAAGGGCAACTTAATGAAGAAAGACTGGTTTTTCCAAAGTGGGTTTGGATGGGTGAACTCAGAATGGGATTCTGGACAACATGGTAAAAGCTTAGTTGAAATGTCATGATAAGATTGGGGTGTTTCAGACAAATTGTAAAGCTTCCAAATGTCTGTGAAAGGTTTGAACCGATGACTTTGGTCCAAATGACACGATTAGGAAAAAGTTGAATACCAATAGGTTTTTTGGTAATCAATTTAGTAGTGAAGAATTTTCCACTAGCAACCCTGAAATGTTCTTCATAATGGGTCCAGCTTTCAGGGGGAAGAATGGCTGGATTTAACATACTTCTCTGGGCTCCAGTATCTAAAAGACCAATTGCTGGAATGGGCCTGTGGAATTTTGAAGGCAAAATTTGAAGTTTGATGGAAGGAATGGGGATAGAAGTGTCGAGAGACAACAACTGTTGATGGAAAATATTTTGAGGCTCATCATTTTCTAAATCACTAGATGAGTCTTCCAGTGCGAATACTGTTTCATCAGTGGGTTCTTCTTGTTCAGAGAAATAGAATTCAAGCTCTTCCTTTTCAGGAGAATAATCAGTGGTGGCCTGAAGGTGTTCAACTAGCCGAATAGATTTTGCTCGTTTATTGGGACAATCTTTGGCATAGTGACCTTTTTTCTTGCAGATAAAACATCTGCTTGATTTTCTGATCTCTGGATGAACCTGATTTTTTCCTGAAGAATCTTTAAGGCTTTCTGGATCTGTGAGGCTTTGAAGAATATTCTGAATTGTTGAATTTCCGGAAATGCCTTTTCTTTTTGGAACTGCAATCATAATCCTTTTTCTTTTTGCACTTGATCTGGAGATAAGGCTTTTTACAAGCACTACGGAATGGCTCTTTGTCTTTAACAGTTCTTTGAAAAACTATTTTTGTTCACAAAGTTTATCAAGGCATGTCTTAGCAATCTGAAAGATTTTACCAAGAGATATGACATCAAGACTGAGATTGTGAGTTTTGAGCTGCCGTTGGATGTCTGGTTGTAGTTCATCTGGTAGGGAAGCCAGAAAGACATGCTTCAATGTAGGTTCATTGAATCCATTAAGAGAGCATTCGTTTGTAATGGAATTCAAGATCTTTAGCATTAAGAGAGCTGCATTTCATATTAAGATAGTCTCTACGTGCAGCTTCAAAAACTGCAGCTGGATCGCCTAAAAACTGATCATGAATAACTGCAAGAGCGCTTGAGACTTCTGGTAATTGAATAAATTGCAGTTGTCTGTACTGGCCTAATGAATCAAACCAATCTCTTAGGGCACCCGTAAAACGAGTAGCAAATTCCCTAAGGACGGAATGAGTAGTTGCTCCTGGTCGTAACATTTGGAGATTAATCCAAGCAAACATTTCAGTAAGTCTGTCTCGCCACTTATGAGATGGAATATCATCAAATGTAAACCATGGGCCATTGGATGGTTTTTCTTTGGATTGACTGTGATGGGGTTGGTTTGTGGCAGAAAATTCAGCTAGATATTCTTCCTCAATATCTGAGGGAATTTCAAAATATGACTCAGGTGGTCGAGAGGGTTGGCCTTGCTCTGGTTGATTGTCAGCCATGAGGATTACAGTAATATCGCAAAGATAAGACTTTTCAGAATCACTGGTTGTGGATGGTGAAGAAGATGCTGAGTCAATAGAAGTTTCTGAAACAGCTAGGTTTGAATCAGAAGTGGATTCATCAATTTCTGGAGATGGGTTGGCTATTTGAGCACTGTATTGGTGCATAGGTGTTTTATCTTTGGACTGTGTGGGTTGTGGAGGCTGTGGTGAGGTTGGTGGATAGGTTGGGGAGTGGTGCTCTGGAATAGCTAATGATGATTTGTAGGTTCTGACCAGAGGAGGAGGCTGAGGTTTGGATTTTGGTTTTGATTTTGGTTTAGGTGCTGATGGAATAGGATTGTCTCTGAATATAGTATGGGTCATGTCAAATAGTTTGGATGGATCATAAGATCGAATTGGAGAAAGCATAGAGGCAAATGGATGGTAGGTTGGACTTATGGTGGGTATAGGTGGTGATGTGGTAAACAAGGTAGGTCTTTGCTTTTCTGATTCAATCTGGGCAAGCTCAGTTTGTAAACGTCTGATCTCTCTTTCTTTTTGGTCAAACTCTGGACCATTATATCTTTGAGCCAGAATAGTTCGGAGGTCTGAATCTAACTGAACAATTCTGGATTTCAGATTTTGATGGATCTGCTCCATTTGAGCTGTAATTGAGTCAACCTTCGTCTCAATCTATTCAGTTCGTAAACTGATCTTGTCAACCTTGGAATGGATATGCAACAAGGTATCATTTTGGGCTTTGGCATTTTGGGTTTGCCAGTTGAGGACTGATTCAAAGGGTTTTGGAGGTTCAAGATGACCGGTTGAGGTAATGGCTGAAGGAATAAAGGGTTTAGACACAACATTGTGTTGTGAATCAGTATGAGTGTCAAGAGGAGGAAAAGATGAAGAATAGTCAGAGGAGGTAGAGGAAAATATCATACAAGCTAATGGTTGTACGATAGGTGTGGAATTGTGAGAACTTGAAGGAACTTCAGTTTTGCAATTTCTTGCAATCCATTTGAGGTGTTTGTTGTAAATGGGTAGTGGACTTGGTGGAGGTGGAGGGTCTTTAGGTGGTTTGGGTTCATAGTGTTTGCATGGGACAGGTGAGTTTTTCTTTTTTGGTTTTCTTTTTCTTTTGGTGTCGTAATCAAAAGAATCATCGTCCTCTTCCCAATCATCCCAACAAGGACAATTTGGGTCGCACATGCCTGATCCAGGGACATCCCATAAGAAATGGCCATTTTGTTTAGCTGGATAAATAGGATAACCATCAGAATTGAACCCTGTGATTGGCAGATCTTTTTGAGCTGTCTGAACAGCTGTGATCATTGAAGAATAGGTAAAAGAGTGCCGAGGAGGTTCCTGTGGAGCACTTGGAGGTGGTTTGAAAGTCATACGAACTGTTCCATCTTGTCTTCTTTCAAACATGCTTTCAGATGTCTGAATAGAAGCTGTATTATTATGGAACTGCTCATAGTTTGAGATCCATTCAAGAGGCATAAGCTATATGAGCTCATGTCGAGGAATTTGTCTCAGGATCTGGATATGATCTGATTATGCTAACACCATGAGGGTGTCAGAGTGATGTTCAGGTGTGGGTAGATCTAAGGCATGATTTTGAAGCCTATAGACCAATTGATGATGGAGGGTAGCAATTTTGGCTGAAGAAATTTGTTCTGCACCTTGAATTTGGACTTGGACTTTCAAGGCTGTTGGAAGGTTGGTATCTTGAAGAGAAAGGTTGAAATTTGGATAGAAAGTGAGTATAACACTTCCTGCATGAAGGGTTGTGAGGACAGTACCTATAACAGCATCTTGGTACTGTTTGAACCGGGTGTCTAGCATAGCAATTCGGGCTGTGACCGGTAATCCTTTTCTCCCATGAAGGGTGAGGATTAATCGTACTCCTCCTAGATGGAGATGAGTATAACCTTCTCTTTTCCAGTTTGAGATTAACTCTGAAGGGATTTCGAGAGTTACATATTGCTCAGCAGTGGTTGCTTGGAGTGAACACTGGTCAAGTCTAGAAGACTGGTCAAGTCTAGGCCTTTTAGTGGATATAAGAGTTCGGATGCTTCGGGTAAAAGAACTGGGTCTTTTGTACAACTGGTAAGGACTGATAAGAGGGTAGGAGGATTCACTGATTTCGGCAGATTCAGGAATATAGGAGTATTCTACAAGATTTTTGATTTTATTAGTAGTGTGAGAAGTGCAAGATTTGGGTAAAGAAAGTGTAGAAGAAAGAGTAATAGGGTTCGAAGGAGTTGAAGTTGAAGATGAAGATGATGCCATGATTTAGAAATTCTCTCTGCTCCTGAAGTCTATTGATCAAAAGTGAATAAAAGATTTTAATCATACCATTTTGGTGAAATGAAGAACAAGGTTTTGAAAACAAAGGTATTTTCAAGGTG
Organism: Atalantia buxifolia; assembly: GCA_030444775.1. Classification (NCBI taxonomy): domain Eukaryota; kingdom Viridiplantae; phylum Streptophyta; class Magnoliopsida; order Sapindales; family Rutaceae; genus Atalantia; species Atalantia buxifolia. Next base: position 11,749,295 of record CM059833.1, read on the forward strand.
AGTTTTTTGTAAATGGGTAATGGACTTGGTGGCGGTGGAGGATCTAGGGGTGGTTTAGGTTGATTGTGTTTGCATGGGAAATGGTGTTTTTTCTTTTTGGTTTGCCTCTTCGTTTTGAATCGTAATCATCCTTTTCCCAATCATCCCAACAGGGACAATTTGGGTCAAATATTCCTGAGCCTGGAATATCCCATAAGAAATGGCTGTTGACTTTGGCAGGGTATACTGCATAGCCTGCTGAGTTCAAGCTTGCAATTGGCAACTTTTCTTGGGCTGTCTGAATAGCTGTGATCATAGAAGAATAAGTGAAGGATAGCCTAGGAGGCTCTTCAGGGGCCGTTGGTGGAGGCCTAAAAGTCATTCTGACAGTTCCATCAAGCCTTTTTTTCAAACACATTATTGGTGTGGAACTTGTCATAGTTGGAAATCCATTCCAAGGGCATGAGTTTTATGAGCTCATGTCGAGAGATCTGTCTTGGAATTTGGATAATGGTAGGGATCTGGTCAATTCTGCTAACACCAAAAGGGCGTCAGAGTGGTTATAGACAAGCTGATGATGAAGGGTTGCAATTTTTGCAAAAGAAATTTGCTCAGCACCTTGAATTTGAACTTGAACTTTCAAGGCAGTTGGTAGATTTGTATCTTGAAGAGAAAGGTTGAAGTTTGGATAGAAAGTGAGAAGAACGCTTCCTATATGTAGAGTGGTCAAGACATTACCGATAACAGCATCTTGGTACTGTTTAAATCTGGTGTCCAGTATAGCAATTCTGGTTGTGATTGGTAACCCTTTCCTTCTATGTAAGGTTAGGATTAATCTTACTCCTCCTAGATGGAGATGAGTATAACCTTCTCTTTTCCAGTTGGAAATCAACTCTGGGGATATTTTCAAAGTGACATATTGTTCAGATGTGGTAGCCTGAAGGGTGCATTGATCCAATCTAGAAGACTGAATATATTCTTTTGGATGTGGGTCTTCTGGTAGTTATGAGGGTTCGGATACTTTGAGTAAGGGAGTGATGTCTCTTATAAAGTTGGTAAGAACTAATAAGAGGGAAAGAAGACTCATTGATCTGGGCGGATTCAGGTATATAAGAATATTCAACAAAGTTTTCTAGTTTTGTTGGCTGTTTGCTTGGTGCAAGATTTAGGTAGTGAAAGAGTAGAAGAAAGTGATATTGGAGTAGTAACAGAAGAAGAAGAAGCTTCGTTGGATGAAGTTGATGCCATAGCTGGGAATTTCTCTCTGTCTTTAAAGTCTTTAGCTATTAAAATCACAAGAAAACTTCTATCATACCATTTTGTCTAGTTGAAGAACATGATTTTGAAAACAATTTTATTTTCAAGGACAGTAAAACTCTAGGTTGGCTCTGATACCATAATGTAAAATTTACAAAATGTAGGATAAAATAAAATTTATACATATAAAAATATATATATATATATATAATATTTTTAATTGTGTATTATAAGAATTTTTACTAAAAATAAAATTTATAATATATCAATTTTATTTTTTTATTTTTTAATCTTAAAACAATTGATAATTAAATCTATAATATAGTGAAACAAATTTAATAATAATTCAACCAACAAATATAAATTTATTAAAATATTAATTTTGTTTATAATTTGAATAAGGATAATTTTGGATTTAGGTAATAATTTTAAGGATATTTATGGAATTGTATTAAAGGATAAAATTGATTCTCAAAATCAAAATCTAAAAGCTACTCCTTCCCTGCTTTTCAAAATCAGCTGTAGGAGGAGCCGATTTTGACGAAAGTGATTTCGATTTTTTTTAACCAAACACCAAAATTAGATTTTAGATTTTCAAAATCACTTTTAAGCCTCCTAAAAGTAATCCCAAATGGGCCCTAACTATTATAACTTAAATATAATTTTTTACTATATATTATTAATTTTTGTTTCATAGTGACAACGTTTTTTTTCCACAGTAGTTGTAACTTAAAAGCTACAACACCTCAATTTCAAATAAGACCAGAGATTAGATCCATGACGATAATGAATTTTGTGCATTTTGTTAAATTAGGAAATCATTAACGAATAGGCATTGGAGGATATTCAGAAATTTTTATGGTGTGTAGAGATAAATTTCTTGTCTTTTAATTTCAATGCTGCATCTATTACTAAACTATTAATAATTTGAACTACCGTTATAAACAAAAAAATTGTTATATGATCAAATGATTTTGCTCTTTCGAAATCTCCTAACTTTTTTATGACAACAAGAATTTCGCTTATCGTGGTTTACTTGCATTTTTAGGGAGAAACAGAGCACAAAGTTTTTAATTCATTTATCCCTGTCTATAATGCATGAACTAAAAACTTGAGACGGCTATAACATTAGTTTTGTAGATCGTGATAAACAAACCATAAACTTGAGTAGATTATAATGTAAAGGGGGCCAAAAGTAAAATATGCATAGAATTGGTAAAGTTTTAATTATTATATTATAATTTAGTAAGTTCCTCTTTGATAAAATGATAAAACTCTGCTTGGTATATATTGATGTTTAGCAATTGTAGCTTTGTAAATCACAACTATAAAGTTTAAGTAATTGTAGTTTAGAAGTTAAAGAAATCTTATAAAACACTATATATTAACTTATTTTTTTCTCCTGTCAATGTAAAAATATCATTGGAACCATAAATAAAATGTTGATTGAGCTAGCAATGGTACATCACATGGAAAGTGTTACAAAATATGATTATCACCAATACCACTACAAGTCTACAGCACCCATTTGTGTTATCAAATACGTATCCTTAGTTTCAGATTTTTAAGCCTGTGTCAAATTGCAATAATGTGAACCTAAATGGTCATGAAACCCACATTTAGTATCAATTCCCCTACTTATAAATTGTAATCATAGCCATTCTCTAAAAAAATTCAAGAAATGCAGAGTTAGTAACTTGCCACTAGGGCAATAACTTTTTAAAGCTTGTCAATCATTTCAGCGCCTAAACGTTGTAATCAGAAATTTATCCCAAACACAATGAGCCTGAGGATTAATAACTATAGCACCTTGTTCAACTTTAAATAACAGAACCATCATTTCTGTTGGAAATATATATGAATATATATGAATATATTTATATATATAGGGTTCTATCACTTTGAGGTCACCCATGAGGGATGCATGACCAAGAACAAGTGATCATTTTGAGTTAGAACTCTATAATATCTTGTAATATTATATTAAAGATATTAAGTGATCATTAAGAAAATGATCACTCCAACAATTGTTTAAGTTTATTTAGAGATCATTGAGAAGATGATCACTACTTCTTGGAATGCTATAAATAGAGGGCAAATCCATAGAAAATAAGTTAAGCAAAAATCAAGCTAAATTTAGAGAAAATTCAAGCCAAGAGAAGCTTAGAGGGTTCTTGCAACGTGAATAGAGAGGATTTTCCGACTTTGTGATCATTCTCCGACCAGAAATCAGTAGCACAACCTTGGTTTATCGGTTTTCCGCATATAATCCGGGTATGTGTTTAAATTCGGATTTTCAAGTTTTTATGTTGATTCTTGCTCGAAAATCAACATTGGTATCAGAGCTAAATAGGTTGTGTTCTGATTTAAGCATGTAAAGCATGAAACCCAGCATGTTCTTTAAGAAATTCGATTTTTTTTTCATCAAGAACACATATTAATGGCATGTTAAAATTTACTTGTTTTTGATGCCATGCAACTGGATTAATAAACATATTAAGGTGTATATATTAATTTCTAGTTGCCATGAGGATTAATATGATCCATGTAATGAGTAAAATGAAAACCTAGGTGTGGAACCCGTAAGTTTATTTTACTCATATCTTTCATGATACATAACATAATAATATGAAATCGGTATCATTAGAAAGAGCATGAAAATATCTTTCCAACGGTATATCATATGCAAAATTCTGACGTGTGGTTAGAGAGAACGGAGCTTTCGAAGTTCTGGTTCGAAATCTGGAAATTTTATTTTTAAGGTTGAAGACGATGAACAAGAATATCAGAGCTAACTACTGTAGCTCGATACTGTAGCTAGAAACTGTAGCGATACACTGTAGTTAAAATACTGTAGCGGGCCGAGCCGAACCGTTAAACCGAACCGGTTTTTGAGTTGAACCAGTTTTTGTTTTGCTAAGAAAAGCCCACTCGCGGCGGTGGAGAGTGTAATCCACGCGCCGCCTTCCCGATTGAATTTTGAGGCGCCGTTTGCGGCGACTATTTCAATTTTTTATTCTCTATTTTTATAAAATTTAAAAATTAATTTATAACATGGTTATATATTTAATTTGAATTTTATTCAAATAAATGCTTTAAAATTAGAGAATAATATTTTTGTAAGTATGAAAAATATGAAAAAAATATTTTTTGCATATGATAATACTTTCTGAAGAGAGTTGTGCTTCAGTGGGAGCATAACAAAACTACTTGAAAAATAAATGAGAATAATCCTGGCGTAGTAATATGGACGAATTGCATGTCTAGGAAAATTCTGGCAAAAAGGGCATGGGCCTAAGGAACTTTGGTACTTAGAGAGATTTTTTAAATCTCCACCATCTTCCTGGGAATTTTCCTGGTGCATTATCCACGTGAACAGATGCATGAGGGATGTATTCTTATGACATTTGTTTTTAAATGGGAGTTCTATTATTGTTAAAATTCTGAGGGAATAAACAATAAATGAATTAATATTTTGCGCATTATACTAAAAAATTATGTTAACTTAATGTTTGGAAATGATGATGATTGGAAGCCTCGACGACTTTTCGAATCAAATCTTTACATTAAACTTATCATATTTTTGGTTATTTGTTTGCGGCAAAATAATTAAATATGTGTAAATAAAATCAAGAAAGTTTTCTTATCTCCGTGTTTTGTGTTTTTTCTTTAGAAGAAATGGCAACAAACAATGTCGTGGCTGAATTAAATAAAGGAATTAAACTGAACGGTAACAATTATGATATTTGGTACCGTAAAGTTCAAAACCTCCTTGAATTACAAGACTCACTAGAGGTAATTACAAACATTATGACTGAGCCACCAAAGGGTAACTCTGCTCAACATAAAAAAGATCTTGAAGCTTATGCAGCTTGGAAAATAAAAAATCGTAGTGCGCGCATTTTGTTGCTGAGCACTATGGAAGATGATTTTATGTGTGAGTATGAGGAATACCAAATGGCTCACCAAATATGGAATGCCTTGAAAGAAAAGTATGGTGGTACTTCTACCACTAAACTCAGAAGACTCACTATTAAATTTGACACTTACAAATTGCGCCCCAATACTTCGATGGAGCAGCATTTGAGAGAAATGTCACTTTTAATAAGAGAGTTAAAAAATGCTAATAGCATTATAACTGATGAACAGCAAGTTCAGGCAGTTATAAGATCTCTTCCAGATAGTTGGGAGCATATGAAAGTTAACATGACACACAATGAGAGTGTCAAGACGTTTAAAGATATTCAACGTCACTTGGAGTTAGAAGATGAGCGCCTAGTGGCAGCTAAATCTTCTACTCAACTTTATATGGCTGATACCAACTCGCGAAAAGCTTCGGGCTTTAAACAAAAAAAAGGAGGTAAAATCTCCTCTCAGAGAAGGAAGAAATCTGATCAAGGGCAATCCAGTTTGGGTAAGCGCAAAAGAGGAAAACGCGCTGGTCAAAAGAAGGATATGAGCAAAGTGACGTGTTACAATTGTAACAAACTTGGCCATTTCGCTCGTGATTGCATTGAGCCGAAAAAGGTACATACTAAATCCACAAATTTACATAATATGTATGTAATAGGCTCCGTTTATATGACTGAAACTCATCCTTTGTGGATTGTAGATTCAGGAGCAACGGAACACGTAGCCAATGAACGTGGAGCCTATGTGGAATATCGCCGGATTAGTCAAGGGACTAAGTGGATATACGTGGGGAACAACTCAAGGGTTGAAGCTAAAGGGATTGGCACTTGCAAATTACAACTGCATGGTGGCCAAATGCTTTATCTCCATGATGTGTTATATGCACGTAGAGATCCGACGAAATTTAGTATCTGTCACTGTACTTCTGAACATGGGATATCATGTGATATTCCATGATGTTTGTATGCAATTAGTTCTTAATAAAACTCTAGTTGAATGGTTATTTACTTAATGGTTTTATGATTTTGAATGTAATTAATCAAAATTATAATCAAGATTGTTTTTCATTAATTACATCTTCCGATTGTGGATGTTAATATATGGCATGCCAGACTAGGACATATAGGGCAAAACAGAATGCATCGATTATCTAGAGAAGGCTATTTGGGCTCACTCGATAAAATAGAATTGCCTATATGTGAGAGTTGTCTAGCTGGAAAAACAACAAGAAAACCATTTGGTAAAGGAACTAGAGCTGAAAGTTCTTTGCAAATTATCCATTCTGACATCTGTGGTCCAATGAGTGTAAGGGCCAAACATGGCGCCTCATACTTTATTACATTCATTGATGATTACTCACGTTTTGGTCATGTCTATTTGATTTCTCACAAATCGGAAGCATTAGATTGCTTTAAAAAATTTTTAAAATTAGTTGAAAATCAATTAGACAAAACGATCAAAGTCTTAAGAACAGACCGTGGACGTGAATATCTTTCTGAACAGTTCAAGGAATTGTGTCAAGAGAAAGGTATAGAGAGACAGTTAACTATTTCTGGAACTCCACAACAAAATGGTGTTGCGGAAAGAAGAAATAGGACATTACTTGAGATGGTTAGGTCTATGATGGCGCAAGCAAATCTCCCAATATCATATTGGGGGGATGCATTGCTGACTGCTGCCTACATACTTAATCGAGTCCCAAGCAAGTCAATTAGTTCCACTCCATATGAGCTATGGACAGGCAGTAAAACCTGTTTTAACTCATTTTGCGACCACCGGGGTCTGCAGCTTATGTTCACAATCTTTCTCATACACACGGAAAATTGGGTGCAAGAGGAAAAAAATGTATTTTTATAAGATATCCTGAGCACTCAAAAGGGTATGTATTGATTGGTGAACGTGATGATGGAACTATAACTGAACTAGAATCACGAGATGTCACATTCTTAGAGAATGAATTTCCTAGCATTACAGATGTTGACAAAGATATTCGTTTATATGAAGTGAATGATCCACTGAGTATTGTCAATCGAATTGAGGAAAACCCAGATTTGCTTGGGATTTCTGATCCTAGTGGGAGTCAACCATTTTATGGAATGACTTTACAGGATGCCTCAATTCGAAGGAGTAATCGTATTTCCATCCCACGTCGTCGTTTTGAGATCGGGGGAGGCATTTATGGTTGCTTCACACGATAGCGATGAGCCAAGAACTTTTAGTGAGGCTATTGCATCATCTGCTAAGGAATTATGGATAAAAGCAATGAATGAAGAGATGGAGTCCATGAAATCAAATCAGGTCTGGGACTTGGTTGATTTACCGCCTAAACGAAGAACCATTGGAAATAAATGGGTTCTACGTATAAAACGAAAGGCAGATGGCACAATTGAGAGATATAAGGCACGCTTAGTAGCGAAAGGATATACCCAACAAGAAGGTATAGACTATGAGGAAACTTTTTCCACTGTGGTAAGGTTTGCCTCAATAAGATTGATTCTAACAATCGTTGCACATATGGATCTTGAATTACATCAAATGGATGTTAAAACAGCATTTCTCAATGGAGAACTAGAGGAAGAAATATACATGGATCAGCCTGAGGGTTATATATTGCAAAACCAAAAGCGCAAAGTTTGCAAGCTTAAAAGGTCAATATATGGGCTGAAACAATCCTCTAGACAATGGTATCTTAGGTTTCATGAAGCCATAATTTCTTATGGATTCTTGATGACCGAAGAGGACCATTGTGTGTATGTTAAAAGATCAGAAGATAACTTTGTTATCTTATCTCTATATGTGGATGATATTTTGTTGGCTGGAAACAATCTAGAATTTGTCAAAATCATTAAAGAATGGTTATCCTCAAATTTTGAAATGAAAGATATGAGCGAAGCAGCTTATATTTTAGGAGTTAAAATTCATAGAGATCGTTCAAAAAGACTCTTATCTCTTTCACAAGAGACATACATTAAGAAAATTCTTGAACGATTCAATATGTCAGATTGCAAACCTATGGATACTCCCATTTCAAAAGGACAAACTCTAAGCCTTGAAATGTGTCCTAAGACTCCTGAAGAAATAAAAGCAATGGCACGAGTTCCGTACTCGAGTGCTGTTGGCAGTCTTATGTATGCTATGATGTGTACTAGACCAGACATTTGTTATGCTGTGGGATTAGTGAGTAGATACCAATCAAATCCGGGACGAAAGCATTGGAATGCAGTCAAGAGGATTATTGCATATCTAAAAGGCACTGCCGACTACTCTTTATGCTATCAGGGAGGTGAATTGCGCCTAATTGGTTATACAGATGCCGATTGGGGTGGTGATCTAGATGAGCGTAAATCGACCTCCGGATATGCATTTTTACTTAGTCGTGGCGCGATTTCTTGGAGTAGCAAGAAACAAACATGCATTGCTCTATCTACGATGGAAGCTGAATATGTGGCATGTTCAAAGAAGACAGTCTGAGGAAGAAGTGTATGGCTTAAGAGATTTATTGAAGATCTCAAAATAGTTTCGATTCTTCTAGACCAGTAATTATACATTGTGATAGCCAAGCAGCCATATCTTTTACAAAAGATGCCAAATACCACAGTAAGTCAAAACACATAGAGACCAAGTACAATTTTGTGAGAGAAATTGTAGCACAAAGAGAAGTGCTAATACAATACACATCTACACATTTTATGGTAGCAGACCCATTTACAAAAGCCATAACACGAGATGGTTATTTGAAACATACTCGATCATTGGGTTTACATAGATTGTAAAATTGTACTTGATGAGATATTGTTTTTGAGTAATGGACATGTGATAAATTTTTATATGATTAAATTCTTCTTATCATTTGTCTATATATAAAAAAATTTTTTGATTACACATATTTAGAGTAAAGTTATGTCATCAGGTTTTGATCGGCTTTCTTACACAAGCGATCGCCTCAGTTGCTAGAAAAGCAAGCTGAGATGAGACAATAGAGAGAGAATAAGATACTATGTATAATCTCATGGAGCATTTAGAAAATATGTCGCCTTGACTGGGTCAAGATGAGGTTTATATATAATAAATATAAAACCGACCATGATATACCCAATAATCATGGAAACCTGATTAAAGCCAGATGTGAGCCTTTAATTTGGCGCTTTAGATAAGCGAGCTTATTAAAAACTCAGGTTAGGCGCTTGAGTAGCGACTAAATTAAGATCTGTACAGTGAAATAATTTAGACATACGCTCTCAGAAAAGAGAATTCACTGTAGCACGTATTTCATACAACGTGTGCTTAATGACCAAATAAAGAAAAATGAGAAAATTTCCCTTATTCTCATTGTGTAAAGTTTCTTTGAGGTATTATGAACCTCAATAAGTATCCTCACATACTATCAGCTATATTTTGAGGTGATAGATTAGTGTTTGCTACTTTAAACTTGTTTTCTATAGCTATGAGGTTATTCGGCATATGAAACGAGTTTAGGAAAGCAGTTAATCTAAAACTAAGAAATATGAGAGTGATGGGAAGATTCATTACTTACATCTACCTTATGTTTTTCACTGGTACCGATTGTATAATCTGGGATTGATACAATTGTGATTACATAGAGTGTATATTGTCAAGTATAGCTTTCGATATGGGACTTAGTATACTTGAATTTGATGTAATAAAATGGAATCTAGGATACATGATGAACAGCTTTTTTGTATAGAATACAATTGAGATTAAAAGCAATATAGCTCCTGCTTATTGTTCATGGGTCACACGTTGCATTTGCTAGTATGATAACTGAGTTTTTGAGGCTTGAATAGAGAGTTCTCGTTGCACTATAAACATCCCATCATGTGTGAGTGGGAGATGTTGGAAATATATATGAATATATATGAATATATTTATATATATAGGGTTCTATCACTTTGAGGTCACCCATGAGGGATGCATGACCAAGAACAAGTGATCATTTTGAGTTAGAACTCTATAATATCTTGTAATATTATATTAAAGATATTAAGTGATCATTAAGAAAATGATCACTCCAACAATTGTTTAAGTTTATTTAGAGATCATTGAGAAGATGATCACTACTTCTTGGAATGCTATAAATAGAGGGCAAATCCATAGAAAATAAGTTAAGCAAAAAATCAAGCTAAATTTAGAGAAAATTCAAGCCAAGAAAAGCTTAGAGGGTTCTTGCAACGTGAATAGAGAGGATTTTCCGACTTTGTGATCATTCTCCGACTAGAAATCAGTAGCACAACCTTGGTTTATCGGTTTTCCGCATATAATCCGGGTATGTGTTTAAATTCGGATTTTCAAGTTTTTATGTTGATTCTTGCTCGAAAATCAACAATTTCAAACATACAATAACTCAAAAGCAAATTCCACAAAATAGTGTTAATGCTTTTTACTCTGTATGCCTATAAATGAAATACAAAACAGCTAAAAGTATAAATTAAAAAGGAACCATTCCTGACATGAGGTTGATTTTCATTTTTATTTCCTTCGAACATTTTGCAACGCCATCTTGAAAATTGCCGACGCTGAGATGTCAGCGGATCACTCCCAGTAAAGTAAAAATGGCTGAAATAAAAAAATAGCTCCATAAGTGGCGAAACATTAATCATATAATTATTTTTCCCTCAACTTAACTAGCCACGTCATCCGACATTGGGCAATTTAGCTCTTCAAGGATTACACTAATCCATTTTTCCTGCCATCATCTTATCTTTTTCCTTTCCTCTCTTTTCCTCTTTGGAAAATAATATGCGAATAGGAATATAAAATTAGCTCCATCTAATAGGTAACACCAAATAGAGGTATCAATGAAAGTTCGCTGATTCTAATATATCACATCAAATAATCGAAGCATTAATCATATCATTCTTCTTCCCTTAACTAGCCACATCATCAAATATTTGGCTATACCCACTTTTTCTTTCCTTTCCTCCTTGGAAAATAATATGCGGCTAGGAATTCAAAGAAAGTTAGCTTATTCTAATGTATCATCACATCAGATAGAGGTAACAATGAATTCTTTATCTCAAAATGATGTATGTCATATTATCCATCATATATAAGATCATTAATAAAGCTCTTCCTAAAATTCAACAAAGAGTTGGGCTGGAATACCAACCAAAGCTAACCCAATAAAATTAGTTATTCTTAGAATATAGATATTACATGACAAATATATTGATGCGACGCCAAGGATATTCAATATTCTATTAATCCCATAATTCCCAAAATAATGAAGAGATAAACTAACTTCCCACTGATGAAGAGATAAACACAAGAGATTTATATAACACTAGAGATTTTGGAGCTACACAGTTCTAATAAGATAGAATGAGAAATCAGTGCGCGCCAACTTTCTAATATGGAAGATGTGAAGATTTAAGAGGAAAGAAATATATTTAAAAAATAATGTGAACGTAAGTACAAATGTATATGTATCTGCAAATACCTAAACTGTTAAATCGTAATCAGCCCTCATTTCCTTGTACTTAAGTTCCAATGCTATCCGCTCATTCTCAATCTTCAGACGCTCATTTTCTAGTCTCATTCTTATCAACTCCCTATCTTTCTTCCAGCAAATCCTCTGCCACTTAAACCGGCGGTTCTCTAACCTGAGCATTCGGGCATTCACTTGTAACCTCTGAAGCTTTAGCCGACACGATCGAAATGCTACCCACTGCTTCCACAATCCATCTGCAGTACTGCCCTCATGGTGAACACCATCCAAATTAGTAAGAGCGTGCTGTGAGTGATCCTCTAATATCCCATTATAGTCCATACTTTTCAAGTTGCTATCTTCAGTTTCATTATCTTGAGTGTAGGCACCTGGATCCTGTTCTTGTTTGTCATAATCAAGTTTCTTACTCAGAGCCAACTGCAAGGACCTCTGCAAATCTGGATCATGAGGAAGGTAGAGTTGATTGCCACTATGATATGAGTACATCTGTTCAAAAAACAGTTGTTTTGAGGTCAAAATTTTCTTTGCATTGTCCTTTTTCCTCTCTGGTATATCAATCTCGTCCAATATCTTTGGGTGCAAGACATCCCTCGCCCAAGAACATCATTAAGTTTCTTGTAAGTTTTGTTTAGATTATTAAACTTGTCCTCACATTGCTGAGGTGATACACGGTTACCCCTTTCAACCATGAGCTTCGAAACAACCTTCCATTTTCCTATCTTCTGCAGGAATGAGGGCTCATTTCTCCCATTGCCTACATTGGACAAAGCAAACTGGCGAATGTAAGAAACAGTATAAATCAAAAGCTTCACCATTTCTTCAGTCCATTTAATACGCCGCCATGGGGTTCTTATCCCTTCAACTGCATAATGCTCATCAACACCAGGAATAGCACAATCCATCACCAAGTTCTTTCCTCTCTGATCCTCATTATAATCAATATAGGAAAGTGGCTGCTCCTCCATATATTGTCACCTTAAAGGAAAAACACTTTCAGGTTGCACTTGAACCACACAGCTAGGCTGGTAAAAATTTGGGTCTTGTTGGTGATGAAGCTGCATTGCTCCTTGCAAGTCTTGAAATCTATTTAGTCCTTCCATAATCACACCAGTTAGTGATTATTGGCCTTCCATTGATTGTAACAAAAGAGGATTATAACCAAACCTTTATAGAAATTTCCCTCCAAATTCAATCCAACAGGTTACTTTAAATACATGCAATTCAAGGGACCATAGACCATTCATCCAAACTTATAACCAGTTTCATATCACTAGGCTAAAGAGCTCATACCATTCCCAAAATTTTCACTGTACATCCGTCGGAATTTAACCGCAGGAAAACTAAACAGAGACAGAAACACTCAAGAAGCAGCCTGAAGAAAGAACCCGACTAAAAACCAACCACAGATACTCATTTCCAGTTTTTAGAATTCTAACTAAATTTACAATATTAAGAAATCAAATACAAGTACAGAAAGGAAAAAGGAAAAGCAAATGAGCATCTCAAAATGATGGGTTCTCTTTCTGGTTTATGCTGATCCAACTCAGATCAGGGAGTCCTTGGCAAAGTTTTGGAACAGTTACGTAATTAGGACAATCCGACAAATAAAAATATGAAACGCTCGAAGACGTACCTTTCTTTAAACGTGCTTGGATTCCTTTAACTTTGGTTTTAGCGTAGACACAGACAGTAAGGTACCGGACCTTGTCCCACTTGTCACTACACCTCATTGAAATCAGACAGCGTTACGTAAACAGCTAAACTACGTGCATCTAGACATTAATGGTTTCCTGCAATTAGATTATAAAGCTAACAGCCTGATGAATTATCAGAGTTAAATAAGTTTACACTCATATCTACAGTACAATCTTACTATTGTTATATAATTGTCATTCTAGAAAACAATGATTTTCTAGCATAGTTGTTACTCATTTTAGAAGGGTCTTGTCTTGTCTACAGTATGTTTCCTCTTTTGTATTTTGGTGTGCATACTTTTGTTTTTGGTTTTTGCTTTAATTATTGTATACTTTTGTAAAGAGAAAGGGTCCTACCTTATCTCTTCACCTCCAGACCTCTATATAAGAGATCTCCCACTCTTGTAAAATTAAGCTTGAATGATATTAAGTTTTTCTATCTCTATTATGTCTCTTTAAACCTCTTCTTTCTTTTAGGAATCAAACAAGTTATTTGAATTAATAAAGATACGTTCACCTCTATTTTCTATACTGAGTATGCTCTGCACTTGCTTTGATTCCAAGGATCCTGTGCATCAGAAAGGTCCTGATTTTATCCTCCAAAATCGATTTTCCAAAATAAAATTGTTTTCTCACACTGAGTATGCTCTATTTTCTACACTGAGTATGCTCTGCACTTGCTTTGATTCCAAGGATCCTGTGCATCAGAAAGGTCCTGATTTTATCCTCCAAAATCGATTTTCCAAAATAAAATTGTTTTCTCACAACGTTCACCCTCTTTGAAGGTCTGTAATGACCGTGTTTTCGGGTGGTATCGTGAACAACTGTTTTCATTAAGATTTTCAGATTTGGTATTTGATGGATAAGTGTATATCGGCTGGAAACCAGAACTTGCGGGCTACTGGCCCTAAGGATAGTCTTGTACTGTTGTAGATATGGTGTAACAACGCCACGTACAACTACCCAGATGGTATCAGAGCCCTTCTTATAAAGCTCGACCATCATTGTTCACAAAAACACAATCCATTCCAATTCCAGTTGTAGGTTTTACAACCCAAAACAGACTTTCCTTTTAGTCTAAAACAGGGTACCAAACCAGATAAAATTTATCAAGTTTTCTGATGCACAAAAACACAATCTATACACCACACAGACCTCAACCTATTTATAATAACCAATTTTTTGGTTTTTCCCATCTTTCCACTCCAAGTCCAAACATTCCACAGACAAAACCCTCATCATAAAAAAAGTCCAAAACAAAAGTCAAAATTTCAGAACTAAAACCAAAAACAGAAGCTTCATCCTCTTCTGTATTACCAAAAGACTCCCCAACTGCAACTCCATATTTTAAAAAAGATACCATTACCATGGTGTTGAAAAACAATATCCATCTTCTGAATCTGAATCTGATAATGATTTCAATCAAGAAACCTCTTCTTCATCCTCATCAACAGATTTGGATAAGACTTCCTCTGATTCAGAATCCGAATATGCTGATATTTCTGGTCTAGTAATGGCCACTAAAGCTGAAGAACCAAGTACTGTAACTCCCATTGTTGAGAGTTCTGATGATGAAAATGCTCAGTCAGATGTGATTTTACGAGAGTTCTTTTCCCGCACAACAGGTTCTTTACGGGATTGGCTTTAAAGTCTGGGAGAATACAAACAACTTCAGTCTATTCAAACTACAATAGCCACTGCACTCTCTGTCATTTATGAATAATTCATTGGAGAAAAAACTGCCTCTAATGAAGCAGCAAGAAAAGAATATCACCAGATGAAATGTTGTTCTCTCAAACGACATCATTTGGAGATGCATTACAAGCGAATGAGCATGTTGTTTTACAAGTTAGATGGATTCAATGACTCATCTCTGAAGCATGTTTTCATAGCTTCTCTTCCCTCAGAGCTACAACCGGAGTTACAAAGACAGCTCACAACCTTCAATCTTGAAATAGCTAACATCTCTCTAGGAAAAATCTTCCAGATGACTTTGTTATGCTTAGACAAAATCTGTGAACAAAAAGAATTCTTCAAAGACCTCATTGAAAATAAACAACCTTTCTCCTCAGCCTACAAAAAACCTTATCTCAAGATTGAATGCAGAGTTGAAAAGAAATGTGTTTGCCCAACCAAGAAGAATAAATATTTCCAAAAACATTTTTACAAATCCTCTTCCAGAAGATCCAAAAAAAATACAACCGTTGTTTCATCTACAAGAAACGCGGTCATTTTGCCAGAAATTGTCCACACAAGTCTGCAAAAGCTGGTTGGCTCATACAACATCTCCAACATTCTTCAATGCTCTTTGAAAATGAAGATGTTGAGTCTAATTTTCAAAGCAATGTAAGAATGAACAAACTGCTTTCATCATTACAGAATCCTCAGATTTCGATGATATCTCAATCATTTCTACAGTCCAAAATGTCAATCAAATTTCTAAACCTTTCACTCTTTCATTAAAACTTTCAATCCTTCCTTCCAAATTCCATAAACCCATCTCAGTCATTGGTTTTATCGATATTGCTGCAGAAACTAGTATGATAGATCCCTATGTCCTTCCTTCCAATCATTGGGAGAAACATTCAAAGTTTTTCAGAGCAGTCAATGGAGAAATCTTTGAAACCGAATTGATTACCAAAAAACCTATTGGTATTCAATTCTTTCCAAACAAGATTTGCTCATAGGATTTGACATCCTTCATTTGGACAAAAACCTTTTCATCACCCATTCTGGAATACGGTACAAACAAATGTTTCTATCCTACACAGACACTCTCTGTCTAGACACATTATCATAAACCCCATCTCCATACAGTTTCATGTGATCAAATTAAGGATAAGACTATCACAAGCACATGGGATGAGGTATATTCAGATCCTATTCAAGTTCCCGTCGGAACCGTTACGAGAGCTCGAGCAAAGAAATTCAAAGAAGCGCTTAATGGATTGATTCAAGCAACTTGGGTTCAATCAAATTCATGGAGGCCCTTTGAAGGAATCGCTCATGATAAATGCATGATTCAAACTTTTGAAGTTTCCAAATATTCCCTTCCATGAAATAGGGGTTGGTTTGCACACTATTGCAGAAAAATATATTATTTTCCTTTTCAAGATACTTTCCCATTTTTTAAGGAGGTTATTAGGAAAACAAATCAGTTAGTTATATTTTAATTGTCTAGTTTCCATTTAATTGATGTAAGGCATTTAAAGCCAAATAGGATTCTGATTTGGTTTAAATTCTTTCCTATTTACTTAGATTAGGATTCTAATTTAGTTTAAATTCTTTCCTATTTAGTTAGATTAGGATTCTAATTTGATTTAAATTCTTTCCTATTTACTTAGATTAGGATTCTGATTTGGTTTAAATTCTTATAACCAACCCTATATAATGTACTCGTATCTAATAAACGAGAAGGAGATTTTTTTTAATGCAATTGTGAGAGTTAATTCTCTTTGGTTCTTTACGAACTCTTTGAACTTATCGAATTTCCGTGGCGTTCAATATCTTGACTTATCAATCAGACCTTCCATAGCTGATTGTGGCGTCTTTCACATACCAAGGTTCGTGCTTCCAATAAGCATTGGGTCAAGGTTCCATTTCATTCCTGCGTTTACATTCGATCTTGGGAACTAATTTGATTAGGGTAGCGTCAGTTCTTGACGGGGTTCGTATCATTTGGTATCAAAGCTTAGGCTCCTAGGTTAGATCCATCTATCTTTGTTGCTTTTCATTCTTGTTTGAATTTTTCATCCTCGTTCTAGTATCAAAAAAAAAAAAACTGTGAACAGTATTGCGTGAACAGTGCCTCTTGAACAGTATTTTTTAGGGTTTCCTTTTAAATTAATTTTGTATCCTTGTGGTTAATTCTCCTTAAATCCACAAGTTTTACTTATTCCTAAAAAAAAATACACTTTCTCAAAATCTTTCATTTTTTTTCTCTCCATTATTTATGTCTTGAAAGTCAAAAAATAAGTTTTACCTAATAGGTGAAATTTTTGTCCAAAATCAAAACTCAACTTTCGTACACATTGCCTTCTTATTCTTGAAATTAAATTCTCTTTAATGTCATCTTTGTGAATTACTGTTGAAATCCTGATATTAGTTTGATTAGTTTGATAAGAACCGAGTGAGGATTACTAAGAGTGGAAAAAGGAAAGAGAGTGTGAGCATATTAGAGGGTAAAAGCCAATTAATTTGAGTGAAATACGAGTGGAATTGAGTGATTCATTTTTCTTGAGTGAGAGACGTAAGGGAGTGAGGTAAGGTCCTTCCACATTATTTTTAACTTTCTTTTGCAGATAATAGCTATGTGTCACAACCTAGAACGAAACACAAATGAAGAGGATCAATCTGCAACTACTCAGAATTTACAAATTCAAGCATTGATGGGAGAGATGAGAAGGATGATGAGGGCTGAATTAGAGATTATACACGAGCGTTTGGATCGAGTGGAGAACACACGTGCAGGGCAGCCACAACCCGTTCCCCAAGCACGTAGAAGAGAAAGAGCTCCAGTTAGAGGAGAGATTGATGATTATTATAGGAATGAGTATGATGAGGGTGAGGACTCAGCGGGTAGCTATAGGAGAGACGGACAAGCCAGGAGAGCTAGGAATAGAGATGATGGTTTGAGTGGCATAAAGATGAAGATTCCATCTTTTCAAGGTAAATCCGACCCAGAAGCATACCTTGAATGGAAGAAGAAAATGGAGTTCATATTTGACTGCCACAATTATTCAGAGGCAAAAAAGGTTAAATTGCCTGTGATTGAGTTTTCTGACTATGCCATTACTTGGTGGGATCAACTTGTCATAAGCAGAAGGCGAAATAGAGAACGTCCAATTGAGATATGGGGTGAAATGAAATCATTGATGAGAAAGCGTTTTGTACCTAACCACTATTATCGAGATTTGTACCAAAAATTGCAACGTCTTAAACAAGGTAGCCGAAGTGTTGAGGATTATTATAAAGAAATGGAGATTGCCATGATTAGAGCAAATGTGGAGGAGAATAGAGAAGCAACCATGGCAAGATTCTTAAGTGGTCTTAATCGGGAGATTGCAGATAAGGTTGAGTTACAGCATTACGTGGAGATTAAGCAGCAACTCAAGAGGAGGGGTAACACTCGTGTAGCCCCAAGCTCGAGTTCCACTCCTTGGCTGTGATACCATAATAGTACGTGGCGTTGTTTACACGGTCACAATTAGAAGCGTACTTTGGGCCAGTAGCTTGCAAGTCCTGGTTTCCAGCCGATATACTTGTATGAGCATCAAAATACTTAAAACAATTTTGTAGGTTTTACAACCCAAAACAGACTTTCCTTGCAGTCTAAAACAGGGTACCAAACCAGATAAAATTTATCAAGTTTTCTGATGTACAGGATCTTTGCTGAAAGGCAAGTGCATAGCATACTTCCTTGAGATTTCAAAATGAACAGATAAAACCTTTTTCCTTTTCTTTTCGTTAGAACTTCATTTGCAGAGAGAGAGAGAAAAGTTTAGAAAGTCATAGCTTATAGAAAACACAAGAGGTTTTTGATTGATGATTCTTGATATCCGATATTTTACAATGAGGAGAGAAATCCTTTATATAAGGATTTCAAAGCGTAAAGATAGGACAAGACCCCTATCTTTTTGCTTTTGAAAAGTGAAAGACATACTCATTACACTCCTTTAATTATTACAAGCGACAAAGACTTAAAGCATGACCTGGACATGACTTTTTCAAAAGTAAAAGCTTAAAGTAAAAGCAAGCTTTAATGATTACAACAAGACAAAACATAAAGCAAAAGCGAAACATAATTATTACAACAAGACAAACTACTTTATGGAGAGCGGAGATTCATGTAGTCTGTTTCATCTGGATCACGATCATTATTTTTGGGGAAAAATGTCTTGGAGAGCTTTGGATGCTTGCAATAGGGACCACGACAAGGTGGATAAGGACAATCTCTCCTGTAGCCTGGTGGTAATTGTTGTGGTGATGTCTGAGTTGCTTTGTCTTTTTTCTGAGGCTGAGATTGAGATGATGATCCTGGTTCATACATGGTTAGTTGTGGAAATTGTTGGCGGTGTTGGCTGAGTGGAAGGAATTCTTCCCATGGATCTTGAGAGTCTTGGTAAAGGAAATCAGTGTAGTCTGGTTTTTCTTCTTTGATGATGATACCGGTGGACTTTGGTTTAGATATGGCTGATGGAGTGGGAATCATAATCATATCATGTTGGGGGCCAAGGAAGGTGTGGAAGATATCCTTATGTGGTGGAGTTTGGTGGTTGAGTTGGGAAAGGTAATTGTTGAGGTTGGGTTGGAGTTCATTTTCAATGAGGGCAAGATGAGGAGTAGTGAAATATTCATATACCTGATCTTGAGTCCAAAAAAGGTTGGTGTTTGGATGTTGGAAATATGGCCGATGAATAATGAACACAGATGTGAACATTTTAGCTTCAGATGCAGGCATTCGATCAAGATTGTATAATTGCATTAATTGTAATTTCTTTCTCCACCAGGGGATTGGGGAGAACCACTCAAGAAGGGTCCAGATAAGAGAGGTGGATTTTTCTGGATTAAGGAGATGGGACAGGGTAGGATGGATTGGTAAAACCAATTTAGTAGCATACAAGACAGTTAGGCACCAGATGTACCATAACTCATCTTCGGTAATGTCATTATCTGGATCAAGTGTTAAACCGGTAAGGAACATATTTTCTGGATGGAAGGTTAAAAAAGGGAAGGAATCTGCTAAAAGGTAAGCTTTCATGAAGAATCGAAACATAGCCTTTTTTGCAAATTCTTGGAGTGCAAAAACAGTGGTGAAGGTTTTGCCAAGGGGAAATGTCTTTTTGGTGATAGCTTCAGAAGGAAGGGAAGTAGCCATGAGAATAATTGGGAATTGATATTTGGTGGAAACAAGGGCTAGAGGGTGTTCAGGTTTTGAGAGTCGAGATAGCATATCAGGGATGAGGTTTTGGGATCCTTTTATATGTTTGACAGAGAAGTCATATTTGGAGAACCAATCTTTTAACCTGAGTAACATCTTTTCGGGAACAGTATTACCTTTGAAATTGAGGATATTGGGAAAACCTGAACTGTCCATTCGGATGAGAAAATGGTGTCCAATGAGATGAAACTCAAATTTTTTGATGCCATTCTTTACCGCTAGGATTTCTTTGAAGACACTATGGTAGTGCTTCTGTGTGTCAGAAAATTGTCCACTAGCGTGAGCTTGTGAAGAAACATGTGGGATTTAAGTGGGGTAGTGAACAAGAAAGGGCATTTAATCTAATTAAGGAGAAATTAGTTTCTGCACCATTACTTGCTTTACCTGATTTTGCTAAAACTTTTGAAATTGAGTGTGATGCTTCAGGTATAGGTATTGGAGCTGTTTTGGTGCAAGAAGGGCGTCCAATTGCTTATTTTAGTGAGAAATTGAGTGGAGCAGCCCTAAATTATCCTACCTATGACAAAGAGATGTATGCATTGGTGAGAGCATTGGAAACTTGGCAACATTATCTTCTACCTAAAGAGTTTGTTATACACACTGATCATGAGTCCTTGAAGCATTTGAAAGGGCAAGGTAAGTTGCATAAGAGACATGCCAAATGGGTTGAATTTATTGAGCCATTTCCTTATGTGATCAAATACAAACAAGGAAAGGAGAATGTGGTGGTTGATGCATTATCTAGAAGGTATGCACTTATCTCTACCTTAAATGCAAAGTTGTTAGGATTTGAGCATATCAAAGAATTATATGTTAATGATCCTGATTTTGCTAATGTGTTTAATGCTTGTGAGAAAGTTGCATTTGGAAAGTTCTATAGGCATGATGGGTTCTTATTTAGAGAGAATAAATTGTGTGTGCCTCATAGTTCTTTGCGTGAATTACTTGTGCGTGAAGCCCATGGGGGAGGTTTAATGGGACATTTTGGAATTGAAAAGACTTTAGATGTTTTAAAAGAACACTTTTTTTGGCCACATATGAAACGTGATGTTGAAAGAATATGTGAGAAGTGTATCACTTGTAAACATGCTAAGTCTAAAGTTTTACCCCATGGATTGTATACCCCTTTACCCATACCTAGCGAACCTTGGGTTGATATTTCTATGGACTTTGTTTTGGGTCTACCTAGGTCAAAAAGGGGAAAGGATTCTGTTTTTGTTGTTGTTGATAGGTTTTCAAAGATGGCACATTTCATTCCATGTCACAAAACGGATGATGCAACAAACATAGCTAATTTGTTTTTTCAAGGAAATAGTCAGATTGCATGGAGTACCGAGGAGCATAGTTTCAGATCGAGATGCTAAGTTCTTGAGCCACTTTTGGAAAACTTTGTGGGGTAAGTTGGGTACTAAACTTTTGTTTTCTACTACTTGTCATCCACAAACTGATGGACAAACTGAGGTTGTAAATAGAACTTTGTCTACTTTGTTGCGTGCCATTATTCAAAAGAACTTGAAAACTTGGGAAGAATGTTTGCCACATGTTGAATTTGCTTACAATAGAACTGTCCATTCAGCTACTAAATTTTCACCATTTGAGATTGTATATGGTTTTAATCCATTAACTCCTTTGGATTTATTGCCTTTACCTATTGATGAGCATGCTAGTATAGATGGTAAAAAGAAAACTGAATTTGTCAAGCAATTGCATGAGAGAATGCGACAACACATAGAAAAGAGAACTGAACAATATGCTACTCAAGCCAACAAAGGACGTAAACAAGTGGTTTTTCAGCCTGGAGATTGGGTTTGGGTGCATATGAGAAAGGAGGTTTCCAGCACAAAGGCGTTCCAAGTTGCTTCCAAGGGGAGATGGTCCATTTCAAGTGGTTGCACGGATCAATGACAATGCCTACAAATTGGATCTTCCTGGTGAGTATAATGTGAGTGCTACTTTCAATGTTTCTGACCTATCTCCTTTCGATGTAGGTGAAGATTCGAGGACGAATCCTTTTGAGGAGAGGGGGAATGATGAGAACCATCAAGAAAATACCATTAAAGATTCAAGTGATCCTTTGCACATTCATGGAGGCCCAATTACAAGAGCTAGAGCCAAAAAGATGCAAGCTGCTTTAAATGGATTAATTGAGAAAATATGGATTGAAAATACAATTCAAGATGCAAGACATCACGAATTGGGCTTGGAGAGAAGACAAGGCATTGTGGCCATTATTCAAGCTATTGGGCAGCCAAATACACAACTTGGATCAAATGCAGCAAGGGCATCTTCGGAATAAAACTGGTATTGATTGAGCCCAAAGTAATATGCAAGCTATATACCGTTGGAAAGATAATTAAGTTAGCTTTCCAATGCATTTACAGAGCTGGATTTGGAGTTCTCTAGAAGGAGTTATGACCAATTCATTACAGCTTGTTCAGACTTGGGATTTTCAACGACTCCTTTGTTTTTCAACTTCATTGTTTGTTTTGTTTCAAGTTTGTCAATGTGTAAGGTAAGTCTACCATCAATAATGGTGGGCTAACATTAAGTTTGTCAATGATAACATTAAATAAGGTAAGTATTAAGTTTGTCAATGCTAGCATTAATTATGGTGGGTTGGTGAAGACTTTTGAAGCATCCTTTGACAAACCTATACTTGGAGGGTTGTTCCAATGTTTCCATTTGTATTTTTAGGATCTTGGGTTTTTTATTAGCCTATTTAAACCCAGCAACCTTGCTATGTAAGAGAATTAGAAATTAATGTTATTTGAATTTGAAAGATTATTCTTTCTTTGGTTCTTTTGAGAACTAGTGAACTTATCAAGAATTAGCATTCTTGTGGTGTTCCAAATTTAGACTTATCACTCACCTTCTCATCTATTTCTTGAGTGTGGCGTCAATATCATTCTCTATACCTTTGGTTCATGTTTTCTTAAGCATTGGGTCAAGGTTTTTGTTTGTGTTAAATCTATTTAGAACTTTCTTGGGAAGTTGAAACTTCAATTTAAGTGTGGGTTTCAAAATTTCATTGTGGGATTCGCATCACAAATGACACAATTTGGAAAAAGTTGAATACCAATGGGTTTTTTGGTAATCAATTTGGTAGTGAAGAATTTTCCACTAGCAACCCTGAAATGTTCTTCATAATGGGTCTAGCTTTCAGGGGGAAGAATGGCTGGATTTAACATACTTCTCTGGGCTCCAGTATCTAAAAGACCAATTGCTGGAATGGGCCTGTGGAATTTTGAAGGCAAAATTTGGAGTTTGATGGAAGGAATGGGGATAGAAGTGTCTAGAGACAACAATTGTTGATGAAAAATATTTCGAGGCTCATCATTTTCTGAATCACTAGATGAGTCTTCCAGTGCGAACACTGTTTCATCAGTGGGTTCTTCTTGTTCAAAGAAATAGGATTCAAGCTCTTCCTTTTCAGGAGAATAATTAGTGGTGGCCTGAAGGTGTTCAACTAGCCGAATAGATTTTTCTCGTTTGTTGGGACAATCTTTGGCATAATGGCCTTTTTTCTTGCAGATAAAACATCTGCTTGATTTTCTCCGTTTCTGATCTCTGAATGAATCTGTTTTCTTTCTGAAGAATCTGTAAGGCTTTCTGGATCTGCGAGGCTTTGAAGAATACTCTGAATTATTGAATCTCTGGAAATGCCTTTTCTTTTTGGAACTGCAATCACAATCCTTTTTCTTTTTGCACTTGATCTGGAGATAAGGTTTTTTGCAAGCACTGCGGAATGGCTCTTTGTCTTTTAACAGTTCTTTGAAAAACTGTTTTTGTTCACAAAGTTTATCAAGGCATGTCTTAGCAATCTGAAAGATTTTGCCAAGAGATATAATGTCAAGACTGAGATTGTGAGTTTTGAGCTGCCGTTGGATGTCTGGTTGTAGTTCATCTGGTAGAGAAGCCAGAAAGACATGCTTCAATGTAGGTTCATTGAATCCATTAAGCTTGTAGAACAAGAGAGACATGCGTTTGTAATGGAATTCAAGATCTTTAGCATTGAGAGAGCAGCATTTCATATTAAGATAGTCTCTGCGTGTAGCTTCAAAAACTGCAGCTGGATCGCCTAGAAACTGATCATGAATAACTGCAAGAGCACTTGAAACTTCTGGTAATTGAACAAATTGCAGTTGTCTGTACTAGCCTAATGAATCAAACAAATCTCTTAGGGCACCCGTAAAATGAGTAGCAAATTCTCTAAGGACGGAATGAGTAGTTGCTCCTTCTCGTAACATTTGGAGATCAATCCAGGCAGACATTTCAGTAAGCCTGTCTCGCCACTTATGAGATGGAATATCATCAAATGTAAACCATGGGCCATTGGATGGTTTTTCTTTGGATTGACTTTGATGGGGTTGGTTTGTGGCAGAAGATTCAGCTGGATATTCTTCCTCAATATCTGAGGGAATATCAAAATATGACTCAGGTGGTCGAGATGGTTGGCCTTGCTCTGGTTGATTGTCAGCCATGAGGATTCTGGTAATATTAGCATAAGACTGTTCAGAATCACTGGTTGTGGATGGTGAAGAAGATGCTGTGTCAGTAGAGGTTTCTGAAACAGCTAGATTTGAATCAGAAGTGGATTCATCAATTTCTGGAGATGGGTTGGCTATTTGAGCACTGTATTGATGCATAGGTGTTTTATCTTTGGACTGTGTTGGTTGTGAAGGCTATGGTGATGTTGATGGATAGGTTGGGGAATGGTGCTCTGGAATAGTTAATGATGATTTGTAGGTTCTGACCGGAGGAGGAGGCTGAGGTTTGGATTTTGGTTTTGATTTTGGTTTAGGTGCTGATGGACAGTTTTACCCTTCGGTCTCAAAACAGCCCCTTCCATTTTCCAAAAATCCATGGTCAAAATCTTTGAACCTATCTTGCATCATGCATTGATTTACATTGACGATATTTTATTATTTTCAGGAACACATGATGAACATCGCCAACTGTTAAATCAATTCTTTGATATTATCTAAACTCATGGCATCATGCTGTCAGCCAAAAAAAGCACCATTGCAACGGATAATATTGAATTCCTTGGTATGATCATTAAAGACGGACACTATCAGCCAGGAAAGCACATTGCCCAAGAATTGCTTCACTTTCCAGATCAACAACTTTCCAAAAAGCAAGTCCAGCAATTTCTTGGCATTGTCAACTACATCAGAGATTTTATCCCACATGTCGATCATTACACTCACCACCTCTCGGCTTTATTGAAAAAGAAGCCACCAAAGTGGAATTCAGACCACACGAATGCTGTCACTACTCTAAAGCAAATTGCGCAAGATCTGCCACCATTAAAGCTGATTACAGATGGCAAACGCATATTGCAAACAGATGCTAGTGATGAATCATGAGGTGCCATCCTTCTTGAAGAAATCAATGGAAAAGAACACTTTATCGCTCACGCTAGTGGACAATTTTCTGACACATAGAAGTACTACCATAGCGTCTTCAAAGAAATCCTAGCGATAAAGAATGGCATCAAAAAATTTGAGTTTCATCTCATTGGACACCATTTTGTCATCCAAATGGACAGTTCAGCTTTTCCCAATATCCTCAATTTCAAAGGTAATACTGTTCCCGAAAAGATGTTACTCAGGTTAAAAGATTGGTTCTCCAAATATGACTTCTCAGTCAAACATATAAAAGGATCTCAAAACCTCATCCCTGATATGCTATCTCGACTCTCAAAACCTGAACACCCTCTAGCCCTTGTTTCCACCAAATATCAATTCCCAATTATTCTCATGGCTACTTCCCTTCCTTCTGAAGCTATCACCAAAAAGACATTTCCCCTTGGCAAAACCTTCACCACTGTCTTTGCACTCCAAGAATTTGCAAAAAAGGCTATGTTTCGATTCTTCATGAAAGCTTACCTTTTAGCAGATTCCTTCCCTTTCTCAACCTTCCATCCAGAAAACATGTTCCTTACCGGTTTAACACTTGGAAGACGCTATGACTTTCTAAACTTTTCTCTCTCTCTTTGCAAATGAAGTTCTAATGAAAAGAAAAGGAAAAAGGTTTTATCTGTTCATTTTGAAATCTCAAGGAAGTATGCTCTGCACTTGCCTTTCAGCAAGGATCATGTGCATCAGAAAACTTGATAAATTTTATCTGGTTTGGTACCCTGTTTTAGACTAAAAGGAAATTCTGTTTTGGGTTGTAAAACCTACAAAATTGTTTTAAGTATTTTGATGCTCATACAAGTATATCGGATGGAAACCAGGACTTGCGGGCTACTGGCCCAAAGTACAGTTCTAACTGTTGTAGACCTGGTGTAAACAACACCACGTACTATTATGGTATCAAAGCCATATCGGAGCTTTACTTTCCTTGAAAATATCTTTATTTTCAAAATCTTGTTCTTCAACTCACCAAAATGGTATGATTAAAATCTTTTGTTCAATTTTTTTCCTTAGACTTCTGGCGCAGAGAGAACTTCTAAATCATGGCATCATCTTCATCTTCAACTCTACCTTCACATTCTATTACTCTTTCTTCTACACTTTCTTTACCCAAATCTTGCACTTCTCACACTACCAATAAAATAGAGAATCTTGTTGAGTATTCCTATATTCCTGAATCCGCCTAAATTAATGAATCTTCCTACCCTCTTATTAGTCCTTACCAGTTATACAAACGACCCAGTTCTTTTACCCGCAGCATCCGTACTCTTATATCCACTAAAAGGCCTCAACCCAAAGAGTATATCCAGTCTTCCCGACTTGATCAGTGTTCACTCCAAGCCACTAATGCTGAACAATATGTAACTCTTGAAATTCCTTCAGAGTTAATTTCCAATTGGAAAAGAGAAGGTTATACTCATCTCCATCTGGGAGGAGTAAGATTAATCCTCACTCTTCATGGGAGAAAAGGATTATCGGTTACAGCCCGAATTGCTATGCTTGATACTCGGTTCAAACAGTACCAAGATGCTGTTTGTACAAAACTACAATCATCGGCTGAGAGGCATTTTTGAATATTAACGAATTTGACCTTACTTTGCTTAGTTCTATTACTTTTCTTTTACAGGAGTATGAGGATGTCTTTACTGAGGAAACACCACATGGTTTACCTCCAATCCGAGGGATTGAGCATCAGATTGATTTTGTACCCAGTTCAACCATTCCAAATAGAATAGCCTATAAAAGCAATCCAGAGGAGACCAAGGAACTTCAAAGGCAGGTGAATGAATTGATTGAAAAATGATACCTGAGAGAAAGCATGAGTCCATGTGCAATTCCCGTTTTATTAGTTCCTAAGAAGGATGGGACGTGGAGGATGTGTGTTGACTATCGAGCCATCAACAACATAACAGTAAAGTATCGACATCTCATTCCTAGACTAGATGACATGCTTGATGAATTATATGCGTTTAGTGTATTTTCCAAAATCGATTTGAAAAGTGGATATCATCAGATTAGAATGAAAGAAGGTGATGAATGGAAAACCGCCTTTAAAACAAAATATAGTTTGTATAAATGGTTAGTCATGCCTTTTGGTCTAACTAATGGCCCGAGCACTTTTATGAGACTTATGAATCATGTCTTGCGAGCTTTTATTGGCGAGCTTTTGTTGTTTATTTTGATGATATCCTCATTTATAGCAAAAACATAAATGATCATGTAGTACATTTGAAATCTATTTTAGATGTGCTTAGAAAAGAAAAGTTGTTTGCTAATATGAAGAAGTGTAATTTTTGCACAGACAAATTTGTGTTTCTAGGATTTGTTGTGAGTGCACAGAGTATACAGGTTGATGAGGAAAAGGTACGTGCAATCCAAGAGTGGCCAAGTCCCACAAGCGTAAGTAATGTGAGAAGCTTTCATGGGCTTGCTAGTTTCTATCAACGATTTGTGAAAGACTTTAGCATATTAGCAGCACCGCTTACTGAAGTAATAAAAAAAGATGTTGGATTCAAGTGAGGAGAAGAACAAGAGAAGGCATTTCAAATAATCAAGCAAAAGCTGACCAATGCTCCTTTATTGTCTTTGTCTAACTTTAATAAAATATTTGAATTTGAATGCGATGCTTCAGGTATTGGTATTGGCGCAGTCCTAATGCAGGAAGGACGACCAATTGTTTACTTTAGTGACAAGTTGAGCGGGGCAACCTTAAACTACCCTACTTACGATAAGGAGTTGTATGCGTTGGTTCGTGCATTAGAAACGTGGTAGCACTACCTATGGCCTAAAGAGTTTGTGATTCACACCGATCATGAGTCTTTGAAACACCTTAAAGGCCAACACAAGCTGAACAAGAGACATGCTCGATGGATAGAATTCATTGAGACATTTCCATATGTCATTCGTTATAAGTAAGGTAAGAAAAATATTGTTGCAGATGCACTTTCCCACAGGTATGTCTTACGTGGCGTTGTTATACCAGATCTACAACAGCATAAAGTCTATCCTTAGGGCCAGTAGCCTGCAAGTTCTGGTTTCCAGCCGATATACACTTATCCATCAAATACCAAATCCGAAAATCATAAAGAAAAAAGCTTTTCATGATACCACTTGAAAACACGGTCATACAAGACCTTCAAAGAGGGTGAACGTTGTGAGAAAACAATTTCTTTTTATAAAATCGATTTTGGAGGATAAAATTCGGACTTTTTTGGTGCACAGGATCCTTAGGCTTAAGGCAAGTGCAGAGCATACTCAGTATAGAAAATAAAGGTGAACGTATCTTTATTAATTCAAATAACTTCTTTGATTCCTAGAAGAGAGAGAGGGTTCAGAGAGACATGATAGAAATGTGAAAACTTGATTCGATTTCAACTTAAGAGGGAAGGCCCTTATATAGAGGCCTTGAGACAAGCTGAAAAGGTGGTCCCTTATCTTTTACAAAGCTAATTATTACAAAGCTAAAGAGATAAGGTGGAGCCCTTATCTTTAACAAAAGCAAAAGTAATTACAAATCACGCCACACTTTAGACAAGACAGGATCCTTGTCTAATTTATCAAAGAAAACTTTTATAAAGATAAGGCTTTAAAGATAAAGCTTCTGGATTATTATCACAGAGTGGATGGGAATCGTGATGGAGATATGTCCCCAGTGTCTTTTTCATATTCCTTTTTTGCTCGTGCTATCTGTAGCTAGGTCAGATAGTCTTCGTCTTCAGCAGTGAGCTCTGGAGTGGGCTCTTTTCTCTTGTTTTGACTTGGAGGATCAGGTTCAGTGACGGTGTATTGAGACTGTGAGGTTGGAAAGAGTGACTGAAAATCTTCATATGGATCCTGTGCGTCTTGGAACAGGACGTTGGTGTAATCAGGACGGTGTTCCGTAAGAAGGATTCCTTGAGGACTGGAACTGGGCCCTGGAGTACAAGTTTGGGTTTTGGGAATTATTTCGAGGGTGTAAGCTGGACCAATGGATGTGTGGTGAATGTTAGTGACAGGAGGTTGAACATTGTTGATTTCCATAAGGTAGGCTTTTAGGATGGATGTAACTGATGGGTCATGTATGAGTGGGAATGGATGAGGGTAAGTTCTCCATTCGTAAGCCATATCTTGTGTCCAGTAATCCTTTTGTTTCTGGGTGCTGGAAATAAGGCCTGTAGACGATGAAGATTGTAGTGAACATGTTGGCTTATTGATCAGGGATTTTGTCTAATTGGTGAAAAGTACACAGATTTTTCAGCTGTTTCTAGGAGTGTCCATAGAAGGTTTGGTGCAAACTCAGGGGTTGTGATGTGATTGAGGATTGGTTTGACGGGGATGACTAGCTTTGTGGCATAGAGAGTGGTGAGACACCACATATACCATGGCTCATCTTCAAAGATGGTTAGGTTGGAGAGGGTAAGTCCTGTAAGGAACAGGTTTTCTAAACAGAGGGAAGGAAAACGGTCAAGTTTGGTACTTTGGACATTAAAGAAATACCTGTAGAGGAATTTCTTAGCAAAATCTTTTGACTGGAAAGGGATATTCATGGGAAAGGATTTTTGGGTTAGAGCTTTGAAAGAAAGTGAGTGATACATTGCTATGACTGGTATGGTCTACATGGAGGAAATAAGTGAAGGTTTATTTATAGATGGACGGGTGAGGAAATCAAGGATAAGGTTCTATTTACCTTTTATATGCTGGACTGTGAAGTCATATTTTGCGAACCAATTTTTTAGACTGAGTAATTGTTTGTTAGGAAGCAATTTGTTCTTGAAGTCAAAGATTTTTGGAAAAGAGGAATTGTCCATGTTGATGAGGAATTTGTGGCTGATTAAATGGAACTCAAAATTTTTAATTCCATATTTTACCGCTAAGATTTCTTTGTAAATCACATGGTAATTCTTTTTTGAATCTTTGAATTGTTCGCTTGCATGAGCATAGAAGTGATCTGATCCATCAATTCTTTCGAGGAGAATGGCACTCCAGTAATCATCGCTGGCATCGTTTTGGAGGATGCTCTGGCCATCAGTGGGAATTCTGAGTGGAGGAGGTGACTAGGCTATCACCTTTAGTTGTTTGACAGCTTCTGTCTGTTCTGGTCCCCATGGGTGACACTGTTTCTTGAGCATGCCTGAAAGCTTGCTGGTGTAGACCGCTACTTTTGAAATAA
The DNA here is from genome assembly GCA_030444775.1 of Atalantia buxifolia. Lineage (NCBI taxonomy): Eukaryota > Viridiplantae > Streptophyta > Magnoliopsida > Sapindales > Rutaceae > Atalantia > Atalantia buxifolia. The sequence goes on from CM059833.1 coordinate 11,780,112, forward strand.
AGTCACGAAAATAATTAACAATTCCGAGAAATTGTTGTACCTGCTTTTTGGTGAGATTTGTGTCCAGGAACTTTAATAAATCTACAGCAATGTGTGGTCCTGGATGATAGTGGCCGTTTTTATCACCATGCTAAGAAAGTCAATTGATTCCTTTCCTATGCTGCTTGTCTTTTCAGAAAGCATGATTCCATATGTCTGAACGATGCGAAAGAAATCAGAAAGAAGTTGTTTGTGGCTTTCAATGCCTGGTAAAAATAATAGTACATCATCTATGTAAATCAAAGTATGATGGAGGATCAGAGAAAAGACCTTGACCATTGCTTTTTGAAACAAAGATGGAACTACTTTGAGATCGAATGGCATGACAATACATTGATAATGAGTATCAGGGATACATAAGGCTGTTTTAGGACGGTCAACTGGTGAGATACCAAGTTGCCAGAAACCAGCTTTTAAATCAAATTTAGAGAAGATACGAGCCCCTTGAAGATGGACAAATAGTGACTGTATTTTTGAAAAGGGAAACTTATCATCTTTAAGAAATGAATTAAGTGGTTGGTAATCAATAACTAACCTTTTTTTATAACGAACTAATTCAGACCTTTTTTCAACATAGAAGGCTTGGCAAGCCTAATCTGAATCAGTCAATGAGATCTTGCTGAAGCAATTGGGAACATTCTTGCTTAGCAAGTAAAAGGTCAGTTGGAGACATACCGGATGAGATGCCTTTGTAGGATTTATGTCTTCATTGAGTTTAAAAGGAAGGTGAATAAAGAATTGTTCATTTTTCTAGAGAGGTGAGGGATGATGGAATTGTGAATGACTGTCTGGACAGAATTGCATGAGTTTTTGGGAAATATCTGTGTATGGAGAAGGTGAATTGGATAATGTATATAGACGTGGAATATCTGTATAGGGCAAGAACATTTGTTTGAACCGAATTCCAGAGTTGGTGATGCAAAGATTTTTGACTAACTTTAGGATATCAAATCCTATGAGTAAGTCTTTGTCTGGAAGATGAGAGGCTACAACTTTTTTCCAAATTATACAATTCGGAAAGAATTGAATACCAATGGGTTTTTTGGTAATCAATTTGGTTTCAAAAGTTTCTCCATTGACTGCTCTGAATAGTCTTGAATGATTTTCCCAACATTCTAAGGGAAGAGTAGAAGGATCAATCATACTGGTGTATGAACCAGTATGAATAAACCTGATAACAGGAACATGTTTATGGAATTTAGAAGGAAGGATTGACATTTTGAGTGAGGTCTGAGAATGTTTGAGACTTGATTGACCTTTTGAATTGTAGAGATGACTAAAATATCATCAGAGTCAGAGGACTCTACGATAATGAATGCAGTCTGCTCATCTTGTTCTGACTGTTCCGAGAAATTGGATTCAACATCTTCATTTTCAGAAATCATTGAGGAATGCTGGAGGTGTTGAATGAGTCGAACAACTTTTGCAGACTTATGTGGACAATTTCGAGCAAAGTGACCGCGTTTCTTACAGATAAAACAACGGTGGTGCTTCTTTTTCGGGTATTGGGAAGGATCCTTCTTTCCGAAGTAACGGAAAGGTTTTCTGGATTTTTTGTGGAAGTTTTTCTGGAAATGCCTTTTCTTTTTGGTTGGGCAAACACACTTCTTGTCATCTTTACACTCAATTTTAAGGTAGGGTTTTTTACAGGCTGAAGAGAATGGCTGTTTGTTTTCCATAAGATCTTTGAAGAATTCTTTCTATTCGCAGATCTTGTCTAAGCATAACATGGCCATTTGGAAAATCTTTCCAAGAGAGATGTTGGTTATGTCAAGATTAGAGGCTGTGAGTTGTCTTTGCAGTTCAGGCTGTAATTCAGAGGGAAGAGAGGCTATGAAAACATGTTTGAGGGTTGGATCATTGAATCCGTCTAACTTATAAAACAACATACTCATTCTTTTGTAATGAGTTTCCAAAAGATGTCGTTTGAGAGAACAACATTTCATTTGGTGATATTCTTTTCTTGCTGCTTCATTGGTTGTAAATTTTTCACCAATGAATTGTTCATGGATAACAGAGAGGGTTGATCCTAACTGTTCTTTGAGAGGCTTGTTAATGAGAGAATCCCATGGAGGAAGGTTAATGGGGCATTTTGGAGTTGTAAAGACTCTAACAGCTTTACAGGAACACTTTTATTGGCCATATATGAAACGAGATGTTAAAAGACTTTGTGGTAAATGCATTACTTGTAGGCAAGGCAAATCGAAAGTGCAACCTTATGACTTATACACCCCTTTGCCAATACTTGGTGCACCTTGGACTGATGTTTCGATGGATTTTGTGCTAGGTTTACCTAGGTCTAGACAAGGGAAAGACTCAACTTTTGTGGTTGTAGATAGATTTTCAAAGATGGCACATTTTATTCCATGCCACAAAACGGATGATGCTTCTAATGTTGCTAACCTATTCTCTAGGGAGATTGCAAGGTTACATGGTATGCCCAGGACAATTGTTTCTGATAGGGATGCTAAGTTTTTAAGTTACTTTTGAAAAACCTTATGGGCTAAGTTAGGAACTAAGTTGTTGTTTTCAACTACTTGTCACCCTCAAACTGATGGTTAAACAGAAGTTGTGAATAGAACTCTATCTATTCTGTTGCAAGCTATCATTAAAAAGAACATCAAAACTTGGGAAGATTATTTACCTCATGTTGAGTTTGCTTATAATCGTTCCGTTCATTCTGCTACTAAGTATTTATCGTTTGAAATTATTTATGGTTTTAATCCTTTAATCCCATTGGATTTAACTCCATTACCTGTTTATGAGTGTGTTAACTTAGATGGCAAGAAAAAGGCTAAAATTATTAAACAGATACACGAGAGGACGAAGTTCAACATTGAGCGAAGAACTGACCAATATGTTAAACAAGCCAACAAAGGAAGATATAAGCTAGTCTTTGAACCTGGGGATTGGGTGTGGTTACACTTGCACAAGGAACGATTTCCGGAACGAAGGAAATCTAAGTTATTACCTCGAGGGGATGGCCCATTCCAAGTTTTGGAACGGATCAATGACAATGCATACAAACTGGATTTGCCTGGTGAGTACAATGTAAGTGCTACTTTTAATGTTTCTGATTTGAGTCCTTTTGATGTAGGTGGTGATTTGAGGACAAATCCTCTTCAAGATGAGGGGAGTGATGAGATTAAGGATAAAACTATTACAAGCACATCGGATGAGGTATATTCAGATCTTATTCAAGTTCCCGTCGGACCCGTTACAAGAGCTCGAGCAAAGAATATCAAAGAAGCGCTTAATGGATTGATTCAAGCAACTTAGGCTCAATCAAATTCGTAGAGGCCCTTTGAAGGAATCACACGATAAATGCATGATTCAGGCTCTTGAAGTTTTCAACTATTCACTTCCATGAAATTGGGAGTTGGTTTGCACATTATGGCGGGAAAATATATTATTTTTCTTTTTCAGATACTTTCCTATTTCTTAAGGAGGCTATTAGGGAAACAAATCATTTAGTTTTATTTTAAGCCAATTAGGATTCTGATTTGGTTTAAATTCTTTCCTATTTACTTAGATTATGATTATGATTTGGTTTAGATTCTTTCCTGTTATGGAAGATTTAGATTCTAATTTGATTTTTGGTTTAGGATTTATTTCCAAAAATTCTTGTAACCAACCTTATATAATGTACTCATATCTAATAAACGAGGGCAGCTTTTTTTTTTTATGCAATTGGTGAGAGAGTTAATCCTCTTGGGTTCTTTACGAACTCTTTGAGCTTATTGGATTTCCGTAGCGTTGAATATCTTGACTTATCAATTAGACTATCCATAACTGATTGTGGCGTCTTCACATACTAAGGTTCATGCTTTCAATAAACATTGGGTCGAGGTTTCATTCCATTCCTAGTTTAGATTTGATCTTGGGAACTAATTTGGTTGGGGTCACGTCAGTTCTTGACGGAGTTCGTATCACCTACCTTATCTCTTCGCCTCGAGACCTCTATATAAGAGATCTCCACTCTTGTAAAATTAAGCTGTCTCTCTAAACCTCTTCTTTCTTTTAGGAATCAAAGAAGTTATTTGAATTAATAAAGATACGTTCACCTCTATTTTCTATGCTGAGTATGCTCTACACTTGCCTTGATTCCAAGGATTCTATGCATTAGAAAGGTCCTGATTTTATCCTTCAAAACTGATTTTCCAAAATAAAATTATTTTCTCACAACGTTCACCCTCTTTCAAGGTCTGTAATTGATGAGAACCATCAAGAAAATGCCATTAAAGATTCAAGTGATCCTTTGCACATTCATGGAGGCCCAATTACAAGAGCTAGAGCCAAAAAGATGCAAGCTGCTTTAAATGGATTAATTGAGAAAATATGGATTGAAAATACAATTCAAGATGCAAGACATCACGAATTGGGCTTGGAGAGAAGACATGGCATTGTGGCCATTATTCAAGCTATTGGGCAGCCAAATACACAACTTGGATCAAATGCAGCAAGGGCATCTTCGGAATAAAACTGGTATTGATTGAGCCCGAAGTAATATGCAAGCTATATACCGTTGTAAAGATAATTAAGTTAGCTTTCCAATGCATTTTACAGAGCTGGATTTGGAGTTCTCTAGAAGGAGTTATGACCAATTCATTACAGCTTGTTCAGACTTGGGATTTTCAACGACTCCTTTGTTTTTCAACTTCATTGTTTGTTTTGTTTCAAGTTTGTCAATGTGTAAGGTAAGTCTACCATCAATAATGGTGGGCTAACATTAAGTTTGTCAATGTGTAAGGTAAGTCTACCATCAATAATGGTGGGCTAACATTAAGTTTGTCAATGATAACATTAAATAAGGTAAGTATTAAGTTTGTCAATGCTAGCATTAATTATGGTGGGTTGGTGAAGACTTTTGAAGCATCCTTTGACAAACCTATACTTGGAGGGTTGTTCCAATGTTTCCATTTGTATTTTTAGGATCTTGGGTTTTTATTAGCCTATTTAAACCCAGCTGACCTTGCTATGTAAGAGAATTAGAGATTAATGTTATTTGAATTTGAAAGATTATTCTTTCTTTGGTTCTTTTGAGAACTAGTGAACTTATCAAGAATTAGCATTCTTGTGGCGTTCCAAATTTAGACTTATCACTCACCTTCTCATCTACTTCTTGAGTGTGGCGTCAATATCATTCTCTATACCTTTGGTTCATGTTTTCTTAAGCATTTGGGTCAAGGTTTTGTTTGTCTTAAATCTATTTAGAACTTTCTTGGGGTTGAAACTTCAAATTAAGAATATGTTTCAAAGTTTCATTGTGGGATTCGCATCATTTGGTATCAGAGCTAGTTTCTAATCAGGTTTGAATGTCTAATATATTTTGATTATCAAAAAAAAAAAGAGAGAAAAAAAAACGTACAAAAAAAAAAAAGCTTGCAAAAGGAATCAAGTATTCCTACTTTCATCAAATTGAATTTTAGTTATTCCTTTTCCTTGACATTGTTTGCACACAATATCAATTGTGTTCCTTTGCTTTCTTGCTTTCTTTTCATCAAATTCCTTGTTGTTCTTTGTGTCCTCTTAATTCCTTTTCTTTTTTAGTGTGTTGATTCGTCATATTTGGTGTGCCACCTGGGTTTTTCTTGATTTTGTTTATTTAGTTCAATAAAGAGCTGAAAGAGAGAATTAAGTGTGGTTAATAAAAAAAAAAAAAAGTTTGTGAGATCATTAGAGGGTAAAAGCCAATTTGTGTTAAACACGAGAGTTAAGTGACATCAAATTGAGTGAAACACGTGAGGGAGTGTTGTGAGGTCTTTTTGTTAACATTTTTTTTTCAGATCACAAATATGTCAAAAGATCAAGAAGCTGTAGACCAATCATTCATGCTCAAAGCCATGCAGCAACAATTTGAGCACATGAATCTGATGTTTGGAGAGATCCGTGACAAATTGGAGAGGCAAGACACTGCCATAGCCAATCTACAAAGGGGGCAACAACCAATAGCTCCTAATGTAAGAGGTAATCAAGCGCGTGCTGCCATGGGAGAAGAAGATGGCGATGACCTAGATAATTTTGATGACCAAGCCACCGTTGACATGCGTGGAAGAGATGATAGAAGGGCAAGACGTATAGATCGTGACTTGGGGAGTATCAAACTGAAAATTCCTTCGGAGCTAGTATTTGATTGCCACAACTACTCTGAGGAGAAAAAGGTAAAACTAGCTGCTGTTGAATTTACTGATTATGCTATTATTTGGTGGGATCAACTTGTTTTGAGTAGGAGACGAAATCGTGAAAGGCCTATAAACACTTGGGAGGAGATGAAGGCCATCATGAGGAGGAGATTTGTTCCTAGTAATTATTATAGGGAGCTGCACCAAAGGCTTCAAAGTCTTACACAAGGTTCTAGAAGTGTGGAAGATTACCACAAGGAGATGGAAGTAATCATGATTCGAGCCAACATTGAAGAAGAACGAGAGGCCACTATGGCAAGATTTTTACATGGTTTAAATCAAGATATTTCTAATGTGGTTGACTTGCAGCACTATGTTGAGTTGGAAGACGTGGTTCACATGGCCATGAAAGTGGAACGACAACTGAAAAAGAAAGGTTCCACTAGAACCAATTTGGGTTCATCTTCCTCATGGAAGTCAAAATGGAGCAAAGATGAAAAGGTTGTTTCAAAGCCTAAGATTGAGCCATTCAAAGATCATAAAGAGGGAGGCAATCAAAGCAAAGGTAAATCTGATTCCCAACACTCTAGAAATAGAGATATTAAGTGTTTTAAATGTTTGGGGACAGGTCATATTGCATCTCAATGCCCAAACAAGAGAGCAATGATCTTGAGGGATAATGGTGATGTGGAAACCGAGAGTGAATCGGATGATGATCCTATGCCACCTTTGGAGGATGCTAATGATGGTGTAGAATATCCTGTTGATGGTAAATTGATGGTTGCTAGGCGTGCTCTCAACATGCAAGTAAAAGAGGATGCGGAGGTACAACGTGATAACATCTTTCATACTAGATGCCACATCAAAGATAAGGTATGTAGTATATAATTGATGGTGGAAGTTGTACTAATGTAGCTAGCACTAGTTTAGTTGAAAAACTGAATTTGAAAACTTTGAAACATCCTAGGCCATATAAGCTACAATGGATGAAGTTAAAGTAAACAAATAAGTGCTGATTTCATTTTCTATTGGGAGATACAAGGATGAGGTTGTATGTGTTGTAGTACCCATGCATGCTGGACACATTTTTTTGGGGCGACCTTGGCAATATGATAGGCGTGTGACACATGATGGTTATTTAAATAGATATTCTTTTGTAATGAATGAAAAGCAAATCACTCTTGTACCTTTAACACCTAGACAAGTGTATGAGGATCAAATGTCAATACAAAAAGAGAGTGATGCAAAAAAAAAGAAAAGGAGAGCACAAAAGAAAAGAGATTGAGAGAAAAGCAAGTGCAAAGATAGAAAAAAATATTGTTGAGAGAAAAGAGAGGCAACAAGTGAACTTGTTTGCAAAAAGAGAGTGAGGTTAAGAGGGCTTTCTTTTCAAAACAGCCTATCATTGTACTTTTGTGCAAAGAGGCTTGTTTACATACTAATGAGCTTAACGTTTCTTTGCCTAGTGCTATTGTGACTCTTTTGCAGGACTTTGATGATGTGTTTCCAAATGAGGTCCCTAATGGTTTGCCGCCTATTAGGGAATTGAGCATCAAATAGACTTCGTTCTGGAGCTACCATTCTAATAGACCCGCATATAGAAGCAAACCCAGGAGACAAAGGAGCTTCAAAGGCAGGTTGAAGAACTTTTGGCAAAGGGATATGTGAGGGAGAGCATGAGTCCTTGTGCGGTACCAATTCTACTAGTGCCCAAAAAGGATGGGAACGTGGAGAATGTGCGTTGATTGTCGTGCAATCAATAAAATCACTTGTAAAGTATCGACATCCTATTCTAGACTTGATGACATGCTTGATGAATTGCATGGTTCTTGTGTGTTTAGTAAAATTGATCTTAAAAGTGGATATCATCAGATTAGGATTAGAGAAGGAGATGAGTGGAAAACTGCCTTTAAAACAAAATATGGTTTATATGAGTGGTTAGTGATGCCATTTGGGTTATCTAATGCACCTAGCACTTTTATGAGGTTAATGAACCATGTTTTGCGTGCTTTTATTGGTAAGTTTGTAGTTGTCTATTTTGATGATATTTTGATCTATAGTAAAAGCTTTGAAGAACACATTGAACATTTACAAAGTGTATATTTTTTTTTAAGGAAGGAAAAGTTGTATGGTAATTCGAAGAAGTGTTCCTTTTGTACAAATCAGATTGTTTTTCTTGGTTATGTTGTAAGTGCTAAAGGAATTGAGGTTGATGAAGAGAAGGTAAGGGCTATTAAGGAATGGCCTACACCTAAAAGTGTAAGTGAGGTAAGAAGTTTTCATGGTTTGGCTAGTTTTTATAGAAGATTTGTGAAAGATTTCAGCACCCTTGCTGCACCATTAACTGAAATTGTGAAGAAACATGTGGGATTTAAGTGGGGTAGTGAACAAGAAAGGGCATTTAATCTAATTAAGGAGAATTAGTTCCTGCACCATTACTTGCTTTACCTGATTTTGCTAAAACTTTTGAAATTGAGTGTGATGCTTCAGGTATAGGTGTTGGAGCTGTTTTGGTGCAAGAAGGGCGTCCAATTGCTTATTTTAGTGAGAAATTGAGTGGAGCAGCCCTAAATTATCCTACCTATGACAAAGAGATGTATGCATTGGTGAGAGCATTGGAAACTTGGCAACATTATCTTCTACCTAAAGAGTTTGTTATACACACGATCATGAGTCCTTGAAGCATTTGAAAGGGCAAGGTAAGTTGCATAAGAGACATGCCAAATGGGTTGAATTTATTGAGCCATTTCCTTATGTGATCAAATACAAACAAGGTAAGGAGAATGTGGTGGCTGATGCATTATCTAGAAGGTATGCACTTATCTCTACCTTAAATGCAAAGTTGTTAGGATTTGAGCATATCAAAGAATTATATGTTAATGATCCTGATTTTGCTAATGTGTTTAATGCTTGTGAGAAAGTTGCATTTGGAAAGTTCTATAGGCATGATGGGTTCTTATTTAGAGAGAATAAATTGTGTGTGCCTCATAGTTCTTTGCGTGAATTACTTGTGCGTGAAGCCCATGGGGGAGGTTTAATGGGACATTTTGGAATTGCAAAGACTTTAGATGTTTTAAAAGAACACTTTTTTTGGCCACATATGAAACGTGATGTTGAAAGAATATGTGAGAAGTGTATCACTTGTAAACATGCTAAGTCTAAAGTTTTACCCCATGGATTGTATACCCCTTTACCCATACCTAGCGAACCTTGGGTTGATATTTCTATGGACTTTATTTTAGGTCTACCTAGGTCAAAAAGGGGAAAGGATTCTGTTTTTGTTGTTGTTGATAGGTTTTCAAAGATGGCACATTTCATTCCATGTCACAAACGGATGATGCAACAAACATAGCTAATTTGTTTTTCAAGGAAATAGTCAGATTGCATGGAGTACCGAGGAGCATAGTTTCAGATCGAGATGCTAAGTTCTTGAGCCACTTTTGGAAAACTTTGTGGGGTAAGTTGGGTACTAAACTTTTGTTTTCTACTACTTGTCATCCACAAACTGATGGACAAACTGAGGTTGTAAATAGAACTTTGTCTACTTTGTTGCGTGCCATTATTCAAAAGAACTTGAAAACTTGGGAAGAATGTTTGCCACATGTTGAATTTGCTTACAATAGAACTGTCCATTCAGCTACTAAATTTTCACCATTTGAGATTGTATATGGTTTTAATCCATTAACTCCTTTGGATTTATTGCCTTTACCTATTGATGAGCGTGCTAGTATGGATGGTAAAAAGAAAGCTGAATTTGTCAAGCAATTGCATGAGAGAACGCGACAACACATAGAAAAGAGAACTGAACAATATGCTACTCAAGCCAACAAAGGACGTAAGCAAGTGGTTTTTCAGCCTGGAGATTGGGTTTGGGTGCATATGAGAAAGGAGAGGTTTCCAGCACAAAGGCGTTCCAAGCTGCTTCCAAGGGGAGATGGTCCATTTCAAGTGGTTGCACGAATCAACGACAATGCCTACAAATTGGATCTTACTGGTGAGTATAATGTGAGTGCTACTTTCAATGTTTCTGATCTTTCTCTTTTTGATGTAGGTGAAGATTCGAGGACGAATCCTTTTGAGGAGAGGGGGATTGATGAGAACCATCAAGAAAATGCCATTAAAGATTCAAGTGATCCTTTGCACATTCATGGAGGCCCAATTACAAGAGCTAGAGCCAAAAAGATGCAAGCTGCTTTAAATGGATTAATTGAGAAAATATGGATTGAAAATACAATTCAAGATGCAAGACATCACGAATTGGGCTTGGAGAGAAGACATGGCATTGTGGCCATTATTCAAGCTATTGGGCAGCCAAATACACAACTTGGATCAAATGCAGCAAGGGCATCTTCGGAATAAAACTGGTATTGATTGAGCCCGAAGTAATATGCAAGCTATATACCGTTGTAAAGATAATTAAGTTAGCTTTCCAATGCATTTTACAGAGCTGGATTTGGAGTTCTCTAGAAGGAGTTATGACCAATTCATTACAGCTTGTTCAGACTTGGGATTTTCAACGACTCCTTTGTTTTTCAACTTCATTGTTTGTTTTGTTTCAAGTTTGTCAATGTGTAAGGTAAGTCTACCATCAATAATGGTGGGCTAACATTAAGTTTGTCAATGTGTAAGGTAAGTCTACCATCAATAATGGTGGGCTAACATTAAGTTTCTCAATGATAACATTAAATAAGGTAAGTATTAAGTTTGTCAATGCTAGCATTAATTATGGTGGGTTGGTGAAGACTTTTGAAGCATCCTTTGACAAACCTATACTTGGAGGGTTGTTCCAATGTTTCCATTTGTATTTTTAGGATCTTGGGTTTTTATTAGCCTATTTAAACCCAGCAGCCTTGCTATGTAAGAGAATTAGAGATTAATGTTATTTGAATTTGAAAGATTATTCTTTCTTTGGTTCTTTTGAGAACTAGTGAACTTATCAAGAATTAGCATTCTTGTGGCGTTCCAAATTTAGACTTATCACTCACCTTCTCATCTACTTCTTGAGTGTGGCGTCAATATCATTCTCTATACCTTTGGTTCATGTTTTCTTAAGCATTTGGGTCAAGGTTTTGTTTGTCTTAAATCTATTTAGAACTTTCTTGGGGTTGAAACTTCAAATTAAGAATATGTTTCAAAGTTTCATTGTGGGATTCGCATCAGTAATGACTGTGTTTTCTGGTGGTATCGTGAACAACTGTTTTCATTAAGATTTTCGGATTTGGTATTTGATGGATAAATGTATATTGGATGGAAACCAGAACTTGTGGGCTACTGGCCCTAAGGACAGTCTTGTACTGTTATAGATCTGGTGTAAGAACGCCACGTACAACTACCCAGTGTAAACTTGTTTGTGCTTGCTAGAGTCTTAAAATTGAAGTTAGAGGTTAGCTTTTATATCTAAAGCCCAAAAACTAGTCATTTGTTATAGTAAAATTCCAGCAAGCAAGCGGCTAACCGCTTAATTTAGCTGGCTCCCTGCTTCAGAACAGTAAAGTTAGCGTTAAATTTGAATTTTTCTACAGTAACATTGTTTACAAAATTAGATTATTCCACTAAACGTTTTGTAATTATACTATGGCCTAAAACGTCATAAAACTTTACAACATGTCTAATTTCAGAATTTTTAAATAATACTTGTTATTCCCAAAACTTTTTGAAATTGTTATATGGCCCAAAACATGACAATATTTTTCAAAGTAGTCATTTACTAACTCAATAGTTGTACCTTGGCTCCAAAACTTTTAGAAATTATAGTACAAACCAAAAAATTTCAAATGTTTGCAAATAGGTCCAAAACAATACTTATTAAAATCAAAGATTGTAAAACTTTTTTATTTTGGTCCACATCTTGAAAAATAGTAAATTCCATAAAATACTTGGTTTATAATTGTAAAACCTTTGATTTATGAAAAATTAATGATTTCATAAATTAAATCATACCGGCTTTACGAGAATTATCGCAATAATGAGTCCATTGAGCTCTAAACTTTATTCTTGATTGTACCGTTGTCCGTTGAGTGTCTTAAACTTGATTTCACTTGCATAAATATTATCCTTCAAGAATTAGTGAAAATGTGAAATAAAATATTTATCAAATCACTTAAGACACATGTTTTTAATCATGAAAATTACATTATATGTATCCCTGTAGGCTAACAGTGAACCTTTCAGTTGTTTCTGCAGCAACGCATTTAACAACAGGGGAGTATCTCCTGCCAGTTCACTTTCCTTTCTTTCAAATTCTGAAACTTTTCTTTTAATTTTCTTTATTTACATTGCATTTCTTTCATGGCAATTTATTTACATTTGGTTTGTTTTGTTTTGTGTGTGCTTGTGAAGGCACAACACCTCTCAAGTTTGGGGGGGTTGTGTTAATGTCAGTGCATGTTTTTGTATTTTGCATTGTGTGTTATGTGTGATGTGCAGATCTATTATCTAGTTGTGTATGGGATTAATAAAAACCCAATAAAGATAAAGTGAGTGTCATTCAATATTTATGAGAATACCAAGTGGGGATAGTTATAGTTGGAGGTTGAGTTTGATAAGAATGTTGTGGCAGAGCCAGAAAAACAAAAAGAAAAAGGTAGAACATATCTCAAGTTTGGGGGAAATGTTTTTGTTGAACTGTGCTTTTTATGAAACAAATTTTGCTCTAATGGTTTAAGTTACTAAGTAACCAGGGTTGAGTATGCACTCCATATGTAGACTTGAGTCAAAAGGCAATAAGAGCTATGAGCAGTGCTGTAGTAATTGAATTTTTCCAAAAAAAAAAGGAGAGGGTCCGCTACCTAGGATATTGAGTAACCAGGTCTATTCATGCACCCCATGTTCAGCTTTGAGTTAAAGACATCCAAAGGTAAGACCTAGATATAGCATCCTAGATGTGTTTGCTGCAGTAATTCTGACATGTACTTTGAGTATGTACTTGGGTGTCATCATTACAAGTGATAGACATTCACATGAACGCTCAATATTGCATTGAAGGGTTTGAGTGAAAAAAAAAAAGGATGATTGTTGCAGCATAGTTTGAATTTGTTTTAAGACTTTTGTCTCCCCTTCAAGATGGATTTGGTTATATTGTTTTATATCTGTAAAATGCATCTGATCCTTAAGTAATGCTGCAACATCTCTGAGACGTGATCAAAATACACACACACACTTGGGATAAAATGATGCTTAAGTCTATATCTGAACTGCTATGGCAATTTTGTGTGATTAAGAGTGTGATCTGAGGGTTGAAGAATTTATGTAAACTTGATGGAAAAGCTATGTTATTGTGGGGTGATTGTGTGATTGAGTTGTTGTCATTACTTAAGGACAAGTAATAGTTTAAGTTTGGGGATTTAAGCCTTAAATCAAGATTACTTATATGCTGTGTTTATTAAACTGGAATCGGAATGGGCTGGAATCGGAATGGACAGGAATGGGAATGAGCTGGAATGGGAATAAGGAATGGGAATCAAATTAAGTTGTTTACTTGAACTATAGGAATCGAAATGGGAATGAGCTGAATTGCCATTAATGTGTTTACTTTGTTTTGAATCGGAATCGGAATGAGTTAGATTGTAACAAATTACTAAAAAGTACTTAATGGATTATTGTCATAATAATAATAATTATTAACTAATATATTAATTAATTGTAAAATTTTATTAATTAATTATTATAATTATATTAACAATTATTATAAAAATATATTAAGTAATAATATTAATATTAATTAATTAATTAAAACAATAATATATTAATTATTGTGATTATTTATTCAAAAATTATAATTATTAATAATTATTGTTAATAATATATTAATTAGTAGTAATAATTATATTATTTAATTAATTATATGAATTAAATATAATAATTATATTAATAATTATTATAACAGTATATTAATTAATTAATTATAATAACAATAACAATAAATTATTTATTGTGATGTTTATTCAAAAACTATAATTATTATTAATTATTGTTTAATATGTTAATATATTAATTAATAGTAATAATTATATTAATTAATTAATTAATAATAATATATGAATTAATTATAATAATTATATTAATAATTATTATAACAGTTAATTAATTAATTATAGCAACAATAAAAATAAATTAATTATTGTGATAATTTATTCAAAAATTATAATTATTTATAATTATATGTCAATATATGAATAAATATTAATTAATAAACTATAATAATAATATATTAATTATTGTGATTATTTGTTCAAGAACTATAATTATTAATAATTATATTTAATATTATATTAATATATTAATTAATCATAATAAGTAATTAATTAATTAATTATAATAATATATTAATTAAATAGAACTTAGGACAAAGTGGATATTTTTTGTTTTGGGGGAAGGCAAAATGGGAATTCCCGGGAATGGGAGATTGATTCCCACCTCGCCCCATGGGAATCAATCTCCCATTCCTCATTTCCAAATAGTTGTAGGTCCCACCATTCCAATTCTAATTCCCGCTTCATTTTTGCGAAGTAAACGCGTCAATCATTCCGATTCCCCAATCCGGTAAGTAAACACACCAACAGAGTAATTTATGTGTTTTAGTGCATTTTAATGATAGTCTGCATTAACATCCATTTTAGTTTAAGTTTAATAAAAGTTTGTTTGATTTTGAACAATCTTGTGCTTAAAACATATGCACAATTGTAGGTAACCGAAAGTTCAAATTTCATGGAAAGGATGCTGCAGCAATAGGCTTGCAAAAGATGGAAAAGAACTTGGCTATAGAAGAATTGAAACAAGTCTGAAACAATGTAGATGTTATAGCTATTATTGTAGCATCCATTGTTGTAGCAATCCTAGAACAACGACAGAAAATATTTTGCGCGAGACACTTATCAGATTGTGATCTATGGTTTCCTAATCTGGAAGATGCGCGCCCTAGACTTCCGCTTACCCTAGTTTTCAGCTATAAAAGAAAGACACGCAAAGGAAAATGAGAGGCTGTCAACCAAGATAAAAAACTGAAAATAAACGAAGGAAAACATAATTCAAGAGCAAGAATCAAGGCTGCACCAAGGGAGAATTTACGAGAATCAATTGGAAATTCAGTCTTTCTTATTTTTTCTTGTTTTCTTGTTTATTCTTCGATCATGAAGATGTATTTGATGGCTGAAACTTTGTTGTCTACTTCCCTTTCACAAACTATGAAATAAATTTACTTGTAGTTGAGTGATAAACAATCTTAATGATTTCTTGACTGAATTTATATGTTGCTACATGTTTGCTATAGCATTTTGTTTTGGTAAGGCTTATTCTATTCATTATTTCGACTGATCACCCATTAAATGATAGAAGCTAAGAAAGAACTACAAAAGGGCCTATCTTAGTAGAACATATCAGAGCAATACTTAGTTTTAGATTGGGTTTCTTAATTTGAATTTAACTTGATTCCAAAGGGCCATGCCTAGTCTAAAATTAGTGATGAACTAGACATAGGGATTCACCTTGTAGGGTAAATAAAACCTAAACGTGTAATGTATATAGATATAAGACATCTAGCATGCGACAGCTGAGGATACATAAGGATTCTACCTAATGCTATAGCAACTGAACTTAGAATTAGAAGAAATAGTTAAAACTATTAAGAGAGTTTAATCACTCAACTACTTCATTCCTATTGATTTTATCCTTGTGTGTGTGACATTAAAGTTTGCTTTTATGCATATTTATTTATTGCATTTTATTACGTAGTTTATTAGTTTAATTATTAATCTATTTCCATTTAAGACAATTTGCGCTATTAAGATTGCTGTAGTAATTTCAATAACATCAATCCCTATGGAGATGATCTTGAATACTTATAATTATATTACTTGTTGTGTACACTTGCACATTGACACCAATAGTAGTTGAATTTATACCAACTTGCGCTATTCACCATGTATTACGCCTACAACATATAGTAAGTGGATACTTGATACCAGAGCAACCTATCATTTATGTCCCATAAGGGAATGTTTTATGAATTTTCATAATTCACTACTAGAAAACTGGCAATAGATAACGGAATAAAACTATCATAAAGGGAGGTGGATGACAGTGAATATATCTATCATCTGTATACTGCCACTCTTTTATGATAGGAAAAAAGTCTATCATTAACTTACGATATTGATTAGAAGTCATATGTCTGTCATATTAAAAAATGAATATTTTAATTAATTTTTGGCGGGAAATTTTTTTAAATTTGAAATTTTGGCAGAAAAATTATTTTTCGCATGTGAATTATTATCCGATTAATTTTAGTGTGTAAATTATTTTGTTTGTGACAGAATCTATGATTGACATTTATTGTCATAAATTATTTTGTTTGTGATAGAATTTATGATTGATATTTTCTATCATAGGATCTAAATTTATATTGAAAGAAATTATGAATTTTTTTATTTACATTTATGCATTGCTGTATTTGAAACTCAATTATGAATTCAATAAGAACCAAAAATTAAATTATACATTTTATTAAGTCCAAAAACACTTTATATTAATAATATCCACATAAAAATGTATAGAACAAGTTTTATAGGTACATTAAATTATTAATTATCGATATATAAGTTAAATGATATCAGTAATAAACTATTAACAATGTAACAAACTATATAACTGTTATATCCAACCAAGAGTAGATATTTCAGACTTTACATTCACATACTCAAGATGCAAATCTTTCTTAGTTATTGTTAAATACAATTGATTATTTGAATAGTATGCAGACCTCTGTAATTCCTTTTCCTACAATCTTCATTACAAATAGCAACATATTGATCAGAATGCCCCATTACAGCTCGTACAAAAGCCATGTGAATTTGGATCACTCTTGCAAACTCAATACCATCAAGACCTTCCTACAACAAAAATAAATTTATCTAAAAAAAAAGCTCTGCTATCTCTAACCTTTAACATCAAGATATGAGGCTAAGTTTTTTTTGGACAAGAACGAAATTACCACATGAAAAAGGGGGTTTTAAAATCAAATTCCCATATTACATTAAAATTCAAAATTGATTTGTTAAATATGCTAGTGCATGAGGGGATAAAATAGACTAACAATATCTCAAACTATTTTTTTTCCTTGGAAATTATGTTAAAGGAGATAGTTTTGTAACTGATTATAGAAGCTTCTATGATCATCTGCTCTGTGATCCTCTACTTTGCTACAAATATGAGCTTCCTTAACAAATAGAAACCTTTAAATTAAACACCAACAAACCCAACAATCTTTATCTAAATACATAATCAGCAGAAGATACAAAATCATAAGACAAAGCAAGAATCTTGGCACAAGAAAAGAACAAAAGAAAGAAGGAAACCTTGCCATGGGGGTTATCAAAAGGAGAGCTGGAAACAGTCTTTGCCGTAGATGGTAAAAGCTCATAAACAGACTTCCTTAAAGTTGGTGGGCAAAGAGGCAACTTGCTCAAAGCAATGGCATTTGACAATGGAGTTCCAGGGCACTTAGGTTCCGCATTTGGTCGCGGTGAAAACAGAGGCTCCTCCACCAGTGGAGGAAGAGGTAGAGTGTATGGATCAAACAAGCAGTTGTGGAGAAAAGGAAGAGGATTGAGAAAGTGGTATTTTTGAAAATCCATGAAAGCGAGTGAGTGGTGATGTTGGGTTTCTTAGGGATTGGTTGGAGATGGATGATGGGGTTTTCAGTAGAATGGCGTGTGAGTGTGCCTAGGGTTCGGGTGTTTTTTAGGGTAAAAGCGACGAAGATTACTGTAGGTGTTGAATTTTGAGTTTAGGGCTTAGAAAATTTTTTGTTTTCTTTAGATTTTAAACGCACCGTTTTTATTTATAAATTTTTTATTTCAAAAATCATTTAATGTCATATTCTGGATTTTTTTAAAATAAAATATAACTTTTAAATTTGGTCAAAAAAGGTCAATATTAAATTTCTATCATAATGTTGGTGATTGAGTTAATTTCCATCATATGCATATCATAAATTCTTGATAAACAAAGATTCTATCACAAGTACTTCATTAATCATTTGATAGACCAAAATTCTATCACGACTCCATCATACTTACATGATAAAATGATTTTTGTCATAAAGTTGCTATCATCTGTTGCTAGTTTTCTTGTAGTGATTTAGAATCCGCTGCAATTATGATAGTGAATGATCAACCTTGTCCTAAGATGGAGATATGAATAATTCGGCACAAGATATTTGATGGAATAGTCAAAGATCTAAAAAATGTTAGATATGTTCCAGTATTAAATAAAAATCTAATTTTTTTAGGTGCTTCAGAAACTAAAGGCTATAAGATTACTATTAAAGATGGCACAATGAAGTTCACATATAGGGCTATAGTGATTCTACAAGGGGTTCGGCATCACAATTTGTATTATTTGAAATGAGGTACAACTAATGAAACTAATGTTTCTGAAGTGCACAGTGACACCACCAAGCTATAGCATGTACAACTGCTACATGTCGGAGAAAAATCTTTGCAAACGCTAATGAGGCATGGATTTTTTAAGGTTACCAACACTTGTGAAATGAAGTTTTGTGACCATTGTGTTGCGGACAAGAAAGCAAATGTCAAGTTTGGTAAGGCTAATCATAATACTCGTGAGATGCTTGAATATGTTCATAGCGATGTACGTGGACCAACCAAGACTGCATCAATTGATGGAAACCATTATTTATTTTATTTTTTAATGATTTCTCTATAGGTGTGTCTGTGTACACCATGATAGCAAAGGATGAGGTTCCAGAGAGTTTTGTGAGATGGAAGAAATTAGTGGAGACTCAAACTGGCAAAAAAATCAAAGTATTACGATATGATAATGGGGGTGAATGTACTTTTGATCCATTCTTGCAAGTATGCCAGACTGAGGGTATAAAAAAACATTTCACAATAAGGCATACTCTGCAACAAAATGGTGTGGCTGAGGTATGAGTCATACTTTGCTAGAGAAAGTACAGTGTACGTTATTTAATGCTGGTTTAGATAAAAAAAAATTTACACTAAGGCTGTGAGCTATGTAAGTCACTTAATAAGGTGATTGCCTTCTATTGCAATTGGAGGTAAAATCCCATGGAAATATGGTCTAGAAAGCATGCACAAGACTATAACTCTATTTGTGTGTTTAGGAGTCCGATACATTGTCATGTAAAGGATGATAAGCTCGATCCTCATGTAAGAAAAGCTATCTTTGTGGGATTCAATGGAAGCTTTGGGATGTCGAAGATAAAAAGCTTCTCAGATAGCAGAAATGTCACTTTTGATGAAACTTTTATGTTGAATGCTTCAAGTTCTTAGTAGCTAGAGAACAAGACCAATAAGATGTTATAACGGGTAGAGTTTGATGTAATTCTATATGTAGTAGTTAGTTTTGCATCAGAGAAGAGTTGAACTTTAGAGGTGATCCCAACAATTGACCAAAAAGTTGTTTCTATTGATGTCCCACAAGAGAAAAGAATAACTAAAGATGTAGAAGATAAAAATGATATTATAACAACAAAGAGACTAAAAAGAGTGATAAAGAAATGTAGATGGCTTACTAAAGACATGGTGGTAGCCTATGCACTTCCAATTATTGATGATAGCATCCTCAACACTTTCAGTGAAGCTGTACAAGTAGTGAAAGTGGTTAGTGGAAGTCAGCCATGGAGGAAGAGACAAAGTCTCTTCATCAAAACCAAACTTGGGTTTACCTAAGGGAAAAAGGGCTATTGGCAATAAATGGGTCTACACCAAGAAGAAAGATTCTCTAATGAAGTATACAATGAAGTACAATGAAGTATAAATGGGTCTACAATGAAGTTGGCTCAATTGGATGTTAAGACGACATTCTTACATGGAGATTTGGGGGAGGAAATTTATATGACTCGGTCTTTTGGTTTCATAGTTTGATTGATTAAATCCTTGTATGGATTCAAATTCACCAGAAGTGAACACGATCACCGTGTTTACTTTAGAAGACTACAAGATGGAGCTTTCATCTATTTATTACTCTATGTCGACAATTGGTGGGTGTTTCTTATTACTATAGTTGTCAATGTGCAAGTGTACAGAACAAACTGATGAGTATTCAGAGCGTCTCCACAGGGATTGATGCTATAGGATTTGTTATAGCAATCTTAATAGTGCAATTTTCAGGCTAAAAATAAATAACCAATGAATCTAATGAACTAACCAAATAACAAAATGCAATAAGGAAAATCTTAAGCCAAACACAAGGACAAACTCAATGGGAAAGGAGTAATTGAATGATTAAACTCACTTAATGTCATTGACTATTTTTCCAATTAAGATATTGTTACTACTGCATCTACTACAGCACTGGGCAGAATCCCTCATATATCCTCAGCCATCGCCTATTGGATATCTTATATCGAAATGCAACTTAACATTGACCAGTTGTTACGCTAACATTAGATACAACAGTATACATTCTAGGCTTCAATTGCCCTACAAGGTAAATCCCTATATCTAGTTCTTTACTAATTTCAGATTAAGCATGGCCTTATTCAAATCGAGATTAACTCAACTTGGGAAACCAAATCTAAAACCATGTATTATTTTAATTTGTTCCACTAAGTCAGACCTTTTTAAGGCTCCTTCCACTAAATTGGTGATCAGCTGAAATAGGGAATTACAATAAGTAAAATCAAGACAAAATGCTACAACAGATTTAGAGCAACACATATATATCAGTCAAATAACCATTAAACTTGTTTATCTCTCAATCACAACAAAGTTTAGTAACAAGAATCATTTTAACCATCAAGTACATTCCCATAAATAAAGAAAAATAAGAAAACAAGATGAGGAGTTGAGTTCCGCTTAGTCTTTGTGATCTCGCCTTCTTTTTCTCCTTGAATCCTCTATTTTTTCTCTGTTTCTTTTTTGTTTTTTCTCTATTATTTTCCTTGAGTGACGAACCTCTCTTTTCTTTTCATGTGTGCTCTTTTTATATCTTTGAATTAGGGCAACCAAAAGTATATGGCCACGTGTCTTCCATTTTTAGAAACCTTGGATCTCAATCTTTCAGTTAACACACGTGTAATCTTGTCTTCAGTTGCTACAAGATTGCTACAGTAATGACTACAACATCTTCTCTATTCCAGACTTTTTTTATTTCCGTGATAGCCAAGTTCTTTTGTCATCTCTGGAAGTCTGTTGTTATAGCTTTCCATCTATAAAGTTTGAGCTTTTTAGTCTCCCTACAATCATGCACATAATCTAAGCAGAAAGTGATCTAAAACAAAATTAATCTATTAAAATTAAACTTAAATAGATAAAATTAAACAAAATGTAACTAAAAACACAATAAAAACAAATCAATAGTATACTATAACTTTAAAGAATAGAGGTCAGATTGAAAGATTAAAAAAGCAATTGGCTTCTAAGTTCGAGATGAAAGACTTAGGTAATGCACAGAGAATACTTATGATAAAGATTCGCAGAGGCATAAAGAATGGAAGCGTGTGGTTTACTCAAAAATCTTATTTGAAGAAGGTGCTAGAAAGGTTTGGTATGGATGATAAAACCAAACCAGTTTATACTCCTCTAACTTCTTATTTAAATTAAGCTTTTTTTTGTGTCCTTCTTCTCAAGAGAACTATGACTACATGGCTCATGTGCTATGTACTCATACCGTGGGTAGTCTTATGTATACTAGAGTGTGGACAATGCCCGATATATCTCAAGCCGTAAGTATGGTTAGTCGACACATGCATAATTTGGGTAAAAATCGTTACTTGACGTAAAGTGGACTCTCTAATATTTGTATGGGACAATCGATGTTAGTCAACAATGTATTGAGCATTGTGATTCTGATTTAGCCGAAGACCTTGACAAGTGAAGATTAACAACGAGCTATGTATTCACATTAGTTGAAGGTTCGATTAGTTGATGGTCGATTCGCAATCGACCATTAATTTTTCCACTAAGAAAGAAGAATACATGGCAGCAACAAAGGCTATAAAGGAAGCTATCTAGTTGAAAAGATTGTTACCAAATGCACAATATTCATGGCAAAGAACCAAACAAATCATGCTCGAACAACATAGATGCGAGATTTCATTATGTGAGGGAGGTTATCGAGAGCAGCATTGTGTTATTAAAAAAAATAACACTAGAGGTAACCCATCAATTATGTTGACAAAGTTGATTTCTGGAGTTAAGTTTCAACATGGCTTGAAACTAATTTAAATCCTTTGAACTTGTTGAGTTTGGGAAATTTTGAACTACAATGAGCTTGATCCCAAATTTTGGGTATGTAGGCAGTCGAAGTGACACAACCATTTCGGATCCTTAATAAAGGATTACTTAAATGATGATGGTTCGTTAGTAGTCAGCTCATATTTGGACAAATCTTCCTCGAGGTAGAGAATTGTTGAAAAGTTAGTACCTCTAGAGTTGGAAGATCTCCTAGCAAGAAAATGAAAGTGTCAACATGATTCAATATTTTAGATACTCTCTTTTGTATATTTGAGACAATTAACTCTTCTTCAGTTGCTAGGTCGGGCAGGCATCCTAGAGGTTTTAAGGCTTTTTGATAATGCCTAACACTTAGCTTCCTCTAATAAAAGAAGCTTTTAAGACAAGCTTTGATAACCATTGTCTATCAAGTGTAGTTTTCTTTCTACTATAAAGTGATAAAGATCTATAGCTACCTGAACATACTCCTTGTACTTTCTATAGTTAAATCCATAAACCACATAAATATTTTTCAATTGTTCACTCAGAGCTATTGCAATCAAGACCATCTTAAAGACAATTTGTGAGGATTTAAAAAAAAGACACATATTTAAATATCTTGGTGACAAACTTAATGATACATAACTGTAAATCAGTTGGTGTATTTGTCAAATGGCGGATAAATCTTGTGGCTAATAATCAAAAAGAAAGAAAAAGCGAATAGTAAAAAGAAAACAAATAATGATTAGATAGTAAAATAAAAGGATATTTACTATTACTTGATGATTGCGGCTCATATCTGGTTTTACATCTAATAACGACTTGAATGCCCTCTATGGGTCGAAGATAGGCTTCTCATCCAGTTTTCTTATAAAGTGGCAAATGAGGTCTTTTAGAGTCAAATTCCCAAGACTAAATTGTACAGTTTCTTTTTGAAATAGTGCCTATAAATTATGAATCTCACATTGCACATATCACTTGGATGCATCTCAAAAGATCGTAAGATATTATCTAACAATTCTTTACTTAGGCCTTCTTTAACGAATTTAATTTTATCTTCATGATTTTCATAAACCATTCCTAAATTTTTACAATGTGATCGATTACAATCAAGTTTTACACAGTTAGGACATTTAGAGCCAAGTGGATTAGCTTTCCTTTTTTTACCAAATGTGCTTTTACCAAAACTAGGCATGTAAGAAACAAATGCATTAGTAAACTCACCTGCAAATTGAACCTTTGCTTTAATTAACTAATGAATATAAAAAAAATCCCTGGTCTCAACAAACACAATCATTTCGCAGCGAGCTTTATTAATTTTCTTGAGAGCATTTTGAAAAAAAGAAGGAAAACACTTATGTAATTTACATTGTATTTCTTCCATGTTTGATTTTGGGGTTTTAGTTATTATAGAAACTGAAGATACCGACTTAAAAAGTCACAAAGTACCATTTATATGGAAAAATGAATCAAAACACATCAACAAAATAAATCAATTATGCAAAATCAAGTCAAACATGGAGGCAAACAAAATAACAAAATGAAATACACAATGTGAGAAAAATTGAGTATAATCAAACATTCAACTCACCTTCATCCCTTTATTGAGTTAACCTTAAGTTCTAATTTGAAGTCTTATATGCCACCCTCTATTTCCTTGAATTGTCTTTTTAGATCCTCAACATGTGACGCTAATCTTTGGTGGTCGCAGATCCCAAATGAGATGTGATCTACAAATTTGTGTCAGGCCTCTTAACTAAAATTTCACTTGTAACAATTCTCTAAGATGCTTGAAAATGATCTTTCTTGTTGAGGTTCTCATGGCGTATGATGAAAGAAAATACAATCGTCAAACAAATTTGGCAAGAGATATCACAAAACTCCATCATCTAAAACTTAAAAAAAATAATTAAAAAATTTTAAATTGGCAAAGTAACAGTAAAACAAATTGGCAAAAGTAAAATCACTCATTAAATATTAAGAAAAGAAAAAAAGATTTAATCAAGATTTGGTGGGTCAGTCAAATTTATTTCAGTGCTTTCTTCATGTGATTTGTATTCTAGATATAATTTTAATCTTTGATCATCAACTTTAAATGTAACTCATTCTTTAGATTCTCAATTTGTAGGACCCCATATGGATATATATTTTTGAAAACAAATGGGCCACTCCACTTTAACTTTAATTTCTCTGGAAGAAATTGAAGACGAGAATTTTAAAGCAACATTTTTTCACCAATCTCAACTATTTTAAAAAAAATTCTTTTATTATAAAAAGCTTTGGTTCTTACCTTAATAATTCCTCAAGTTCATTCAATTACAATTTACGCACAATACTAGCATCATTAAGATTTGAATTAAAATCTTTAATAGCCCAAACTGATTTATGTTCAAGTTCGACCGATAAGTGGCAACACTTACCATAAACTAGTTGATGGGGTGAAATTTTTAAAGATGTCTTAAATGCTCAGAGTCCATTAGTCAGTCGAAGAGACCAATCTTTGTAGTTTAGGTTGACCGTCTTTTCTAAAATTTATTTTATCTCCCTATTTGCTAATTCGACTTGACCATTTGTTTGAGAATGATAAGGGATGGCATTAATGTGTAATTCCATATTTCTTCATTGATACTTGTTACAAAAATACTTACCTGTGTCACTAATAATGGCTTAAGGGATTCTAATTTGACTTAAAAGATTTTCTTTTAAAAATTTAATCATAGTTTTTCTATCACTATTTGAGCAAGAAATTACTTCAATCCATTATGAGACATAATCAACTATACAAATCCAAAAGATGGTGGAAACGGACCCATTAAATCAACTTCCCAACAGTCAAACATTTCTATCCCAAGTATAGGATTTACGGGCATCATGTTTCCTTTAGTAATTGAGCCTTTGAATATAGTAGGCCAACAAAATCCATATTATAAAATTTTGGCAGTAGTTTTTCTTAAAACAAATGTCCACTACATGTTTCAGGAATACATCGCCAAAAAAATCTGATTAAGGTAATATTTGAACAAGTAAAGATCATCCCGATAAAATTTATTTTCTTTAACCAAAATTTTCTTCCTATCTTGAATGTTCTATTGCAAAGGTATTTAAGAATGTTATTTTTGTAACATGCTGATTTGAAGATATTGCATTTATAATGACTGTAAAATCTACAGCAGCTATAAGATTTTTCTATTTTTTCAGAGATATTATCAAGTTTATTAATGTGTGTATATTTCTATATAGATTCATACAGTCGTTCACATGCCATCTTCACCATCACCCTAAAGCAAATGTGTAAGCTCAGTCCAGTGTCTTTGGGAGACAGCAGTCCTAATGAGAGTATAAATGGATAATATCTATATATCAAGTTGCATTTGGTAGATCTTGCTGGATTAGAGAAGGGCAAGAGAACTGGTTCTAATGGTTTGTGTTTCAAGGAAGGTTGGTGGAGATTACTCATATGTAGAATCATACTATGCTTTTGGTTAAAATATAATAGCAGAACAGTTAAATTTAAACGGGAGTTCATATTCATAAGGGCCTTCTTGCACTTGGTAATGTTATCAGTGCTCTTAGTGATGATAAAAAGCACAAAGAAGGCGTACATGTGCCTTATCGGGACAGTGAACTTACTAGGCCTTTTATCTTAAAATCATTTTTCATTGTTGCATTTTATGCTTCTCAAAGTTTGTGTTACAATTATGTCATGTCTACACTTCTGTAGTTGTCTCATGAAGTGATGGTTGTGTGTTGCTTTATATAATTGTAAAAAGAATATTATGATTATTTTATTATTAGATTGATGATTTGCACTTGTCTTGTTATTTGTATCTACATTATTGTGAACAAAAATAGTGTGATTTCATGTCTGGTTGAGGCTCCTCCTACTATTGCTAATGCTGAGTTGTTGGAGTGGCTAAAGAAAAATAAGCTACGCTTCCTTCATGATGTGTACGATGTTGTTGATACCATCAAGTATGTCTTTAACCCATAAATTTTTGCTAATGCAGTTGATAATTTTATGTGCTCAGGTGTCCTAATATTTTTTATACTTTTCTCTTCAGGTTTTACACCGAATGCTTTGAGATAAAGCTATTGAGAAAAAGAGATGTCCAAGAGAAAGACTCAAATGCCTTTCTTAGATTTAGCCCTAAATAGTCTGTTAATATACAATATGGTGCTAATAATTTTTCTGTCTAACATAAGAGTTACTACTTCTACAAAATTGCATTAGAATTTTATTTCTTAGGAAATGATTATGAATGTAGTTTTATTTTTATCTATCTATTTATGAGAGTTGACTTTGCTATTTTACAATTGCAACTGAAGATGTAAGTGTCGTAAAATATTTACTGATTTTGAGCATTGGATTTTGTCGAAGCATTGAAACTGAACTAGTCTACCATAGAATTTTAAAGTTTACAAAATGGTTGAAAACATTCTTGCCAAGGGTGGGATTGTATTCGGAGAGCCTGGTCTAGTTAAGGTGGAACAATTCACATTGTCTTTGTGAAGGATCCTGATGGTTATATTTTTGATCTCATCTAGAGAGGTCCAACTCCTAAATCACTCTATCAAGTAATGCTTCACGTTGGCGATCTGAATCATTCCATTCAAGTTCTATAAAAAGGTAGTATGACAAAACTAAGATGAGATTTGTGAATGTAAAAAAAAAAAAAAAAAAAAAACAACCCTAAAAAAATTTTTTTTTTTTTTTTTTTTAAAAAAAAAAGCTCCAGAAAAAAGAAATATTGAAAAATTGCAGTGTGGCTATTATATCTTAAGGAAAATGAAGGAAATAATAGCAAGTGTTAGTTTGTTAATGAAAAACATAGCTTAAATTTCTTTTATTCCATATATGTGACATTATTTTTGAAGTTTGACTATATTAATCTTGTGATTAACAGTTTAATGGAAAGAAAGCATATACCCAAGATGAACTAGATGAAGTTTGTTTGGATTGGGGTAACCATTTTTCCGACATCCTTATTGCATCAGCAAAATGGTTAGTTTGAGTATGAAACTACAGATATTAGTTGTTGCAAATTGTTAAAACAAAAGTTGTACTGTCAAAATGGTAGTGTCATTAGGGTGCACCAAATTTAAAACCTTACTACTAGCTGTATTTATTATAAACTCTAAAGCAGGACTTAAAATAAAATAATAATAGGAATAATAATATAAATTAATTAACTAATGAAAATGCCAACTAAAAATAGAAAAATGGGGGTTTTGAGTTTTTAACTAAATAGCAAGAAATAAAGAAATTAAAACTAATAAAAACTCTAATTAAAGGATAAAGAAATAACAATGAGAAAAACTTTGGTTAAAGAATCATTCACCACCACCAAACATGCACATAATATATCAATTCTATCATCAATTTATAAAGAAACTATCAACCGTAGACAACAATAACTGTTAGTCTCAATCTTTTCTTAGTGTGACGTTAGGCAAAACAATCTTTTTACCTAATCTTTGACCATTAAATAATTTAAAACAAGCTCTTTAAATTTAAGATAATTGAAGCATTAAGCAGAGAAATATATTAGGTTGATCTAGGCATTATTTAACCTAGGTTATGCTCTCTAATCGAAATCACTGATTCTAACCTACTACTAATGATTAAAATGTCAAGACAATTACGGATCAAGAATTTTAATAAAGCAATAGAATTTATTTAAGTCCTATCTAATTAGCCACTCAAACAAGACGAGAATAAAATCATAAACATTAATTATAGAAGATCATAAACAATCTCAATTAAATAAATTGAATGATAGAATTTGAACATTAATCATATGACATGTTTGGAGTTTTGAATTCACCCTCAACCAAATAGAAAATTGTAGAGTATTCCTACATCCCTGAATCTGGCCAAATTAGTGAATCCTCTTATCCTCTTATAAGCCCTTATCAGCTATATAAAAGACCTAGTTCTTTTACTTGAAGCATTAGAACCCTTATATCCACTAAACGGCCCCAACCAAAAGAATATATCCAGTCCTCTCGCTGAGATCAATGTTCTCTTCAAGCAACCTCTACTGAGCAATATGTAACTCTGGAAATACCCTCAGAGTTAATTTCAAACTGGAAAAGAGAAGGTTATACTCATCTCCATCTCGGAGGAGTAAGATTAATCCTTACGCTTCATGGAAGAAAAGAATTACCGGTTACAACTCGAATTGCTATGCTTGATACCCGGTTCAAACAGTACCAAGATGCTGTTTAGGTACTGTTCTTACTACTCTCCATGCAGGAAGTGTCCTTTTTACCTTTTATCCAAATTTTAGCCTTTCTCTTCAAGACACTAACTTGTCAACAACCTTGAAAGTTCAACTTCAAATTCAAGGTGCAGAACAAATCTCTTCGCCAAAATTGCCACCCTCCATCACTAATTGGTCTATAGGCTTCAAAATCATGCCTTAGATCTACCCACACCTGAACATCACTCTGACACCCTCATGGTGTTAGCAGAATCAGATCAGATCCCTACCATCGTCCAGATCCCAAGACAATTTCCCCGACAAGAGCTCATAAAGCTTATGCTGCTTGAATGGATCTCAAACTATGAACAGTTCCACAACAACGCAGTTCCAATTCAGACATCAGAAAGCATGTTTGAAAGACGACAAGATGAAGCAGTCGAATGACTTTCAAACCACCTCCTAGTGCTCCCCAAGAGCGTCCAAGGCTCTCCTTTACTTACTCTTCAATGATCACAGCTGTTCAGACAGCCCAGGAAGATGTTCCAATCGCAAGGTTTAATTCTGAAGGTTACCCTATTTATCCAGCCAAGTAGAATGGACATTTCTTATGGGATGTCCTTGGCTCAGGAATGTGTGACCCAAATTGTCCCTGTTGGGATGATTGGGAAGAGGATGACGATTACGACACCAAAAAGAAAAAGAAACCCAAAAGGAAAAACCCTCATGTCCCATGTAAACACTATGAACCTAAATCACCTCCAAAAGATCCTCCACCCCCACCAAGTTCATTACCTATATACAAAAAATAACTCAAATGGATTGCAAAGAATTGCAAATCTGAGATTCCATCACAAATCCAGAACCAAATACCTGTTGTACAGCCACTGGCTTGTTGATGTTTTCCTCCACTTCTTCAGATTACTCTTCTTCCTTTCCTCCTTTGGAAACTCACACAGACCCACAAGGAAATGTGGTCTCCAAACCTTTCATTCCTTCAGCCATAACTTCAACTGGCCACCTTGAACCACCCAAACCTTTTGAATCAGTCCTCAATTGGCAAACCCAAAATGCCAAAGCACAAAATGATACTTTGTTGCACATCAATTCGAAAGTTGAAAAGATCAGTTTACAAACTGAACAGATTGAGACGAAAGTTGACACAATTACTGCACAGATACAGCAGATCCACCAAAATCTTCAATCCAGAATTGTTCAACTGGATTCAGAATTACGAACCATGCTTGCTCAAAGGTATTATGGCCCAGAGTTTGACCAAAAGGAAAGGGAAATCAGACGCTTAAAAGCTGAGCTTAACCAGATTGAATCTGAGAAACAGAGACCTACCCTCTTCACTACATCTCCACTCATGCCTTCCATTGCTCTAACTTACCAAACATTTGCTTTTATGCTTTCACCAATCAGGCCTTATGATCCATCCAAATTATTTAGGATGACCCATACCCTATTCAGAGACAATCCAATACTACTAACACCTAAGCCAAAACTAAAACCTAAACCTCAAACACGACCACTTAAGGTTCACTAACCACCTCTTCACTACATCTCCAACTTATACACCGGCCTCCCCATTAGCAACTCCATCCCCTCAACCTAACCCACAAACACAGTCCAAAGACAAAGAACCCATGCACCAATACAGTGCTCAACCAGTCAATGAATCATCTGTTATAAATGATCAAACTTCTGATTCAAACCTAGCCATTTCAGAAAGCAGTACTCACACAGAATTCTCAAATTCAACTACTAAGTCTGAAAAGTCCTATGCTGATATCACCAAAATCCTTATGGCCCAGCCAAATCAAGCCGAACAAGGCCAACCTTCCCAAACAGATCCATATGTTGATATACCCTCAAATATTAAGGAAGAAGTACCTGAATCTTCGGCAACAAATCAACCTTCCCAACCTCAAACTCAACCCAGTCAAAAACCATCAATACTAAGGATCTTGAATTCAATTACAAACGGATGTCTTTATTGTTCTATAAGCTGAATGGATTTAATGAACCAACTTTAAAGCATGTCATTTTGGCTTCACTTC
Source organism: Atalantia buxifolia (assembly GCA_030444775.1). Lineage (NCBI taxonomy): Eukaryota > Viridiplantae > Streptophyta > Magnoliopsida > Sapindales > Rutaceae > Atalantia > Atalantia buxifolia. Next base: position 11,810,738 of record CM059833.1, read on the forward strand.
CAGAAGAACTCCAACCAGATATTCAAAGACAGCTCACAGCCAATAATCTCATCCTTGACAACATCTCTCTTGGCAAAATCTTCCAGATTGCCAAAGCATGCCTAGATAAACTTTGTGAGCAAAAACAGTTTTTCAAAGAACTGCTGAAAGATAAAGAGCCATTCAGAAGTGCCTGTAAAAAGTCTTATTTTCAATGGACAGTTTTACCCTTTGGTCTCAAAACTACCCCTTCCATTTTCCAAAAATCCATGGTCAAAATTTTCCAGCCCATCCTGCATCATGCATTGATTTACATTGATGATATTTTACTTTTTTCAGGATCACATGAAGAACATCGCCGTTGTTAAATCAATTCTTTAATATTGTCCAAAGTCATGGAATCATGATGTCGGCTACGAAAAGCACAATTGCCGTGGACAACATTGAATTCCTTGGCATGGTCATAAAAGATGGCCACTACTAGCTAGGAAAGCACATTGCTCAAGAGTTACTCTACTTTCCAGATCAGCACCTTTCCAAAAAGCAAATCCAACAATTTCTCGGCATTGTCAATTACATTAGAGACTTTATCCCAGCAAATTCTGGCTGTGACCGGTAACCTCTTCCGTCCATGTAAGGTCAGGATTAGTCTTACTCCTCCGAGATGGAGTTGAGTATAACCTTCTCTTTTCCAATTGGAGATCAACTCTGAGGGTATTTCTATAGTAACATATTGTTCAACTGTAGTAGCTTGAAGGGTTGTTGTGCAAATTTTGTTGAACTCGCAAGCGCACGAATCTATTGTAGAATAGATCAATGGTGTCGAGTGTTGATCCCACGAGGAGGTGGATTTTAATTAGATGTAGAATTAATTTTGCAAGTGGGTGGTTGGATTTATGGTGAAAATGATTTGGATTATTCTAGAATTTAAATTGGAATAGCGGAATTAAATTGAACTGGAAACTATTATAATAAAGTGCTTGGGTATCTGGATCCGTATCAACATGCACCATGTGCTAAATATTCCTTATTAATGCCAATTAAATCATGAGTGGGAAATCCACACCTCATGAACCACACTCTAATCAATATAGTGCTAGGGCTTATCGTGCCAAATAATAATAACCTTATACTAGGGTGGTGAAACGACGGTAACTAGACAAGATTATTATTATTTGTCGACGAAAAGTCAAAACCTCCACAGAAATTAGAGGGGAAGAGAAAATAAATTTACCAAATAAAGCCCATGACACATGTTAAGACTTCACCTTCAACCCAAGCTTGAAAGAAAATTAGCTACTCATAATTGAACTAAGGGTAAAATGGGAATTTATTAAAATTCATAGAAAATACAAGATGGAGAAAGAATTACAGAAAACTAAGCTCAAAAATGGATTCAGGGTATCAAATTTGGGGGGAGAGGCCCCCTTTTTATAGATACATTGAGTAAATCATGGCCATCGGATTAAAAACAGTTTGAATGCACAAGATTACGCCACGTCATCAGTCAACAGTACGCGGTTTGACCACGGGTTTGACTACGCGGTTTGAACAGTAACAAGGTTTGCACACGGTTTGAACAGTGACGCAGTATAAACAGTGTCGTGAACAGTACCCATGAACACTACCATACATGTGAATAGTGCCGTACGTGTGAACAGTGCCATTTTTCCTTTTATGCTCCTCTTAAGGTTTTCGACTGTCCTGAGTTCAAAAGTGACGTCCGTTTTGTTATCCGATATCTCATTCATTGTGAAATAACCATGATGCCCCTAAAATACATAAAATACTTAATTAAAACAAAATACTCATAATTAAATAACAAGGGACTTAAATAAATAAAATTAGAGATGTTAGTGAGACTTGAAGTGTAAAATGACGATTTTTTTCTTTATAAATATACACTTTCTAACACTCAACACACCCTCCAACCAACTTATTCTAGTCCCTAGCAAATAAAGCGAAAACAAAATTCAAATCCAAAATGATTTTTTTTTTTTAAACAATCGTGTTTATTCAATCAGACTAATGATAACGATCAAATAAAAGTATAAAGCATTATCTCCAGTCTAAAGAAACATCACACTCACATCAACCATTCATACGCATCAGTCCAGCAGACTTTATCACAGCTATAGTAATCAAGCCACTTTCAAGAATGACATGTCAAACCCCAAAATCTCACCCGTAATAGTGACACTCTCACAAGGAAATTAAACCCAATAAAAATTGTCACTTTAATGAATGATAAATTGAGTGAAGATAATAAAGAAATAATATCACACACTGTCACCAAGATGAAAAGAATATGCCCACAACTTAGAAACAACACGATCTAATAAAGAAAACAAAATGCTAGTCAACCCAATTTATTTACTTATTTTTTTTATTATTTTATTTTTTTTATGCACTACTACATCTTTTTAGCCCATATAATTAGCTTCTACTTAGACTCCAGTTCCTAAAATCAAGAAGGACTTTTATTAGGATGTAACGTAGGCTAGGGACATGGCTAACAAAGAAAGAAAATAGAGAAAACAAAATATATGTTTGAGAAAATAATATCTTTTTGGAAACTAAAAGTGCATTTCACTTATTTATTATTGTATTATATATCTCTCTCTTTTTTTTGTTCTTTTCTCCCTTTTTTTTTTAAAGAACTTTGTTTTCTTTTTTTTTATTCTTCTTTTTTTCTTTCTTTTTTTTTTGGTATTGCATAACTTTACTAAACAAAACAATTATTTATATTTTTCTCAAACATGAATAGATGATGGAACTTATAAGATATCGGGTAATACTCCAAATTGGAGTGGGTCAAGATGATAAGTTAACAAAGAAAAGTTTTTTTTTTTAATAAAATGCTCAAAAGGGCTAACTATGGATATTTCACATAAGGGATGGTTAGAAAGGTTCAAACGGGTCAAAGATGACCTTTCCATCATCTTTTAGGGCTCTAGATAGTCTTCCATATCTACTAGTTAAATAGACATTCAGATGTAGCAACACACTTGTTTTTTAAAGCAATTTTTTTTTTAGGGTTGTTTCAAAAGAATATAGAGATCGTACATAAAATAGTAAACTGTTAAGTTGTATGAAAAATGGGCAAAAAGGGTTACTCTTCCAAGAAAAATAATAGGCTCAAAAACTCACTTGGTATTCATTATGACATGTCAATTCTTTCAAGCAACTCATATTTATCTCCGATATCAATATGTAGAGTAGCAAACATAGTGTAACATCACTCAAGACCAAAGATAATACAAATACTAAAATTCGAAAGTCATCATGTCATCCAAAAATAAAAATAAAATGACACTATTTTTTTTTAAACAACATTCTACCCCCCAACCAATTCTAAACATAAAAGGAAAATATGCATACAGAAATATGAAAATGATGCAAAAAAACTAATTATAAAAGTTACACTTAAAATGATAGAAAAAGAAAATGATTTTTTTTTTAATTAAGAAGATGCGTTTTTAGAGTTACTACACTCCATATTCAGCCATCTTCTACTCTAAAATTTAGCCATGGTTAGTCTCTACAACAAAAAATTAGTAAAAACTTAACCAACATTCCACAATTGTCAACTATCCCCTCCCCCCAAACCAGAACGAAACATTGTCCTCAATGTTTTAAAGGAAAGAGTAGAGTTTAGAAGACATCACCTAGGTGGTGCAACACAGAATAAAATATTTACAGGCAGAGAGTTAAATCTAATTTGTACTTCTTACTGCGGCTACTGTTACCATCGTTATTTGTACACTCCAACACCAAGGTCCTAGGATCCGCTCGGTCGATAAGCTTGTAACAGATCAAGTAGCTCATTAGCAGTGTGAGCACAAATAAAAATTTTTTTCACTGTGGAAGGAATGAAGTAGTTTTTTATTGCATGGTTAAGAAATGCGATAAAGCCATCATAAAAGTTATTGACATTTAACAAACCGATGGGTTTCTGATGAATGTGCAGATGGGCCCAAGATGCTAATGTGATCAATGCCCCTAGAGTTGCAAGATCTCCTGGTAAGAAAATAAAAGCATCAGCATGATTCAGCATTTGAGTTATTCTTTCTTGCATACCTGAGACAACTAACTCTTCTCCAGTTGCTGAGTCAGACAAACAGCCCAAAGGTTTTAGGGTTGTTGGGATGATGCCTAACACTTGGCTCCCTCTGACATAAGCAGTTTCTAAGACCATTTTTTATAACCCTCGGTCACCTCTGCCATATACCAAGTGTAATTTCCTTCTTTGCTATGCTTCACCAAGATCAATGGTCGCCTCAACGAACTCTTTATATTTGCCATAGTTAATCCGTAAAGCACATAAATATTTTTGAATTGTTTATTGGGAGTAGCTACCATTGGGATACTTCTCAAAAATAATTTGTGAGTGTAAACGAAAAGAAGCATATTTAAGGATCTTGGCGGTAGTGGGTCACAACTGTGAATGAGGTATCATGTCTATGTCAATTAATCGTAATGCACATGGCTCAAGAGTCAAAAAAGAAACAGTAAAAAGGAAAAGCAAACAATGATAAAATAAAAATTATTAAAGACAATAATGCAAATGGTAAAACAATAGTGAAATAAAATAACAGTGAAGTAAAAGGATATTTACAGGTAGTTGCGACTGTGGCTCACATCTTCCTCAGGTTTTACGTCCAGAAATGGCTTCAATGCCCTTTATGGGTCGAGGATAGGCTTCCCATCCAGTTTTCTTATAAACTGGCAAACAGGGTCGTTTATAGTCAGATTCCCGAGACTGTATCGTGAATGCTCTTTCTGGAATAATGGCCATAACTGGAGAATCTTTCCTTGTACATATCCACTGGAATGCGTTTCAAGAGACAAAAGGATATCATCCAATGACTCCTTATTCAAGCCATCCCTAATGAATTGAATCTTATCTTCTCTGTTATCAGACATCATTCCTAAAGAACATCGTTTTTTATCGTATATCATCCTGGCACACTTATGACAAGCAACAGAAATTCTCCGAACTCTTCGCTTTCTTACGTAATTTTCTTTACCATAACCAGGCATGTATGCAATGAATTTAAGAGGCAACTCACCTGCCAAGCGTACTTTGGCCTCGATTAACCAGCGGATATCAGCAGGTATGTTATTCCTCATGAGCAATCGCATGCGTTCGGACCGAGCTTAATAGATTGTAAGGAGGGCATTCTGAGGAAGTGAAGGGAATCGATTGTGAAGTTTTGCTAAAATCTCGTTGTTGTCCATTTTTTCATCTCAGAATATCAGTTATTATAGGAAATTGAAGTAACCGACTTGATTGTCACAGAGTACCGTTATCCGCCACTCGACCGGGATGACAAACTAAAACACACAAATGGAGTAACAAACAAAAACACACAAAGAAAATCACAATCGTTCTCTTATGGAATTTACCTCAAGCTCCAACTGGATGTTGTAGACACTTCTCTCAATGTCTCTGAGTTGGTTTTCTAAATCCTCAATGTGGGATATTAACTCTGGTGGTTGTAGCTTCCAAATACGATGTGTTTTACAAAATCGTATCTGGCCTCTGAGATGAGATTGGACACGTTGAAGTCGTCTAAGGATGTTTAAGAGGATCTGTCTCATGATTAAAAGTGATAAAGGAAAATTTAATGGTTAAACAAACACACTTATGTACAAATAATTTTAATTAGCAGAAAAATAGTAAAAAGAAAGAAAAAAAATCAAATTATCGAAAAGACAGAAAAATCTCAATTCAAATGTGGTGGGTCACTCAAATTTATTTCGGTGTCCTCTCCAAGTGGTTGGTATTCTAGATATAACTTTAATCTTTGACCATTAACTTTAAACGTGACACCGTTCTTTGGGTCTTTAATTTCAATTGCCCCATGTGGAAAAACAGTATGAACAATAAAGGGGCTAGACCATCAAGAACGCAACTTACCTGGGAATAGGTGTAAATGAGAATTGAATAAAAGTACTTTCTGACCTAGAGTGAAAGATTTTCTCATAATCTGCTTATCATGAAAGACTTTCATTCGCTGCTTGTAAACCTTGACATTTTCTTATGCATCATTGAGAATTTCTTCAAGTTCTGCCAGCTGTAATCATCTTTCTAAGCCAACTTGCTGCATGTCAAAATTGAATTTCTTGATGGCCCAGTACGCACGATGCTCGAGTTCTACAGGTAACGCGTCATCAAGTTTTAATGACCAATCTTTTATGTCTGGCCTCACTATTTTTTCTAATATGTGCTTTATTTCTCGATTGAAGTCTCAACTTGGCCACTGGTTTACAGATGATACGGAGTCACCACTTTATGAGTGATAGAGTACTTTGTCAAAAGTGCTTTGAATGATTTGTTGCAAAAGTGGGTACCACCATCACTGATTATTGCTCGAGGGAATCCAAAGCGTGAAACAATGTTGCTTTTTAAAAACCTTATCACCACTTTATGATCATTAGTTCTGCATGGAATTGCCTCTACCCATTTCGATACATAGTCAACAGCAACCAATATGTATTGATGGCCAAAAGAAGCGGGAAAGGGTCCCATGAAGTCGATACCCCACACATCAAAAATCTCAACCACTAAAATTGAATTTAGTGGCATCATGTTCCTTCGTGTAATGCTCCCATTCGTTGACACCTATCACATGAAGAGCAAAAGCTGTAAGCATCTCGAAATATAGTTGGCCAATAAAAACCATATTGTAAAACTTTAGTCGCTGTTTTCTTAGCGCTAAAATGGCCTCCACAAGCTTGTTCATGGCAAAACGAAAGGATGTTCTGAAATTCATTTTCTGGGACACATCGTATAATAATTTGATCTGCACAATACTTGAACAGATAGGGGTCATCCCAAAAAAAGTTCTTTATTTCCGCAAAGAATTTTTCCCTGTCTTGCTTGGTTCAATGCTCTGGAAGTTTACCTATAATAAGATAATTAACGATATCAGCATACCAAGGTAATACTTCCACACTCATTAATTGCTCATCTGGAAATGACTCATTCAATATTAAGGATTTTGTAATTGTGTCAAAATGGAGACGAGAGAGATGGTCAGCCACAATATTTCTTGTCCCTCTTTTATCTTTGAATTCCAAGTCAAACTCCTGCAAAAGTAACACCCAATGAATTAATCTAGCTTTTACATCTTTCTTTGTGAGAAGATATTTCAGAGCAGCATGATCTGTGAACACAATAATTTTACAACCAATGAGATAAGATCGAAATTTTTCTAATGCAAATACTGCTGCTAGCATTTCTTTTTTAGTAGTTGAATAGTTCAACTGTGCATCATTTAATGTCATACTAGCATAGTAAATAACATGGGAAATTCTATCAACTCTTTGTCTTAATACTGCTCTTACTGTATAATCAGATGCATCACACATGAGTTCAAATGGTAAGCTCCAATTTGGTGGCTGAATGATGGGTGATGACGTCAACAATCGCTTTAACTTTTCAAATGCTACCTTGTTTTATCAAAGACAAAATGTGCATCCTTAGCAAGTAAATTGCATAAGGGTCTAGAAACTTTGCTAAAATCTTTAATGAAACGTCTATGAATGAGAAAGTGGATTTTAGCAAATGAAATTTCTACTTTATGAGATTTTGCATTGGGGGCCACCTCTTGAAGTTGTGTGGGGGCTACCTCTTGAAGGCCAAAGCGCCACAAAGTGACACGCACAGTGTAAAGTGCCACATTGCAGGATACGTATTTTATTGAAAGAAAATGTGAAAGTTTGAAAGTTTTGAAAGATATTCTTATGAATTTGTTTTACAAGTATTTCAAAAGACCATGGCATATCATCCATCTGCATTATGTGTGAGTATGAATGTATTTTGACATAAGAAAAATTAGTTTGTTCCTGAAGTTAGATTGATTCGTGATAAGTGAGAAGTTGAAGATGGTAGATAGTTTGGCTAAATTTTTAAGTTATTCTACTGGCTTTTGTATTTGAGGTTCGAATTTTATCAGTTGTAAAGAGTTATCTAAATTCATATAAGTTGTAGTTAGATTTGCCCTCAGAGTTCGGGCTAGGGTACAAACATTGAGCAAATTTCAACTCTATTTCTTGTTCTTTTGTTTTTATCTTGTTTATAATGATTTGTTTGATGGCTAAAACTATTTTGGTTTTTGTTTTATCGCGAATTATGAACTAAATTTATTTTCAATTGAGTGATAAACAAACTTGATGAGTAATTGACTGAAATTTTGTGTTGCTGCATGTTTGCTATAGCACGTTGTTTTGATAATACTTACTTCAATTCACTATTTTGGCTAACCACTAGGGATGGCAACATAACCTGGACCCGGCTTGGACTCAGACGAACCCGGATAATTCGGTCCAAAATAGTGGTTAGAAAGAAAACTTGGACTCGGACATATCCGGGTTCGAAATTAGTGATGAACTAGATTTGGAGATTCACCTTGTAGGGTAGTTATAATCTAAAACGTGCAATGTTATATCTTATGTTAGCATAACAATTGATCACTATTAAGTTGCATTAAGATATAAGACAACTGAGGATACATAAGGATTCTGCCTAGTGCTGTAGCAGATGTTGTAGCAACTGATCTAAAAATTAGAAAAATAGTCAAAAACCATTAAATGAATTTAATTACTTAACTACTTCATTTCCATTGGTTTTAGCAACTGATCTAAAAATTAGAAAAATAGTCAAAAACCATTAAATGAATTTAATTACTTAACTACTTCATTTCCATTGGTTTTATCCTAATGTTCGCTGTGTCAATTGACTTTATTGCATTTTTCTTTTTACAATTTTATTTTACTTAGTTCATTAGTTTCATAATTTATTTTAATTCTAGCGTAGAATAAAAATTGCATTGATAAAATTTTTGTAGCAATTCCTATAACAACAATCCATGTGCACATTCATTATATTACTCGTTGTGAACATTTGCACATTTGCAGCAAATGTTGACTCTGATCTAAAAATTAGAAAAAATCAAAAACATTAGATATTATACTACTTCATTTCCACATGCTTTTTGCATTTTTCTTTTTACAATTTTATTTTACTTAGTTCATTAGTTTCATAATTTATTTTAATTCTAAAAAATTGCGTAGGATTGATGCCTATTGTGATTTGTGAAATCAATTTTAGTTGGTGTAAAATTTCAATCCGTTTTTTTTGTTTATTGTGTTTGTAGAATTGCTCTAACAATCCTTACATGCGCAAATACAAACCTGTTGAATTTCAAGTTGCTGCAGGCATAGATGATTTGCAAGAAATGGGAAACTTGAATCCTCATGGAGAAATACAACCAGTTAATGGTCAAGAAGGTCAGAATGGGTAGAATATTCAAGGACAACTAGGGAACAACAATATTATCTACATGGCAGATGATAAAGATAGAGTCATTAGAGACAATGTTATGTTAACCCCTCGAGTTATACAACTTGGAATAGTTAAACCTTAAGTGCAAGCTACCAATTCTGAACTCAAAACAGTGATGTTTTAGATATTGCAAAAAGTGAGGTAATTCAATAGACTGCCACCAGAAGATCCTCATCTACACCTTAAACTGTTTTCAGAAGTAAGTGATGCTTTTAAAATTGCTTGGAGCATCACAGAAAGCATTGAAACTCAGACTTTTCCTATATTCATTAGGAGATCAAGTAAGGGCATGGTCGAATTCTTTGCCCAGATTCCATCACAACATGGACTGATTTGGTGACAAATTTTTGATGAAATATTTCCCACTTACAAAGAATACAAAGTTGAGGAATGAGATCATATCTTTCTATCAACTCAAAGATGAAAGCTTGTATGATGCGTGGGAAAGATTCAAAGAGTTACTCAGGAGATGTCCTCATCATGGTATTCCTTGTTGCATACAACTGGAAACTTTCTACAATGGGTTGAATCCAAGCACTAGAAATCATATAATGAAGCCTATGAAATTTTGGAGAGAATTGCTAATAAAAACTATTAGTGGCAATCAAGCCGCAGCAAGATGAGTAGTAGGAGTACACAATGTGGATGTATTGACAACATTGTCAACCCAAATAACCTTATTGACAAATATGTAAAAGCTATAACCACTGCTCCGACAATAGTTAACTAAGTTGCTGAATTCTCTTGTGTTTATTGTGAAGAGGGGCATTTATATGGTAATTGTCCTGGGAATCCAGATTCAGTCAATTATGTAGGCAACTTCAATAGACAAAATCAGAGCAATCCATATTCAAATACCTATAACCCTAGATGGAGACAAAACCTAAACTTTTCTTGAAGCAATCAGAATCAGCATGCTGCAGCATTTAGTGGACAGAACAGACCTCTTAGCCACCTGGTTTTCAACAGTAAAACCAAGGGTAAAGAAACACCTGTAATGATTAATTCAGTTCTCTTGAAGTAATAATTAAGGAATATATTGTGAAAAATGAAGCAATTGTCCAAAGTCAGGCTGTGCCATTGACAAATTTAGAAAATCAAATTGCACAACTTGTTACAGCATTAAGTAAAAGACCTCAGGGTAGTTTGCCTAGCAATACAGAAGATCCAAGAAGAAAGGGAAGAGAACACTGTAAGGTCATTAACTTGAGATCTAAAAGAGATGTTCATACTCTAGTTGGGTAACCAAACAGAAGAATTGAATCGAATGAAGGTTAATAAGACACTCAAATTGAGGAGAAATCACAGTCCTCTACTTTTCAGAATGTAAATTAGCATAGTTCTACTACAACATCTGTAGAAAATTATGATCCAGCACTTCATGGAGAGGAAGTTGCAACACCAGTTACATTAGTGCAGAACATGGCAAAAGCAAAAAACAGACATGTCTGACCTACTACAAATAGTGATTTAGACATCCACCACCCTTCCCTCAAAGATTTTAGAAGTAAAAACAAGATAAGAAATTCAGCAAATTCTTAAAAGTGTTGAAACAACAACATATCAATATTTTTTTTGTGGAAGTATTGGAACAAATGCCAAATTATGTGAAGTTTTTTTAAAGATATATTGGCAAGGAAAAGAAGGTTAGAGAATTCAAAACAGTTGCTCTAACACAAGAATGCAGCCATATACCTCAGAGCAAAATATCTCATAAGTTGAAGAATCGAAGAAGTTTCACAATTTCTTATTGCATAGGAACTAAATACAATGGTTAGGCACTTTGTGATTTGAGAGCAAGTATCAATCTTATGCCATTATCAGTGTTCAAGAAATTAGAAGTTGGAGAAGTCAGACCAACTATAATGACATTGGAGCTGGCAGAAAAATCTTATGTATATCCTGAGGGCAAGATTGAAAATGTACTGGTTAAGGTGGATAACTTCATTTTTTTAGTGGATTTCATAATGTTGGACTTTGAGTCAGATAAGGAAGTACCAATTATTCTAGGCAGACCCTTCTTAGCCACAGGAAAAACTTTAATTGATGTTCAAAAAAGAGAACTGGCCACGAGGGTCAATGATCAGCAAGTGGATGCAATGAAGAGTCCTGATGAGGTGGAAGACTGCCATTTTGTCAATGCTGTGGAGCTTACTGTCACAGAAGCTTGAATAATCGTTGCAGCAATGAAGAGATTAAGGTAGCTACATTTGAGGAACTTGGAGATAAAGATACTGCAATAGCACATTTAGCATAGTTAGGAGAGAAGCAACCTATGAAGACTGAGAGACATTTTGAGTCTTTTGATCTTTCAAACAAAGAAATGAAACTTGTTGTATCATCTGTTGAATTACCTCCTATTTTAGAATTAAAACTTCTACCTTTACGTTTAAAATATGTTTATCTTGATAACAATAATATGCTACTTGTAATCATTTCATCTTCTTTAAATGCAAATCAAGAGAAGAACTTAATGGATGTGTTGGGGAGATACAAGAAGGATAGACCATGACAAATATTAAAGGAATCAGCCCCTCTATATGTGTGCACAAGATTCTACTAAAGGATTACTATAACGATTCAGTAGAGCAGCAGAGAAGATTAAATCTCATCATGAAGGCAGTTCTGAAGAATAAGATTATCAAATGGCTTGATGTTGGAATCATCTACCCAATATTTGACAACTCATGGGTGAGTCTAGTTGATACGAACCCCGTTAAGAACTGACGCGACCCTAACCAAATTAGTTCCTAAGATCGAATCTAAACCCAGGAATGGAATGGAACCTTGACCCAATGCTTATTGAAAGCACGAACCTTGGTGTGTGAAGATGCCACAATCAACTATGGATGGTCTGATTGATAAGTCAAGATATTGAATGCCACGGAAATCTGATAAGTTCAAAGAGTTCGTAAAGAACCAAAGAGAATTAACTCTCTCACCAATTGCATCAAAAAAAGCTTCTTCGAATTTCTTTGCTCGAGCTCTCATAACGGGTCCGACGGGAACTTGAATAGGATCTGAATATACCTCATCCCACGTGCTTGTGATAGTCTTATCCTTAATTTCATCATTCCCCTCCTCTTGAAGAGGATTTGTCCTCAAATCATCACCTATATCAAAAGGACTCAAATCAGAAATATTAAAAGTAGCACTTACATTGTACTCACCAGGCAAATCCACTTTGTATTCATTGTCATTGATTTGTTCCAAAACTTGGAATAGGCCATCCCCTCGAGGTAATAGCTTAGATTTCCTTCGTTCCAGAAATCGTTCCTTGCGCATGTGTAACCACACCCAATCGCCAAGTTCAAAGACTGGCTTATGTCGCCTTTTGTTGGCTTTTTTGGCATATTGCTCAGTTCTCCGCTCAATGTTGAATTTCGCCCTCTCATGTATCTGTTTGACAATTTCAGCCTTTTTCTTGCCATCTAAGTTAACATGCTCAGAAACAGGTAATGGAGTTAAATCTAATAAGGTTAAAGGATTAAAACCATAAACAATTTCAAACGGTGAATACTTAGTAGCAGAATGAACGGAACGATTATAAGCAAACTCAACATGAGGTAAATAATCTTCCCAAGTTTTAATGTTCTTTTTAATGATAGCTCGCAACAGAGTAGATAAAGTTCTATTCACAACTTCTGTTTGACCATCAGTTTGAGGGTGACAAGTAGTTGAAAACAACAACTTAGTTCCTAACTTAGCCCATAAGATTTTCCAAAAGTAACTTAAAAACTTAGCATCCTTATCACAAACAATTGTCTTGGGCATACCATGCTACCTTATAATCTCCCTAAAGAATAGGTTAGCAACATTAGAAGCATCATCTGTTTTGTGGCATGGAATAAAATGTGCCATCTTTGAAAATCTATCCACAACCACAAAAATCGAGTCTTTCCCTTATCTAGACCTAGGTAAACCTAGCACAAAATCCATCGAAACATCAGTCCAAGGTGCACTAGGTATTGGCAAAAGGGCGTATAAGCCATAAGGTTGCATTTTCGATTTGGCTTGCCTACAAGGAACGCATTTACCACAAAGTCTTTCAACATCTCGTTTCATATGTGGCCAATAAAAGTGTTCCTGTAATACTGCTAGAATCTTTACAACTCCAAAATGCCCCATTAACCCTCCTCCATGGGATTCTCTCACTGGCAAATCTCTCTAAGAACAGTTAGGCACACTTAGTTTATTCTCCCGAAATAAAGAGCCATCATGCCTATAATATTTACCGACTATGGTCTTTTCACAAGCTTGGTATTCAACACTAAAATCATGGTCATTAGCATACAATTCCTTAATATGTTCAAACCCAAGTAATTTAGCATTAAGTGTTGAGATTAAGACATACTTGCGGTAAAGCGCATCTGCAGCAATGTTTTCCTTACCTTGCTTGTAACGAATGACATATGGAAATGTCTCAATGAATTCTACCCATCAAGCATGTCTCTTATTCAGCTTGTGTTGGCCTTTAAGGTGTTTCAAAGACTCATGATCGGTGTGAATCACGAACTCCTTAGGCCATAGGTAGTGCTGCCACGTTTCTAATGCTCGAACCAATGCATACAACTCCTTATCGTAAGTAGTAGTTTACGGCTGCCCCACTCAACTTTTCACTAAAGTAAGCAATTGGTCGTCCTTCCTGCATTAAGACTGCGCCAATACCAATACCTGAAGCATCGCATTCAATTTCAAATGTTTTATTAAAGTTAGGCAAAGACAATAAAGGAGCATTGGTCAGCTTTTGCTTGATTATTTGAAATGCCTTCTCTTGCGCTTCTCCCCACTTGAATCCAACATCTTTTTCTATTACTTCAGTAAGCGGTGCGGCTAATGTGCTAAATTCTTTCACAAATCGTCGATAGAAACTAGCAAGCCCATGAAAGCTTCTCACATTACTTACACTTGTGGGACTCGGCCACTCTTGGATTGCACGTACCTTTTCCTCATCAACCTTATACCCTGTGCACTCACAACAAATCCTAGAAACACAAGTTTGTCTGTGCAAAAAGTACGCTTCTTCAGATTAGCAAACAACTTTTCTTTTCTAAGCATATCTAAAACAGAATTCAAATGTACTACATGATCATTTATGTTTTTGCTATAAATGAGGATATCATCAAAATAAACAACAACAAACTTGCCAATAAAAGCTTGCAAGACATGATTCATAAGTCTCATAAAAGTGCTGGGGCATTAGTTAGACCAAAAGGCATGACTAACCATTCATACAAACCATATTTTGTTTTAAAGGTAGTTTTCCATTCATCTCCTTCTTTCATTCTAATCTGACCTATGTAATTCATCAAGCATGTCATCTAGTCTAGGAATGGGATGTCGATACTTTACCGCTATGTTGTTGATGGCTCGACAGTCAATACACATCCTCCACGTCCCATTCTTCTTAGGAACCAATAAAACGGGAACTGCATATGGACTCATGCTTTCTCTCACGTACCCTTTTTCCATCAATTCATTAACTTGCCTTTGAAATTCCTTAGTCTCCTCTGGATTGCTCCTATAGGCTGGTCTATTTGGAATGGTTGAACCGGGTACAAAATCAATCTGATGCTCAATCCCTCGGATTGGAGGTAAACCATGTGGTGTTTCCTCAAGAAAGACATCCTCATACTCCTGCAAAAGAAAAGTAATAGAACTAGGCAAAGTAAGGTCAAAAGTACAATCATCGGCTAATGTGAAAACAATGCTTTTTTAATCTCACTCGCTCTCGCATAGAAATTCATTTGTTTTCCATTTGATTTTCACTCAATGGCCATATTTTTCTTTGGTTTTTCTCTCACATTTTCCTCGGCCTTCTTTGAATTTCACTTTCTTTTTCTCTCTTTTTCTTTTCCTCACTTTCTTTCTGTAGGCTCACTTGGTCTCCGTAAACCTCATTTGGTGTCAATGGAACAAGAGTGATGTTGCGTTGGTTAAATACAAATGAATATTTGTTGGTGAAGCCATCATGCTTCACACGTCTATCGAATTGTCAAGGCCGCCCAAGTAACAAGTGTCCAGCCTGCATTGGCACTGTATCACAAAGCACCTTATCTTCATACTTGCCAATCCGAAAAATCACTAGTACCTGCTTGTTCACTTTCACCTCACCACTGTCATTTAACCATTGTAGTTTGTATGGCCATGGGTGTTTAAGTGTCGAAAGCCCTAACTTCTCTACCATGATAGTACTAGCAACATTAGTACAACTTCCTCCATCAATAATCATACTACATACTTTGTCTTGAACATAGCACCTAGTATGGAAAATATTTTCCTGTTGCACTGCTTTGTCTTCCTTTACTTGAACACTCAAAGCTCTCCTTGCTACTAAAGTCAACTCCCTAGGGGCTACATACTCTTCATCTTCGACATCCTCTAATGGTGGCATCTCATTCTCTTCGGTCTCATCTTTAGTTATAATCTCACCATTGTCCCGCAACACCATAACTCTTTTATTCACACATTCACTTTCGATATGCCCCCTGCCTTGACATTTAAAACACTTAATGTCACAATTCCTAATAGTAGGAGTCACGGTGTTACCTTGTGAATTGTGCTTGGAGTGCTCGGTTACTTGCTTAGGTGCAGTAGATACTTGTGGCCTCTCATCTCATTTCGTATAGCTCAACTTTCAAGGAGTGGAACTCGAGCTTGGGGCTGCACGAGTGCTACCCCTCCTTTTGAGTTGCTGCTCAATCTTGATAGCTTTGTGGACCATCTCCTCAATCTCTACATAATGCTGCAACTCAACCTTATCTGCAATCTCCCAATTAAGACCGATTAAGACCACTTAAGAATCTTGCCATGGTAGCTTCTCTATTCTCCTTAACATTTGCTCTAATCAGTGTAATCTCCATTTCTTTATAATAATCCTCAACACTTCGGCTACCTTGTTGAAAACGTTGTAATTTTTGGTACAAGTCTAGATAATAGTGGTTAGGTACAAAACACCGTCTCATCAATGATTTCATTTCATCCCATGTCTCAATTGGACGTTCTCCATTTCGCCTTCTGCTTATAATAAGTTGATCCCACCAAGTAATGGCATAGTCAGAAAACTCAATCACAGTCAATTTAACCTTTTTTGCCTCTGAATAATTGTGGTAGTCAAATATGATGATACGAATCCCACAATGAAATTTTGAAACTCACACTTAAATTGAAGTTTCAACTTCCCAAGAAAGTTCTAAACAGATTTAAAACAAACAAAACCTAAACCCAATGCTTAAGAAAACATGAACCAAAGGTATAGAGAATGATATTGACGCCACACTCAAGAAATAGATGAGAAGGTGAGTGATAAGTCCAAATTTAGAACACCACAAGAATGCTAATTCTTGATAAGTTCACTAGTCTCAAAAGAACCAAAGAAAGAATAATCTTTCAAATTCAAATAACATTAATCTCTAATTCCTTACATAGCAAGGTTGCTGAGTTTAAATACACCAATAGAAACCCAAGATCCTAAAAATACAAATGAAAACATTGGAACAACCCTCCAAGTATAGGTTTGTCAAAGGATGCTTCAAAAGTCTTCACCAACCAACCATAATTAATGCTATCATTGACAAACTTAATGCTAACATACCATAATTAATGCTATCATTGACAAACTTAATGCTAACATACCATAATTAATGCTATCATTTAAAAACTTATTGTTAGCATTGATGGTAGACTTACCTTACACTTTGAAAAACTTGAAACAAAACAAACAAATGAAGTTGAAAACAAAGGAGTCGTTGAAAATCCCAAGTCTGAACAAGCTGTAATGAATTGGTCATAACTCCTTCTAGAGAACTCTAAATCCAGCTCTGTAAAATGCATTGGAAAGCTAACTTAATTATCTTTCCAACGGTATATAGCTTGCATATTACTTCGGGCTCAATCAATACCAGTTTTATTCCGAGTTGCCCTTGCTGCATTTGATCCAAGTTGTGTATTTGGCTGCCCAATAGCTTGAATAATGGCCACAATGCCTTGTCATATCTCCAAGCCCAATTCATGATGTCTTGCATCTTGAATTGTATTTTCAATCCATATTTTCTCAATTAATCCATTTAAAGCAGCTTGCATCTTTTTTGCTCTAACTCTTATAATTGGGCCTCCATGAATGTGCAAAGGATCACTTGAATCTTTAATGGTATTTTCTTAATGGTTCTCATCATTCCCCCTCTCCTCAAAAAGATTCATCCTCGAATCTTCACCTACATCGAAAGGAGATAGGTCAGAAATATTGAAAGTTGCACTCACATTATACTCACCAGGAAGATCCAATTTGTAGGCATCGTCATTGATCCGTGCAACCACTTGAAATGGACCATCCCCCCTTGGAAGCAACTTAGAACGCCTTTGTGCTAGAAACCTCTCCTTTCTCATATGCACCCAAACCCAATCTCCAGGCTGAAAAACCACATGCTTACGTCCTTTGTTGGCTTGAGTAGCATATTGTTCAGTTCTCTTTTCTATGTGTCGTCGCGCTCTCTCATGCAATTGCTTGATAAATTCGGCTTTCTTTTTACCATCCATACTAGCATGTTCATCAATAGGTAAAGGCAATAAATCCAAAGGAGTTGATGGATTAAAACCATATACATTCTCAAATGGTGAAAATTTAGTAGCTGAATGGACAGTTCTATTGTAAGCAAATTCAACATGTGGCAAACATTCTTCCCACATTTTCAAGTTCTTTTGAATAATGGCACGCAACAAAGTAGACAAAGTTCTATTTACAACCTCAGTTTGTCCATCAGTTTGTGGATGACAAGCAGTAGAAAACAAAAGTTTAGTACCCAACTTACCCCACAAAGTTTTCCAAAAGTGGCTCAAGAACTTAGCATCTCGATCTGAAACTATGCTCCTTGGCACTCCATGCAATATGACTATTTCCTTGAAAAACAAATTAGCTATGTTTGTTGCATCATCCGTTTTGTGACATGGAATGAAATGTGCCATCTTTGAAAACCTATCAACAACAACAAACACAGAATCCTTTCCCCTTTTTGACCTAGGTAAACCCAAAACAAAGTCCATAGAAATATCAACCCAAGGTTCGCTAGGTATGGGCAGAGGGTTGTACAATCCATGGGGTAAAACTTTAGACTTAGCATGTTTATAAGTGATACACTTCTCACATACAGCCCATTCCAGCAATTGGTCTTTTAGATACTGGAGCCCAGAGAAGTATGTTAAATCCAGCCATTCTTCCCCCTGAAAGCTAGACCCATTATGAAGAACATTTCAGGGTTGCTAGTGGAAAATTCTTCACTACCAAATTGATTACCAAAAAACCCATTGGTATTCAACTTTTTCCAAATTGTGTCATTTGTGATGCGAATCCCACAATGAAATTTTGAAACCCACACTTAAATTGAAGTTTCAACTTCCCAAGAAAGTTCTAAATAGATTTAACACAAACAAAAACCTTGACCCAATGCTTAAGAAAACATGAACCAAAGGTATAGAGAATGATATTGACGCCACACTCAAGAAATAGATGAGAAGGTGAGTGATAAGTCTAAATTTGGAACACCACAAGAATGCTAATTCTTGATAAGTTCACTAGTTCTCAAAAGAACCAAAGAAAGAATAATCTTTCAAATTCAAATAACATTAATCTCTAATTCTCTTACATAGCAAGGTTGCTGGGTTTAAATAGGCTAATAAAAACCCAAGATCCTAAAAATACAAATGGAAACATTGGAACAACCCTCCAAGTATAGGTTTGTCAAAGGATGCTTCAAAAGTCTTCACCAACCCACCATAATTAATGCTAGCATTGACAAACTTAATACTTACCTTATTTAATGTTATCATTGACAAACTTAATGTTAGCCCACCATTATTGATGGTAGACTTACCTTACACATTGACAAACTTGAAACAAAACAAACAATGAAGTTGAAAAACAAAGGAGTCGTTGAAAATCCCAAGTCTGAACAAGCTGTAATGAATTGGTCATAACTCCTTCTAGAGAACTCCAAATCCAGCTCTGTAAAATGCATTGGAAAGCTAACTTAATTATCTTTCCAACGGTATATAGCTTGCATATTACTTTGGGCTCAATCAATACCAGTTTTATTCCGAAGATGCCCTTGCTGCATTTGATCCAAGTTGTGTATTTGGCTGCCCAATAGCTTGAATAATGGCCACAATGCCTTGTCTTCTCTCCAAGCCCAATTCGTGATGTCTTGCATCTTGAATTGTATTTTCAATCCATATTTTCTCAATTAATCCATTTAAAGCAGCTTGCATCTTTTTGGCTCTAGCTCTTGTAATTGGGCCTCCATGAATGTGCAAAGGATTACTTGAATCTTTAATGGTATTTTCTTGATGGTTCTCATCATTCCCCCTCTCCTCAAAAGGATTCGTCCTCGAATCTTCACCTACATCGAAAGGAGATAGGTCAGAAACATTGAAAGTAGCACTCACATTATACTCACCAGGAAGATCCAATTTGTAGGCATTGTCATTGATCCGTGCAACCACTTGAAATGGACCATCTCCCCTTGGAAGCAACTTGGAACGCCTTTGTGCTGGAAACCTCCTTTCTCATATGCACCCAAACCCAATCTCCAGGCTGAAAAACCACTTGTTTACGTCCTTTGTTGGCTTGAGTAGCATATTGTTCAGTTCTCTTTTCTATGTGTTGTCGCATTCTCTCATGCAATTGCTTGACAAATTCAGTTTTCTTTTTACCATCTATACTAGCATGCTCATCAATAGGTAAAGGCAATAAATCCAAAGGAGTTAATGGATTAAAACCATATACAATCTCAAATGGTGAAAATTTAGTATTTGAATGGACAGTTCTATTGTAAGCAAATTCAACATGTGAGAAAATATGTTCCTTACCGGTTTAACACTTGATCCAGATAATGACATTACCGAAGATGAGTTATGGTACATCTGGTGCCTAACTGTCTTGTATGCTACTAAATTGGTTTTACCAATCCATCCTACCCTGTCCCATCTCCTTAATCCAGAAAAATCCACCTCTCTTATCTGGACCCTTCTTGAGTGGTTCTCCCCAATCCCCTGGTGGAGAAAGAAATTACAGCAATTAACAGAATTATACAATCTTGATCGAATGCCTGCATCTGAAGCTAAAATGTTCACATCTGTGTTCATTATTCATCGGCCATATTTCCAACATCCAAACACCAACCTTTTTTGGACTCAAGATCAGGTATATGAATATTTCACCACTCCTCATCTTGCCCTCATTGAAAATGAACTCCAACCCAACCTCAACAATTACCTTTCCCAACTCAACCACCAAACTCCACCACATAAGGATATCTTCCACACCTTCCTTGGCCCCCAACATGATATGATTATGATTCCCACTCCATCAGCCATATCTAAACCAAAGTCCACCGGTATCATCATCAAAGAAGAAAAACCAGACTACACTGATTTCCTTTACCAAGACTCTCAAGATCCATGGGAAGAATTCCTTCCACTCAGCCAACACCGCCAACAATTTCCACAACTAACCATGTATGAACCAGGATCATCATCTCAATCTCAGCCTCAGAAAAAAGACAAAGCAACTCAGACATCACCACAACAATTACCACCAGGCTACAGGAGAGATTGTCCTTATCCACCTTGTCGTGGTCCCTATTGCAAGCATCCAAAGCTCTCCAAGACATTTTTCCCCAAAAATAATGATCGTGATCCAGATGAAACAGACTACATGAATCTCCGCTCTCCATAAAGTAGTTTGTCTTGTTGTAATAATTATGTTTCGCTTTTGCTTTATGTTTTGTCTTGTTGTAATCATTAAAGCTTGCTTTTACTTTAAGCTTTTACTTTTGAAAAAGTCATGTCCAGGTCATGCTTTAAGTCTTTGTCGCTTGTAATAATTAAAGGAGTGTAATGAGTATGTCTTTCACTTTTCAAAAAGCAAAAGATAGGGGTCTTGTCCTATCTTTACGCTTTGAAATCCTTATATAAAGGATTTCTCTCCTCATTGTAAAATATCGGATATCAAGAATCATCAATCAAAAACCTCTTGTGTTTTCTATAAGCTATGACTTTCTAAACTTTTCTCTCTCTCTCTGCAAATGAAGTTCTAACGAAAAGAAAAGGAAAAAGGTTTTATCTGTTCATTTTGAAATCTCAAGGAAGTATGCTCTGCACTTGCCTTTCAGCAAAGATCCTGTACATCAGAAAACTTGATAAATTTTATCTGGTTTGGTACCCTGTTTTAGACTGCAAGGAAAGTCTGTTTTGGGTTGTAAAACCTACAAAATTGTTTTAAGTATTTTGATGCTCATACAAGTATATCGGCTGGAAACCAGGACTTGCAAGCTACTGGCCCAAAGTACAGTTCTAACTGTTGTAGACCTGGTGTAAACAACGCCACGTACTATTATGGTATCACAGCCAAGGAGTGGAACTCGAGCTTGGGGCTACACGAGTGTTACCCCTCCTCTTGAGTTGCTGCTTAATCTCCACGTAATGCTGTAACTCAACCTTATCTGCAATCTCCCGATTAAGACCACTTAAGAATCTTGCCATGGTTGCTTCTCTATTCTCCTCCACATTTGCTCTAATCATGGCAATCTCCATTTCTTTATAATAATCCTCAACACTTCGGCTACCTTGTTTAAGACGTTGCAATTTTTGGTACAAATCTCGATAATAGTGGTTAGGTACAAAACGCTTTCTCATCAATGATTTCATTTCACCCCATATCTCAATTGGACGTTCTCTATTTCGCCTTCTGCTTATGACAAGTTGATCCCACCAAGTAATGGCATAGTCAGAAAACTCAATCACAGGCAATTTAACCTTTTTTGCCTCTGAATAATTGTGGCAGTCAAATATGAACTCCATTTTCTTCTTCCATTCAAGGTATGCTTCTGGGTCGGATTTACCTTGAAAAGATGGAATCTTCATCTTTATGCCACTCAAACCATCATCTCTATTCCTAGCTCTCCTGGCTTGTCCGTCTCTCCTATAGCTACCCGCTGAGTCCTCACCCTCATCATACTCATTCCTATAATAATCATCAATCTCTCCTCTAACTGGAGCTCTTTCTCTTCTACGTGCTTGGGGAACGGGTTGTGTTTGCCCGCACGTGTGTTCTCCACTCGATCCAAACGCTCGTGTATAATCTCTAATTCAGCCCTCATCATCCTTCTCATCTCTCCCATCAATGCTTGAATTTGTAAATTCTGAGTAGTTGCAGATTGATCCTCTTCATTTGTGTTTCGTTCTAGGTTGTGACACATAGCTATTATCTGCAAAAGAAAGTTAAAAATAATGTGGAAGGACCTTACCTCACTCCCTTACGTCTCTCACTCAAGAAAAATGAATCACTCAATTCCACTCGTATTTCACTCAAATTAATTGGCTTTTACCCTCTAATATGCTCACACTCTCTTTCCTTTTTCCACTCTTAGTAATCCTCACTCGGTTCTTATCAAACTAATCAAACTAATATCAGGATTTCAACAGTAATTCACAAAGATGACATTAAAGAGAATTTAATTTCAAGAATAAGAAGGCAATGTGTACGAAAGTTGAGTTTTGATTTTGGACAAAAATTTCACCTATTAGGTAAAACTTATTTTTTGACTTTCAAGACATAAATAATGGAGAGAAAAAAAATGAAAGATTTTGAGAAAGTGTATTTTTTTTTAGGAATAAGTAAAACTTGTGGATTTAAGGAGAATTAACCACAAGGATACAAAATTAATTTAAAAGGAAACCCTAAAAAATACTGTTCAAGAGGCACTGCATTCACGCAATCATTCACGCTTTTTTTTTTTTTTTTGATACTAGAACGAGGATGAAAAATTCAAACAAGAATGAAAAGCAACAAAGATAGATGGATCTAACCTAGGAGCCTAAGCTTTGATACCAAATGATACGAACCCCGTCAAGAACTGACGCTACCCTAATCAAATTAGTTCCCAAGATCGAATGTAAACGTAGGAATGAAATGGAACCTTGACCCAATGCTTATTGGAAGCACGAACCTTGGTATGTGAAAGACGCCACAATCAGCTATGGAAGGTCTGATTGATAAGTCAAGATATTGAACGCCACGGAAATTCGATAAGTTCAAAGAGTTCGTAAAGAACCAAAGAGAATTAACTCTCACAATTGCATTAAAAAAAATCTCCTTCTCGTTTATTAGATACGAGTACATTATATAGGGTTGGTTATAAGAATTTAAACCAAATCAGAATCCTAATCTAAGTAAATAGGAAAGAATTTAAATCAAATTAGAATCCTAATCTAACTAAATAGGAAAGAATTTAAACTAAATTAGAATCCTAATCTAAGTAAATAGGAAAGAATTTAAACCAAATCAGAATCCTATTTGGCTTTAAATGCCTTACATCAATTAAATGGAAACTAGACAATTAAAATATAACTAACTCGATTTGTTTTCCTAATAACCTCCTTAAAAATGGGAAAGTATCTTGAAAAGGAAAATAATATATTTTTCTGCAATAGTGTGCAAACCAACCCCTATTTCATGGAAGGGAATATTTGGAAACTTCAAAAGTTTGAATCATGCATTTATCATGAGCGATTCCTTCAAAGGGCCTCCATGAATTTGATTGAACCCAAGTTGCTTGAATCAATCCATTAAGCGCTTCTTTGAATTTCTTTGCTCGAGCTCTCGTAACG
Organism: Atalantia buxifolia; assembly: GCA_030444775.1. Taxonomy (NCBI): domain Eukaryota; kingdom Viridiplantae; phylum Streptophyta; class Magnoliopsida; order Sapindales; family Rutaceae; genus Atalantia; species Atalantia buxifolia. The sequence continues at coordinate 11,834,730 of CM059833.1, forward strand.
GTTCCGACGGGAACTTGAATAGGATCTGAATATACCTCATCCCATGTGCTTGTGATAGTCTTATCCTTAATTTGATCACATGAAACTGTATGGAGATGGGGTTTATGATAATGTGTCTAGACAGAGAGTGTCTGTGTAGGATAGAAACATTTGTTTGTACCGTATTCCAGAATGGGTGATGAAAAGGTTTTTGTCCAAATGAAGGATGTCAAATCCTATGAGCAAATCTTGTTTGGAAAGAATTGAATACCAATAGGTTTTTTGGTAATCAATTCGGTTTCAAAGATTTCTCCATTGATCGCCCAAAACTTTGAATGTTTCTCCCAATGATTGGAAGGAAGGACATAGGGATCTATCATACTAGTTTCTGCAGCAATATCGATAAAACCAATGACTGAGATGGGTTTATGGAATTTGGAAGGAAGGATTGAAAGTTTTAATGAAAGAGTGAAAGGTTTAGAAATTTGATTGACATTTTGGACTGTAGAAATGATTGAGATATCATCGAAATCTGAGGATTCTGTAATGATGAAAGCAGTTTGTTCATTCTGTTCTGACTGTTCTGAGAAATTAGACTCAACATCTTCATTTTCAAAGAGCATTGAAGAATGTTGGAGATGTTGTATGAGCCAACCAGCTTTTGCAGACTTGTGTGGACAATTTCTGGCAAAATGACCGCGTTTCTTGTAGATGAAACAACGGTTGTATTTTTTTTGGATCTTCTGGAAGAGGATTTGTAAAAATGTTTTTGGAAATATTTATTCTTCTTGGTTGGGCAAACACATTTCTTTTCAACTCTGCATTCAATCTTGAGATAAGGTTTTTTGTAGGCTGAGGAGAAAGGTTGTTTATTTTCAATGAGGTCTTTGAAGAATTCTTTTTGTTCACGTGATTTTGTCTAAGCATAACAAAGTCATCTGGAAGATTTTTCCTAGAGAGATGTTAGCTATTTCAAGATTGAAGGTTGTGAGCTGTCTTTGTAACTCCGGTTGTAGCTCTGAGGGAAGAGAAGCTATGAAAACATGCTTCAGAGATGAGTCATTGAATCCATCTAACTTGTAAAACAACATGCTCATTCGCTTGTAATGCATCTCCAAATGATGTCGTTTGAGAGAACAACATTTCATCTGGTGATATTCTTTTCTTGCTGCTTCATTAGAGGCAGTTTTTTCTCCAATGAATTATTCATAAATGAGAGAGTGCAAAGTGGCTATTGTAGTTTGAATAGACTGAAGTTGTTTGTATTCTCCCAGACTTTAAAGCCAATCCCGTAAAGAACCTGTTGTGCGGGAAAAGAACTCTCGTAAAATCACATCTGACTGAGCATTTTCATCATCAGAACTCTCAACAATGGGAGTTACAGTACTTGGTTCTTCAGCTTTAGTGGCCATTACTAGACCAGAAATATCAGCATATTCGGATTCTGAATCAGAGGAAGTCTTATCCAAATCTGTTGATGAGGATGAAGAAGAGGTTTCTTGATTGAAATCATTATCAGATTCAGATTCAGAAGATGGATATTGTTTTTCAACACCATGGTAATGGTATCTTTTTTAAAATATGGAGTTGCAGTTGGGGAGTCTTTTGGTAATACAGAAGAGGATGAAGCTTCTGTTTTTGGTTTTAGTTCTGAAATTTTGACTTTTGTTTTGGACTTTTTTTATGATGAGGGTTTTGTCTGTGGAATGTTTGGACTTGGAGTGGAAAGATGGGAAAAACCAAAAAATTGGTTATTATAAATAGGTTGAGGTCTGTGTGGTGTATAGATTGTGTTTTTGTGCATCAGAAAACTTGATAAATTTTATCTGGTTTGGTACCCTGTTTTAGACTAAAAGGAAAGTCTGTTTTGGGTTGTAAAACCTACAACTGGAATTGGAATGGATTGTGTTTTTGTGAACAATGATGGTCGAGCTTTATAAGAAGGGCTCTGATACCATCTGGGTAGTTGTACGTGGCGTTGTTACACCATATCTACAACAGTACAAGACTATCCTTAGGGCCAGTAGCCCGCAAGTTCTGGTTTCCAGCCGATATACACTTATCCATCAAATACCAAATCTGAAAATCTTAATGAAAACAGTTGTTCACGATACCACCCGAAAACACGGTCATTACAGACCTTCAAAGAGGGTGAACGTTGTGAGAAAACAATTTTATTTTGGAAAATCGATTTTGGAGGATAAAATCAGGACCTTTCTGATGCACAGGATCCTTGGAATCAAAGCAAGTGCAGAGCATACTCAGTGTAGAAAATAGAGCATACTCAGTGTGAGAAAACAATTTTATTTTGGAAAATCGATTTTGGAGGATAAAATCAGGACCTTTCTGATGCTCAGGATCCTTGGAATCAAAGCAAGTGCAGAGCATACTCAGTATAGAAAATAGAGGTGAACGTATCTTTATTAATTCAAATAACTTGTTTGATTCCTAAAAGAAAGAAGAGGTTTAAAGAGACATAATAGAGATAGAAAAACTTAATATCATTCAAGCTTAATTTTACAAGAGTGGGAGATCTCTTATATAGAGGTCTGGAGGTGAAGAGATAAGGTAGGACCCTTTCTCTTTACAAAAGTATACAATAATTAAAGCAAAAACCAAAAACAAAAGTATGCACACCAAAATACAAAAGAGGAAACATACTGTAGACAAGACAAGACCCTTCTAAAATGAGTAACAACTATGCTAGAAAATCATTGTTTTCTAGAATGACAATTATTTAACAATAGTAAGATTGAACTGTAGATATGAGTGTAAACTTATTTAACTCTGATAATTCATCAGGCTGTTAGCTTTATAATCTAATTGCAGGAAACCATTAATGTCTAGATGCATGTAGTTTAGCTGTTTACGTAACGCTGTCTGATTTCAATGAGGTGTAGTGACAAGTGGGACAAGGTCCGGTACCTTACTGTCTGTGTCTACGCTAAAACCAAAGTTAAAGGAATCCAAGCACGTTTAAAGAAAGGTACGTCTTCGAGCGTTTCATATTTTTATTTGTCGGATTGTCCTAATTACGTAACTGTTCCAAAACTTTGCCAAGGACTCCCTGATCTGAGTTGGATCAGCATAAACCAGAAAGAGAACCCATCATTTTGAGATGCTCATTTGCTTTTCCTTTTTCCTTTCTGTACTTGTATTTGATTTCTTAATATTGTAAATTTAGTTAGAATTCTAAAAACTGGAAATGAGTATCTGTGGTTGGTTTTTAGTCGGGTTCTTTCTTCAGGCTGCTTCTTGAGTGTTTCTGTCTCTGTTTAGTTTTCCTGCGGTTAAATTCCGACGGATGTACAGTGAAAATTTTGGGAATGGTATGAGCTCTTTAGCCTAGTGATATGAAACTGGTTATAAGTTTGGATGAATGGTCTATGGTCCCTTGAATTGCATGTATTTAAAGTAACCTGTTGGATTGAATTTGGAGGGAAATTTCTATAAAGGTTTGGTTATAATCCTCTTTTGTTACAATCAATGGAAGGCCAATAATCACTAACTGGTGTGATTATGGAAGGACTAAATAGATTTCAAGACTTGCAAGGAGCAATGCAGCTTCATCACCAACAAGACCCAAATTTTTACCAGCCTAGCTGTGTGGTTCAAGTGCAACCTGAAAGTGTTTTTCCTTTAAGGTGACAATATATGGAGGAGCAGCCACTTTCCTATATTGATTATAATGAGGATCAGAGAGGAAAGAACTTGGTGATGGATTGTGCTATTCCTGGTGTTGATGAGCATTATGCAGTTGAAGGGATAAGAACCCCATGGCGGCGTATTAAATGGACTGAAGAAATGGTGAAGCTTTTGATTTATACTGTTTCTTACATTCGCCAGTTTGCTTTGTCCAATGTAGGCAATGGGAGAAATGAGCCCTCATTCCTGCAGAAGATAGGAAAATGGAAGGTTGTTTCGAAGCTCATGGTTGAAAGGGGTAACCGTGTATCACCTCAGCAATGTGAGGACAAGTTTAATAATCTAAACAAAACTTACAAGAAACTTAATGATGTTCTTGGGCGAGGGATGTCTTGCAAGGTTGTCGAGAACCCAAAGATATTGGACGAGATTGATATACCAGAGAGGAAAAAGGACAATGCAAAGAAAATTTTGACCTCAAAACAACTGTTTTTTGAACAGATGTACTCATATCATAGTGGCAATCAACTCTACCTTCCTCATGATCCAGATTTGCAGAGGTCCTTGCAGTTGGCTCTGAGTAAGAAACTTGATTATGACAAACAAGAACAGGATCCAGGTGCCTACACTCAAGATAATGAAACTGAAGATAGCAACTTGAAAAGTATGGACTATAATGGGATATTAGAGGATCACTCACAGCACGCTCTTACTAATTTGGATGGTGTTCACCATGAGGGCAGTACTGCAGATGGATTGTGGAAGCAGTGGGTAGCATTTCGATCGTGTCGGCTAAAGCTTCAGAGGTTACAAGTGAATGCCCGAATGCTCAGGTTAGAGAACCGCCGGTTTAAGTGGCAGAGGATTTGCTGGAAGAAAGATAGGAGTTGATAAGAATGAGACTAGAAAATGAGCGTCTGAAGATTGAGAATGAGCGGATAGCATTGGAACTTAAGTACAAGGAAATGAGGGCTGATTACGATTTAACAGTTTAGGTATTTGCAGATACATATACATTTGTACTTACGTTCACATTATTTTTAAATATATTTCTTTCCTCTTAAATCTTCACATCTTCCATATTAGAAAGTTGGCGCGCACTGATTTCTCATTCTATCTTATTAGAACTGTGTAGCTCCAAAATCTCTAGTGTTATATAAATCTCTTGTGTTTATCTCTTCATCAGTGGGAAGTTAGTTTATCTCTTCATTATTTTGGGAATTATGGGATTAATAGAATATTGAATATCCTTGGCGTCGCATCAATATATTTGTCATGTAATATCTATATTCTAAGAATAACTAATTTTATTGGGTTAGCTTTGGTTGGTATTCCAGCCCAACTCTTTGTTGAATTTTAGGAAGAGCTTTATTAATGATCTTATATATGATGGATAATATGACATACATCATTTTGAGATAAAGAATTCATTGTTACCTCTATCTGATGTGATGATACATTAGAATAAGCTAACTTTCTTTGAATTCCTAGCCGCATATTATTTTCCAAGGAGGAAAGGAAAGAAAGTGGGTATAGCCAAATATTTGATGATGTGGCTAGTTAAGGGAAGAAGAATGATATGATTAATGCTTCGATTATTTGATGTGATATATTAGAATCAGCGAACTTTCATTGATACCTCTATTTGGTGTTACCTATTAGATGGAGCTAATTTTATATTCCTATTCGCATATTATTTTCCAAAGAGGAAAAGAGAGGAAAGGAAAAAGATAAGATGATGGCAGGAAAAATGGATTAGTGTAATCCTTGAAGAGCTAAATTGCCCAATGTCGGATGACGTGGCTAGTTAAGTTGAGGGAAAAATAATTATATGATTAATGTTTCGCCACTTATGGAGTTATTTTTTTATTTCAGCCATTTTTACTTTACTGGGAGTGATCCGCTGACATCTCAGCGTCGGCAATTTTCAAGATGGCGTTGCAAAATGTTCGAAGGAAATAAAAATGAAAATCAACCTCATGTCAGGAATGGTTCCTTTTTAATTTATACTTTTAGCTGTTTTGTATTTCATTTATAGGCATACAGAGTAAAAAGCATTAACACTATTTTGTGGAATTTGCTTTTGAGTTATTGTATGTTTGAAATTGTTGATTTTCGAGCAAGAATCAACATAAAAACTTGAAAATCCGAATTTAAACACATACCCGGATTATATGCGGAAAACCGATAAACCAAGGTTGTGCTACTGATTTCTGGTCGGAGAATGATCACAAAGTCGGAAAATCCTCTCTATTCACGTTGCAAGAACCCTCTAAGCTTTTCTTGGCTTGAATTTTCTCTAAATTTAGCTTGATTTTTTGCTTAACTTATTTTCTATGGATTTGCCCTCTATTTATAGCATTCCAAGAAGTAGTGATCATCTTCTCAATGATCTCTAAATAAACTTAAACAATTGTTGGAGTGATCATTTTCTTAATGATCACTTAATATCTTTAATATAATATTACAAGATATTATAGAGTTCTAACTCAAAATGATCACTTGTTTTGGTCATGCATCCCCACTGGGTGACTCAAAGTGATAGAACCCTATATATATAAATATATTCATATATATTCATATATTTCAACATCTCCCACTCACACATGATGGGATGTTTATAGTGCAACGAGAACTCTATTCAAGCCTCAAAACTGGCTTATCATACTAGCAAATGCAACGTAGACCCATGAACAATAAGCAGGAGCTATATTGCTTTTAATCTCAATTGTATTCTATACAAAAAAGCTGTTCATCATGTATCCTAGATTCCATTTTATTACATC
>CM059833.1:11842139-11901075 GCA_030444775.1 Atalantia buxifolia
TGAGTCCTTCTGACTTAGTCCTAGCCCAAACAGAGTGTTCTCAATTGTTAGCCCAAGGTCTTATAGAACCTACCCATTCTCAATGGGCTTGCCAAGCCTTTTATGTTGAAAAACATTCTGAGATTGTCCGAGGGAAGAAACGCTTAGTCATTGACTACCAGCCATTAAACATGTTTTTACAAGACGATAAATTCCCATTGCCCAAAAGACAAAGCATGTTTACTTTTCTCAAAAATGCCCAGATCTTTTCAAAATTTGATTTAAAGTCAGGTTTTTGGCAATTAGGCATTGAACCTTCTGAACGGTACAAAACTGCTTTTTGTATTCCCAATGCTCATTTCCAATGGACAGTTTTTTACCTTCGGTGCCTCAAAACCCCTTCTTCTATTTTCCAAAATCCATGGTCAAAATCTTTGAACCCATCGCATCATGCATTGATTTACATTGACGATATTTTATTTTTCAGGAACACATGATGAACATCGCCAGTTGTTAAATCACTTCTTTGACATTATCCAAACCCATGGTATCATGTTATCAGCAAAGAAAAGCACCATTGCAACGGATAACATTGAATTCCTTGGTATGATCATTAAAGACGGACACTACCAGCCAGGAAAGCACATTGCCCAAGAATTGCTTCACTTTCCAGATCAGCAACTTTCCAAAAAGCAAGTCCAACAATTTCTCGGCATTGTCAACTACATCAGAGATTTTATCCCACATGTCGACCATTACACTCATCACCTTTCGGCTTTATTGAAAAAGAAGCCTCCAGAGTGGAATTCAGACCACACAAGTGCTGTCACTACTCTAAAGCAACTTGCGCAAGATCTGCCACCATTAAAGTTGATCACAGATGGCAAACGCATATTGCAAACAGATGCTAGTGATGAATCATGGGGTGCCATCCTCCTTGAAGAAATCAATGGAAAAGAACACTTTATCGCTCACGCTAGTGGACAATTTTCTGACACACAGAAGCACTACCATAGCGTCTTCAAAGAAATCTTAGCGGTAAAGAATGGTATCAAAAAGTTTGAGTTTCATCTTATTGGACATCATTTTCTCATCCGAATGGACAGTTCAGCCTTTCCTAATATCCTCAATTTCAAAGGTAATACTGTTCCCGAAAAGATGTTACTCAGGTTAAAAGATTGGTTTTCCAAATATGACTTTTCTGTCAAACATATAAAAGGATCTCAAAACCTCATCCCTGATATGCTATCCCGACTCTCAAAACCAGAACAGCCTCTCGCCCTTGTTTCCACCAACTATCACTTTCCAATTATTCTCATGGCTACTTCACTCCCTTCTGAAGCTATCACCAAAAAGACATTTCCCCTTGGCAAAACCTTCACCTCAGTCTTTGCCCTCCAAGAATTTGCAAAAAAGGCTATGTTTCGATTCTTCATGAAAGCTTACCTTTTAGCAGATTCATTTCCTTTCTCAACCTTCCATCCAGAAAATATGTTTCTTACTGGTTTAACACTTGATCCACCCAATGAAATTACCGAAGATGAGTTATGGTACATCTGGTGCCTAACTGTCTTATATGCTACTAAATTGGTTTTACCAGTTCATTCAACCTTGTCCCATCTCCTTAATCCAGAAAAATCCACCTCTCTTATCTGGACCCTTCTCGAGTGGTTCTCCCCCATTCCTCGGTGGAGAAAGAAATTACAAAGCAATTAATCAATTATACAATCTTGATCGAATGCCGCATCCAAGCCAAAATGTTCACATCTGTGTTCATTATCCATCGCCCATATTTCCAACATCCAGACACCAACCTCTTCTGGACTCAAGATCAGGTATATGAATATCTCACCACTCCTCATCCTGCCCTCATTGAAAATGAATTCCAGCCCAACCTCAACAATTACCTTTCCCAACTCAATCACCAGACTCCACCTCATAAGGATATCTTCCACACATCCCTTGGCCCACAACATGACATGATTATGATTCCCACTCCATCAGCCATATCCAAACCAAAGTCTACAGGTATCATCATCAAGGAAGAAAAACCAGACTATACTGATTTCCTTTACCAAGACTCTCAAGACCCATGGGATGACTTCCTTCCACTCAGCCAACACCTTCAACAATTTCCACAACCAACCATGTATGAACCAGGATCATCATCTCAACCTCAGCCTCAGAAAAAAGACAAAGCAACCCAAATACCAAGCCCCAGATCCAAGTCATCATCACCCAAGACTTTACCAACAGGCTACAGGCCCCATCCACCTACTCATGGTCCCCACAGGAAGTTTCCTAGGCGCTCCAAGCCATTTCCCCCACCAGAAGGTGACCCAGACTGGTCAGATTGGTCATCTGAAGACGACTACATGAATCTCCGCTCTCCATAAAGTAGTTTGTCTTGTTGCAATAATTAAAGTAGTTTGTCTTGTTGTAATAATTATGTTTGCTTTTGCTTTATGATTTTATCTTGTTGTAATCATTAAAGCTTGCTTTTACTTTAAGCTTTTACTTTTGTAAAAGTTATGTCCAAGTCATGCTTTAAGTCTTTGTCGCTTGTAATAATTAAAGGAGTGTAATAAGTGTGTCTTTTACTTTTCAAAAAGCAAAAGATAAGGGTCCTGTCTTATCTTTACGCTTTGCAATCCTTATATAAAGGATTTCTCTCCTCCTTGTAACATAGATCGAAATCAATCAACTTTGTGTTCTCTATAAGCTATGACTTTCTAAACTCTTCTCTCTCTCTGCAAATGAAGTTCTAAAGAAAAGAAAAGAATAAAGATTTTATCTGTTCATTTTGAAATCTCAAGGAAGTATGCTCTGCACTTGCCTTTCAGCAAGGATCCTGTGCATCAGAAAACTTGATAAATTTTATCTGGTTTGGTACCCTGTTTTAGACTAAAAGGAAAGTCTGTTTTGGGTTGTAAAACCTACAAAATTATTTTAAGGATTTTGATGCTCATACAAGTATATCGGCTGGAAACCAGGACTTGCGGGCTACTGGCCCAAAGTACAGTTCTAACTGTTGTAGACCTGGCGTTGTTACAATGAGGAGAGCCATACCATATAAGGATTCCAAAGCGTAAAGATAGGACAGGACCTCTATCTTTTTCTTTTCGGAAAAGTAAAAACATACTTTTTACACTCCTTTAATTATTACAAGCGACAAAGACTTAAAGCAGCACTTTTACAAAAGTAAAGCTTAAAGTAAAAGCAAGCTTTAATGATTACAATAAGACAAAGTTATAAAGCAAAAGCAAGACATAATTATTACAACAAGACAAACTACTTTATGGAGAGCGGAGATTCATGTAATCGGCTTCAGATGACCAATCTGACCAGTCTGGGTCACCTTCTGGTGGGGGAGATGGCTTAGAGCATCTGGAAACTTTCTGTGGGGACTAGGAGTAGGTGGATGGGGTCTGTAGCCTGTTGGTAGGGTCTTGGGTGATGATGACTTGGATCTGGGGCTTGGGATTTGGGTTGCTTTGTTAATTTTTGAAGGTTAGGATGATGATCCTGGTTCATGCATGGATGGTTGTGGAAACTGTTGAAGGTGTTGGCTGAGTGGAAGGAAGTCTTCCCATGGGTCTTGAGAGTCTTGGTAAAGGAAATCAGTGTAGTTTGGTTTTTCTTCTTTGATGATGATGCCGGTAGACTTTAGTTTGGATATGGCTGATGGAGTGGGAATCATAATCATGTCATGTTGAGGGCCACGAGATGTATGGAAAATATCTTTATGCGGTGGAGTTTGGTGATTTAGTTGGGAAAGGTAATTATTGAGGTTGGGCTGGAGTTCATTTTCAATGAGGGCAGGATAAGGAGTGGTGAAATATTCATATACCTGATCTTGGGTCCAGAAAAGGTTGGTGTCTGGATGTTGGAAATATGGCCGATGAATAATGAACACAGATGTGAACATTTTTGCTTCAGATGCAGGCATACGATCAAGATTGTATAAGTCTGTTAATTGCTGTAATTTCTTTCTACACCAGGGAATTGGTGAGAACCACTCGAGAAGGGTCCAGATAAGAGAGGTGGATTTTTCTGGATTAAGGAGATGGGACAAGGTTGAATGAACTGGTAAAACCAATTTAGTGACATATAAGACAGTTAGGCACCAGATGTACCATAACTCATCTTCAGTAATTTCATTCGGTGGATCAAGTGTTAAACCAGTAAGAAACATGTTTTCGGGATGGAAGGTTGAGAAAGGAAATGAATCTGCTAAAAGGTAAGCTTTCATGAAGAATCGAAACATAGCCTTTTTTACAAATTCTTGGAGGGCAAAGACTGAGGTGAAGGTTTTGCCAAGGGGAAATGTCTTTTTGGTGATAGCTTCAGAAGGAAGGGAAGTAGCCATGAGAATAATTGAGAATTGATATTTTGTGGAAACAAGGGCTAGAGGTTGTTCAGATTTTGAGAGTCGGGATAGCATATCAGGGATGAGGTTTTGGGATCCTTTTATATGCTTGACAGAGAAATCATATTTAGAAAACCAATCTTTTAACCTGAGTAACATCTTTTCGGGAACAGTATTACCTTTGAAATTGAAGATATTGAGAAAGGCTGAACTGTCCATTCGGATGAGAAAATGATGTCCAATGAGATGAAACTTAAATTTTTTGATGCCATTCTTTACCGCTAAGATTTCTTTGAAGGCGCTATGGTAGTGCTTTTGGGTGTCAGAAAATTGTCCACTAGCGTGAGCGATAAAGTGTTCTTTTCCATTGATTTCTTCAAGAAGGATGGCACCCCATGATTCATCACTAAAGATCTCTGCCCGCAATATGCGTTTGCCATCTGTGATCAACTTTAGTGGTGGCAGATCTTGCGCAAGTTGCTTTAGAGTAGTGATAAAGACTTGTGTGGTCAGAATTCCACTCTGGAGGCTTCTTTTTCAATAAAGCCGAAAGGTGGTGAGTGTAATGGTCTACATGTGGGATAAAATCTCTGATGTAGTTGATAATGCCAAGAAATTGTTGGACTTGCTTTTTGGAAAGTTCGATCCGGAAAGTGAAGCAATTCTTGGGCAATGTGCTTTCCTGGTTGGTAGTGTCCGTCTTTAATGATCATACCAAGGAATTCAATATTATCCGTTGCAATGGTGCTTTTCTTTGCTGACAGCATGATGCCATGAGTTTGGATAATATCAAAGAACTGATTTAACAACTGGCGATGTTCATCATGGGTTCCTGAAAACAGTAAAATATCGTCAATGTAAATCAATGCATGATGCAAAATAGGTTCAAAGATTTTGACCATGGATTTTTGAAAAATGGAAGGGGCTGTTTTGAGACCGAAGGGTAAAACTGTCCATTGGAAATGAGCATTGGGGATACAAAAAGTAGTTTTGTACCGTTCAGAAGGGTGAATGCCTAATTGCCAAAAACCTGATTTTAAATCAAATTTTGAAAAGATCTGGGCATTTTTTAGAAAAGTAAACATGCTTTGTCTTTTGGGTAATGGAAATTTATCGTCTTGTAAAAACATGTTTAATGGCTGGTAGTCAATAACTAAGCGTTTCTTTCCTCGGACAATCTCAGAATGCTTTTCAACATAAAAGGCCTGGCAAGCCCATTGAGAATGGGTAGGTTCTATAAGACCTTGGGCTAACAATTGAGAACACTCTGTTTGGGCTAGGACTAAGTCAGAAGGACTCATTCCTGGATGAGTGGCTTTTGTGGGATTGATATCTTCATTTAGTTTGAAGGGTAACTTAATGAAGAAAGACTGATTTTTTCAAAGTGGGTTTGGATGAGTGAATTCTGAATGGGATTCTGGACAATATGGTAAAAGCTTGGTTGAAATGTCATGATAAGGTGGGGGTGTTTGGACAAATTGTAAAGTTTCAAGATGTCGTGAAAGGTTTGAACATGGATTTGACTCGGATGCCATTGGGAATGATCTGGAGGTGTTTGATCTGGTGAATTATGTCAAAACCTAACAAAATATCTTTATTAGGCAGATTGGATCCGATTACTTTGGTCCAAATGACACAATTTGGGAAAATTTGAATACCAATGGGTTTTTTGGTAATCAATTTGGTAGTGAAGAATTTTCCACTAGCAACCCTGAAATGTTCTTCATAATGGGTCCAGCTCTCAGGAGGAAGAATGGCTGGATTTAACATACTTCTCTGGGCTCCAGATTCAATGCACCAATTCTTTGGAATGGGCCTGTGGAATTTTGAAGGCAAAATTTGGAGTTTAATGGAAAGAATGGGGACAGAAGTGCCTAGAGACAACAACTGTTGATGGAAAATGTTTTGAGGCTCATCATTTTCTGAATCACTAGATGAGTCTTCTAGTGCGAACACTGTTTCATCAGTGGGTTCTTCTTGTTCAGAGAAATAGAATTCAAGGTCTTCTTTTTCAGGAGAATAATCAGTGGTGGCTTGAAGGTGTTCAACTAGCCGAATAGATTTTTCTCGTTTGTTGAGACAATCTTTGGCATAGTGACCTTTTTTCTTGCAGATAAAACATCTGCTTGATTTTCTCCGTTTTGGATCTCTGGATGAACTTGATTTTTTCCTGAAGAATCTGTAAGGCTTTCTGGATTTGCGAGGCTTTGAAGAATATTCTGAATTGTGGAATTTCCGGAAATGCCTTTTCTTTTTGGAACTGCAATCACAATCCTTTTTCTTTTTGCACTTGATCTGGAGATAAGGCTTTTTGCAAGCACTACGGGATGGCTCTTTGTCTTTTAACAGTTGTTTGAAAAACTGTTTTTGCTCACAAAGTTTATCAAGGCATGTCTTAGCAATCTGAAAGATTTTGCCAAGAGATATAGTGTCAACACTGAGATTGTGAGTTTTGAGCTGCCGTTGGATGTCTGGTTATAGTTCATCTAGTAGGGAAGCCAGAAAGACATGCTTCAATGTAGGCTCATTGAATCCATTAAGCTTGTAGAACAAGAGAGACATTCGTTTGTAATGAAATTCAAGATCTTTAGCATTGAGAGAGCAGCATTTCATATTAAGATAGTCTCGGCGTGCAGCTTCAAAAACTGCAGCTGGATCGCCTAGCAACTGATCATGAATAACTGCAAGAGCACTTGAGACTTCTGGTAATTGGACAAATTACAGTTATCATCTTGATCGCCTAATGAATCAAACCAATCTCTTAGGGCACCCGTAAAACGAGTAGCAAATTCTCTAAGAACGGAATGAGTAGTTGCTCCGGACCGTAGCATTTGGAGATCAATCCAGGCAGACATTTGAGAAGCTTCTGTCTAGCCACTTATGAGATGGAATATCATCAAATGTAAACCATGGACCATTGGATGGTTTTTCACTGGGTTGACTTCGAGGGGGTTGAGTTGTGGCAGAAGATTCAGCTGGAGGTTCGTCCTCAATATCTGAGGGAATGTCAAAATATGGTTCGGGTGGTCGAGAGGTTTGACCTTGTTCGGGTGGATTATCAGCCATGAGGATTCTGGTAATATCAGCATAAGACTTTTCAGAATCACTGGTGGTGGATGATGAAGAGGATGCTGTGTCAGTAGAAGTTTCTGAAACAGCTAGGTTTGAATCAGAAGTGGAGTCATCAATTTCGGGAGAGGGGTTGGCTATCTGAGCACTGTATTGATGCATAGGGGTTTTATCTTTGGACTGTGCTGGTGGTGACGGCTGTGGTGATGTGGGTGTGTAAGTTGGAGAATGGTGCTCTGGAATAGTTAATGATGATTTGTATGTTCTGACCGGAGGAGGGGGCTGAGGTTTGGAGTTTGGTTTTGATTTTGGCTTAGGTGCTGATGGAATAGGATGATCTCTGAATAGAGTATGGGTCATACCAAACAATTTGGATGGATCATAAGATCTAATTGGAGAAAGCATAGAGGCAAATGGGTGATAGGGTGGACTTATAGTGGGTATGGGTGGTGATGTGGTAAACAAGGTAGGTCTTTGTTTTTCAGATTCAATCTGGGCAAGCTCAGCTTGTAAACGTCTGATCTCTCTTTCTTTTTGATCAAACTCTGGGCCATAGTATCTTTGAGCGAGCATGGTTCAGAGTTCTGAATCTAGCTGAACAATTCTGGATTGGAGATTTTTGTAGATCTGCTCCATTTGGGCTGTAATTGAGTCAACTTTCGTCTCAATCTGTTTCATTCGGTTAGAACTGATTTTTTCAACCTTGGAATGGATATTCAACAAGGTATCATTTTGTGCTCTGGCATTTTGGGTTTGCCAGTTGAGAACTGATTCAAAAGGTTTAGGAGATTCAAGATGACCGGTTGAGGTAATAGTAGAAGAAATAAAAGGTTTAGACACAACATTGCGTTGTGAATCAGTATGAGTTTCAAGAGGAGGAAAAGATGAAGAATAGTCAGAAGAGGTAGAAGAGAACATCATACAAGCCAATGGTTGTACGATTCGTGTGTGATTAGGAAGTGGGGATGGAATTTCAGTTTTGCAATGTTTTGCAATCCATTTGAGTTCCTTTTTGTAAATAGGTAGTGGACTCGGTGGAGGTGGAGGGTCTTTTGGTGGTTTGGGTTCACAGTGTTTACATGGGACAAGTGGTTTCTTCTTTTTAGGCTTTTTGGTTCTTGTGGTGTTGTAATCATCGTCCTAAATCATGGCATCATCTTCATCTTTATCTTCAACTCCTTCGAACCCTATTACTCTTTCTTCTACACTTTCTTTACCCAAATCTTGCACTTCTCATACTACCAATAAAATCGAAAATCTTGTAGAATACTCCTATATTCCTGAATCTGCCCAAATCAGTGAATCCTCCTACCCTCTTATCAGTCCTTATCAGTTGTACAAACGACCCAGTTCTTTTACCCGAAGCATCAGAACTCTTATATCCACTAGACGGCCTCACCCGAAAGAATACATCCAGTCTTCTAGACTTGACCAGTGTTCACTCCAAGCAACCACTGCTGAGCAATATGTAACTCTAGAAATCCCTTCAGAGTTAATCTCCAATTGGAAAAGAGAAGGTTATACTCATCTCCATCTGGGAGGAGTCAGATTAATCCTCACCCTTCATGGGAGAAAAGGATTACCAGTCACAGCCCGAATTGCTATGTTGGATACCCGGTTCAAACAGTACCAAGATGCTGTTATAGGTACTGTCCTCACAACCCTTCATGCAGGAAGTGTTCTACTCACTTTCTATCCAAATTTCAACCTTTCTCTTCAAGATACCAACCTTCCAACGGCCTTGAAGGTTCAAGTTCAAATTCAAGGTGCAGAGCAAATTTCTTCAGCCAAAATTGCTACTCTCCATCATCAATTGGTCTATAGGCTCCAAAACCATGCCTTAGATCTACCTACACCTGAACATCATTCTGACACTCTTATGGTGTTAGCAGAATCAGATCAGATTCCAACCATTATCCAGATCCCAAGACAAATTCCTCGACATGAACTCATACAGCTTATGCCTCTTGAATGGATCTCAAACTATGAGCAGTTCCATAATAATACAGCTCCTATTCAGACATCTGAAAGCATGTTTGAAAGACGACAAGATGGAACAGTTCGTATGACTTTCAAACCACCTCCAAGTGCTCCACAAGAGCCTCCTCAGCTCTCTTTCACTTATTCTTCAATGATCACAGCTATTCAAACAGCTCAAGAAGATCTGCCAATCACAGGGTTCAATTCTGATGGTTACCCTGTTTATCCAGCCAAACAAAGTGGCCATTTCTTATGGGATGTACCTGGCTCAGGAATGTGCGACCCAAATTGTCCCTGTTGGGATGATTGGGAAGAGGACGATGATTACAACACCACAAGAACCAAAAAGCCTAAAAAGAAGAAACCACTTGTCCCATGTAAACACTGTGAACCCAAACCACCAAAAGACCCTCCACCTCCACCGAGTCCACTACCTATTTACAAAAAGGAACTCAAATGGATTGCAAAACATTGCAAAACTGAGATTCCATCCCCACTTCCTAATCACACACCAATCGTACAACCATTGGCTTGTATGATGTTCTCTTCTACCTCTTCTGACTATTCTTCATCTTTTCCTCCTCTTGACACTCATACTGATTCACAACGCAATGTTGTGTATAAACCTTTTATTTCTTCTGCTATTACCTCAACCGGTCATCTTGAATCTCCTAAACCTTTTGAATCAGTTCTCAACTGGCAAACCCAAAATGCCAGAGCACAAAATGATACCTTGTTGAATATCCATTCCAAGGTTGAAAAAATCAGTTTACGAACTGAACAGATTGAGACGAAAGTTGACTCAATTACAGCCCAAATGGAGCAGATCTACAAAAATCTCCAATCCAGAATTGTTCAGTTAGATTCAGAACTCCGAACCATGCTCGCTCAAAGATATTATGGCCCAGAGTTTGATAAAAAAGAAAGAGAGATCAGACGTTTACAAGCTGAGCTTGCCCAGATTGAATCTGAAAAACAAAGACCTACCTTGTTTACCACATCACCACCCATACCCACTATAAGTCCACCCTATCACCTATTTGCCTCTATGCTTTCTCCAATTAGATCTTATGATCCATCCAAATTGTTTGGTATGACCCATACTCTATTCAGAGATCATCCTATTCCATCAGCACCTAAGCCAAAATCAAAACCAAACTCCAAACCTCAGCACCCTCCTCCGGTCAGAACATACAAATCATCATTAACTATTCCAGAGCACCATTCTCCAACTTACACACCCACATCACCACAGCCGCCACCACCAAAGACGGTCAAAGATAAAACCCCTATGCATCAATACAGTGCTCAGATAGCCAACCCCTCTCCCGAAATTGATGACTCCACTTCTGATTCAAACCTAGCTGTTTCAGAAACTTCTACTGACACAGCATCCTCTTCATCATCCACCACCAGTGATTCTGAAAAGTCTTATGCTGATATTACCAGAATCCTCATGGCTGATAATCCACCCGAATAAGGTCAAACCTCTCGACCACCCGAACCATATTTTGACATTCCCTCAGATATTGAGAACGAACCTCCAGCTGAATCTTCTGCCACAACTCAACCCCCTCGAAGTCAACCCAGTGAAAAACCATCCAATGGTCCATGGTTTACATTTGATGATATTCCATCTCATAAGTGGCGAGACAGGCTTACTGAAATGTCTGCCTGGATTGATCTCCAAATGCTACGGTCCGGAGCAACTACTCATTCCGTTCTTAGAGAATTTGCTACTCATTTTACGGGTGCCCTAAGAGATTGGTTTGATTCATTAGGCCAGTACAGACAACTTCAATTTGTCCAATTACCAGAAGTCTCAAGTGCTCTTGCAGTTATTCATGATCAGTTTCTAGGCGATCCAGCTGCAGTTTTTGAAGCTGCACGCTGAGACTATCTTAATATGAAATGCTGCTCTCTCAATGCTAAAGATCTTGAATTTCATTACAAACGAATGTCTCTCTTGTTCTACAAGCTTAATGGATTCAATGAGCCTACATTGAAGCATGTCTTTCTGGCTTCCCTACCAGATGAACTACAACCAGACATCCAACGGCAGCTCAAAACTCACAATCTCAATCTTGACACTATATCTCTTGGCAAAATCTTTCAGATTGCTAAGACATGCCTTGATAAACTTTGTGAGCAAAAACAGTTTTTCAAAAAACTGTTAAAAGACAAAGAGCCATTCCGTAGTGCTTGCAAAAAGCCTTATCTCCAGATCAAGTGCAAAAAGAAAAAGGATTGTGATTGCAGTTCCAAAAAGAAAAGGCATTTCTGGAAATTCTACAATTCAGAATATTCTTCAAAGCCTCGCAAATCCAGAAAGCCTTACAGATTCTTCAGGAAAAAATCAAGTTCATCCAGAGATCAAAAACGGGGAAAATCAAGCGATGTTTTATCTGCAAGAAAAAAGGTCACTATGCCAAAGATTGTCCCAACAAACGAGAAAAATCTATTCGGCTAGTTGAACACCTTCAAGCCACCACTGATTATTCTCCTGAAAAAGAAGAGCTTGAATTCTATTTCTCTGAACAAGAAGAACCCACTGATGAAACAGTGTTCGCACTGGAAGACTCATCTAGTGATTCAGAAAATGATGAGCCTCAAAACATTTTCCATCAACAGTTGTTGTCTCTAGACACTTCTGTCCCCATTCCTTCCATTAAACTCCAAATTTTGCCTTCAAAATTCCACAGGCCCATTCCAGCAATTGGTCTGTTAGATACTGGAGCCCAGAGAAGTATGTTAAATCCAGCCATTCTTCCTCCTGAGAGCTGGACCCATTATGAAGAACATTTCAGGGTTGCTAGTGGAAAATTCTTCACTACCAAATTGATTACCAAAAAACCCATTGGTATTCAAATTTTCCCAAATTGTGTCATTTGGACCAAAGTAATCGGATCCAATCTGCCTAATAAAGATATTTTGTTAGGTTTTGACATAATTCACCAGATCAAACACCTCCAGATCATTCCCAATGGCATCCGAGTCAAATCCATGTTCAAACCTTTCACAGACATCTTGAAACTTTACAATTTGTCTGAAACACCCCCACCTTATCATGACATTTCAACCAAGCTTTTACCATATTGTCCAGAATCCCATTCAGAATTCACTCATCCAAACCCACTTTGGAAAAATCAGTCTTTCTTCATTAAGTTACCCTTCAAACTAAATGAAGATATCAATCCCACAAAAGCCACTCATCCAGGAATGAGTCCTTCTGACTTAGTCCTAGCCCAAACAGAGTGTTCTCAATTGTTAGCCCAAGGTCTTATAGAACCTACCCATTCTCAATGGGCTTGCCAGGCCTTTTATGTTGAAAAGCATTCTGAGATTGTCCGAGGAAAGAAACGCTTAGTTATTGACTACCAGCCATTAAATATGTTTTTACAAGACGATAAATTTCCTTAACCCAAAAGACAAAGCATGTTTACTTTTCTAAAAAATGCCCAGATCTTTTCAAAATTTGATTTAAAATCAGGTTTTTGGCAATTAGGCATTCACCCTTCTGAACGGTACAAAACTGCTTTTTGTATCCCCAATGCTCATTTCCAATGGACAATTTTACCCTTCGGTCTCAAAACAGCCCCTTCCATTTTTCAAAAATCCATGGTCAAAATCTTTGAACCTATTTTGCATCATGCATTGATTTACATTGACGATATTTTACTGTTTTCAGGAACCCATGATGAACATCGCCAGTTGTTAAATCAGTTCTTTGATATTATCCAAACTCATGGCATCATGCTGTCAGCAAAGAAAAGCACCATTGCGACGGATAATATTGAATTCCTTGGTATGATCATTAAAGACGGACACTACCAACCAGGAAAGCACATTGCCCAAGAATTGCTTTACTTTCTAGATCAGCAACTTTCCAAAAAGCAAGTCCAACAATTTCTTGGCATTATCAACTATATCAGAGATTTTATCCCACATGTAGACCATTACACTCACCACCTTTCGGCGTTATTGAAAAAGAAGCCTCTAGAGTGGAATTCTGACCACACAAGTGCTATCACTACTCTAAAGCAACTTGCGCAAGATCTGCCACCACTAAAGTTGATCACAGATGGCAAACGCATATTGCAGACAGATGCTAGTGATGAATCATGGGGTGCCATCCTTCTTGAAGAAATCAATGGAAAAGAACACTTTATCGCTCACGCTAGTGGACAATTTTCTGACACCCAAAAGCACTACCATAGCGCCTTCAAAGAAATCTTAGCGGTAAAGAATGGCATCAAAAAATTTAAGTTTCATCTCATTGGACATCATTTTCTCATCCGAATGGACAGTTCAGCCTTTCCCAATATCTTCAATTTCAAAGGTAATACTGTTCCCGAAAAGATGTTACTCAGGTTAAAAGATTGGTTTTCTAAATATGATTTCTCTGTCAAGCATATAAAAGGATCCCAAAACCTCATCCCTGATATGCTATCCCGACTCTCAAAATCTGAACAACCTCTAGCCCTTGTTTCCACAAAATATCAATTCCCAATTATTCTCATGGCTACTTCCCTTCCTTCTGAAGCTATCACCAAAAAGACATTTCCCCTTGGCAAAACCTTCACCTCAGTCTTTGCCCTCCAAGAATTTGCAAAAAAGGCTATGTTTCGATTCTTCATGAAAGCTTACCTTTTAGCAGACTCATTTCCTTTCTCAACCTTCCATCCCGAAAACATGTTTCTTACTGGTTTAACACTTGATCCACCGAATGAAATTACTGAAGATGAGTTATGGTACATCTGGTGCCTAACTGTCTTATATGCCACTAAATTGGTTTTACCAGTTCATTCAACCTTGTCCCATCTCCTTAATCCAGAAAAATCTACCTCTCTTATCTGGACCCTTCTCGAGTGGTTCTCACCAATTCCCTGGTGTAGAAAGAAATTACAGCAATTAACAGACTTATACAATCTTGATCGTATGCCTGCATCTGAAGCAAAAATGTTCACATCTGTGTTTATTATTCATCGGCCATATTTCCAACATCCAGACACCAACCTTTTCTGGACCCAAGATCAGGTATATGAATATTTCACCACTCCTCATCCTGCCTTCATTGAAAATGAACTCCAGCCCAACCTCAATAATTACCTTTCCCAACTAAAGCACCAAACTCCACCGCATAAAGATATTTTCCATACATCTCTTGGCCCTCAACATGACATGATTATGATTCCCACTCCATCAGCCATATCCAAACCAAAGTCTACCGGCATCATCATCAAAGAAGAAAAACCAGACTACACTGATTTCCTTTACCAAGACTCTCAAGACCCATGGGAAGACTTCCTTCCACTCAGCCAACACCTTCAACAGTTTCCACAACCATCCATGCATGAACCAGGATCATCATCCCAACCTTCAAAAATTAACAAAGCAACCCAAATCCCAAGCCCCAGATCCAAGTCATCATCACCCAAGACCCTACCAACAGGCTACAGACCCCATCTACCTACTCCTGGTCCCCACAGAAAGTATTCCAGACGCTCTAAGCCATCTCCCCCACCAGAAGGTGACCCAGACTGGTCAGATTGGTCATCTGAAGACGATTACATGAATCTCTGCTCTCCATAAAGTAGTTTGTCTTGTTGTAATAATTATGTCTTGCTTTTGCTTTATAACTTTGTCTTATTGTAATCATTAAAGCTTGCTTTTACTTTAAGCTTTACTTTTGTAAAAGTCCTGCTTTAAGTCTTTGTCGCTTGTAATAATTAAAGGAGTGTAAAAAGTATGTTTTTACTTTTCCAAAAAGAAAAAAATAGGGGTCCTGTCCTATCTTTACGCTTTGGAATCCTTATATAAAGGATTTCTCTCCTCATTGTAAGATATAGAAAAAATCATCAATAAAAACTCTCGTGTTTTCTAAGCTATGACTTTCTAAACTCTTCTCTCTCTCTGCAAATGAAGTTTTAAAGAAAAGAAAAGAATAAAGATTTTATCTGTTCATTTTGAAATCTCAAGGAAGTGTGCTCTGCACTTGCCTTTCAGCAAGGATCCTGTGCATCAGAAAACTTGATAACTTTTATCTGGTTTGGTACCCTGTTTTAGACTAAAAGAAAAGTCTGTTTTGGGTTGTAAAACCTACAAAATTGTTTTAAGTATTTTGATGCTCATAGAAGTATATCAGTTGGAAACCAGGACTTGCGGGCTACTGGCCCAAAGTACAGTTCTAACTGTTGTAGACCTGGTGTAAACAACGCCACGTACTAATATGGTGACCATGATACCCCTAAAATACACAAAATACTTAATTAAAACAAAACATATATAATTAAATAACAAGGGACTTAAATAAATAAAATTAGAGATTTTAGTGAGATTTGAAGTGTAAAATGATGATTTTCTCCTTTATAAATATACACTTTCTAACACTCAACAAGAGTTAAGTGACATCAAATTGAGTGAAACACGTGAGGGAGTGTTGTGAGGTTTTTTTTTTTTGCTAACATTTTTTTTTTCATATCACAAATATGTCAAAAGATCACGAAGCTGTAGACCAATCATTCATGCTCAAAGCCATGCAACAACAATTTGAGCACATGAATATGATGTTTGGAGAGATACGCGACAAATTGGAGAGGCAAGACACTGCCATAGCCAATGTACAGAGGGGGCAACAACCAATAGCTCCTAATGTAAGAGCTAATCAAGGGCGTGCTGCCATGGGAGAAGAAGATGGTGATGACCTAGATAATTTTGATGACCAAGCCACTGTTGACATGCGTGGAAGAGATGATAGAAGGGCAAGACGTATAGATCGTGATTTGGGGAGTATCAAACTGAAAATTCCTTCTTTTCAAGGTAAAAATGATCCGGAAGCTTATTTGGAGTGGGAAAAAAAAGTGGAGCTAGTATTTGATTGCCACAACTACTCTGAGGAGAAAAAGGTAAAACTAGCTGCCGTTGAATTTACTGATTATGCTATAATTTGGTGGGATCAACTTGTTTTGAGTAGGAGACGAAATCGTGAAAGGCCTATAAACACTTTGGAGGAGATGAAGGCCATCATGAGGAGGAGATTTGTTCCTAGTCATTATTATAGGGAGCTACACCAAAGGCTCCAAAGTCTTACACAAGGTTCTAGAAGTGTGGAAGATTACCACAAGGAGATGGAAATAATCATGATTCGAGCCAACATTGAAGAAGAACGAGAGGCCACTATGGCAAGATTTTTACATGGTTTAAATCAAGATATTGCTAATGTGGTTGACTTGCCATGAAAGTGGAACGACAATTGAAAAAGAATAGTTCCACTAGAACTAATTTGGGTTCATCTTCCTCATGGAAGTCAAAATGGAGCAAAGATGAAAAGGCTGTTTCAAAGCCTAAGATTGAGCCATTCAAGGATCATAAAGAGGGAGGCAACCAAAGCAAAGGTAAATCTGATTCCCAACACTCTAGAAATAGAGATATTAAGTGTTTTAAATGTTTGGGGACATGTCATATTGCATCTCAATGCCCAAATAAGAGAGCAATGATCTTGAGGGATGGTGGTGATGTGGAAACCGAGAGTGAATTGGATGATGATCCTATGCCACCTTTGGAAGATGCTAATGATGGTGTAGAATATCCTGTTGATGGAAAATTGATGGTTGCTAGGCGTGCTCTCAACATGCAAGTAAAAGAGGATGCGGAGGTACAACGTGATAACATTTTTCATACTAGATGCCACATCAAAGATAAGGTATGTAGTATGATTATTGATGGTGGAAGTTGTACTAATGTAGCTAGCACTAGTTTAGTTGAAAAACTGAATTTGAAAACTTTGAAACATCCTAGGCCATATAAGCTATAATGGCTAAATGATTGTGGAGAAGTTAAAGTAAATAAACAAGTGCTAGTTTCATTTTCTATTGGGAGATACAAGGATGAGGTTGTATGTGATGTAGTACCCATGCATGCTAGACACATTCTTTTGGGGCGACCTTGGCAATATGATAGGCGTGTGACACATGATGGTTACTTAAATAGATATTCTTTTGTAATGAATAAAAGGCAAATCACTCTTATACCTTTAACACCTAAACAAGTGTATGAGGATCAAATGTCAATACAAAAAGAGAGTGATGCAAAAAAAGAAAAGGAGAGTACAAAAGAAAAAGAGATTGAGAGAAAAGCAAGTGGAAAGATAGAAAAAAATATTGTCGAGAGAAAAGAGAGGCAACAAGTGAACTTGTATGCAAAAGAGAGCGAGGTTAAGAGGGCTTTCTTTTCAAAACAACCTATCATTGTACTTTTGTGCAAAGAGGGTTGTTTACATACTAATGAGCTTAACATTTCTTTGCCTTGTGCCATTGTGACTCTTTTGCAGGACTTTGATGATGTGTTTCCAAATGAGGTCCCTAATGGTTTGCCACCTATTAGGGGAATTGAGCATCCCTAATAGACCCGCATATAGAAGCAACCCCGAGGAGACAAAGGAGCTTCAAAGGTAGGTTAAAGAACTCTTGGCAAAGGGATATGTGAGGGAGAGCACGAGTCCTTGTGTGGTACCGGTTCTACTAGTGCCCAAAAAGGATGGAACATGGAGGATGTGCATTGACTGTCGTGCAATTAATAAAATCACTGTAAAGTATCGACATCCTATTCCTAGACTTGATGACATGCTTGATGAATTGCATGGTTCTTGTGTGTTTAGTAAAATTGATCTTAAAAGTGGATATCATCAAATTAGGATTAGAGAGGGAGATGAATGGAAAACTGCCTTTAAAACAAAATATAGTTTATACGAGTGGTTAGTGATGCCATTTTGGTTATCTAATACACCTAGCACTTTTATGAGGTTAATGAACCATGTTTTACGTGCTTTTATTGGTAAGTTTGTAGTTGTCTATTTTGATGATATTTTGATCTATAGTAAAAGCGTAGAAGAACACATTGAACATTTGCAAAGTGTATTAACTGTTTTAAGGAAGGAAAAATTGTATGATAATTTGAAGAAGTGTTCATTTTGTACAAATCAGATTGTTTTTCCTTGTTATGTTGTGAGTGCTAAAGGAATTGAGGTTGATGAAGAGAAGGTAAAGGCTATCAAGGAGTGGCCTACACCTAAAAGTGTAAGTGAGGTATAGGTATTGGAGCTGTTTTGATGCAAGAAGGGCGTCCAATTGCCTATTTTAGTGAGAAATTGAGTGGAGCAGCCCTAAACTATCCTACCTATGACAAGGAGATGTATGCATTGGTGAGAGGATTGGAAACTTGGCAACATTATCTTTTACCTAAAGAGTTTGTTATACACACTGATCATGAGTCCTTGAAGCATTTGAAAGGGCAAGGTAAGTTGCATAGGAGACATGCCAAATGGGTTGAATTTATTGAGCCATTTCCTTATGTGATCAAATACAAACAAGGTAAGGAGAATGTGGTGGCTGATGCATTATCTAGAAGGTATGCACTTATCTCTACATTAAATGCAAAGTTGTTTGGATTTGAGCATATTAAAGAATTATATGTTAATGATCCTGATTTTACTAATGTGTTTAATGCTTGTGAGAAAATTGCATTTGGAAAGTTCTATAGGCATGATGGGCTCTTATTTAGAGAGAATAAATTGTGTGTGCCTCATAGTTCTTTGCGTGAATTGCTTGTGCGTGAAGCCCATGGGGGAGGTTTAATGGGACATTTTGGCATTGCAAAGACTTTAGATGTTTTAAAAGAACATTTTTTTTGGCCACATATGAAACGTGATGTTGAAAGAATATGTGAAGGCAAAATTTGGAGTTTGATGGAAGGAATGGGGATAGAAGTGTCTAGAGACAACAATTGTTGATGAAAAATATTTCGAGGCTCATCATTTTCTGAATCACTAGATGAGTCTTCGGTGGAACTTTGTTTGGGTGGGTTCTTCTGTTCAAAGAAATAGGATTCAAGCTCTTCCTTTCAGGAGAATAATTAGTGGTGGTTGAAGGTGTTCAACTAGAATAGATTTTTCTCGTTTGTTGGGACAATCTTTGGCATAATGGCCTTTTTTCTTGCAGATAAAACATCTGCTTGATTTTCTCCGTTTCTGATCTCTGAATGAATCTGTTTTCTTTCTGAAGAATCAGCAAGCTTTCGGATCTCGCGAGGCTTTGAAGAATACTCTGAATTATTGAATCTCTGGAAATGCCTTTTCTTTTTGGAACTGCAATCACAATCCTTTTTCTTTTTGCACTTGATCTGGAGATAAGGTTTTTTGCAAATAGAATGGCTCTTTGTCTTTTAACATTCTTTGAAAAAACTGTTTTTGTTCAAAGTTTATCAAGGCATGTCTTAGCAATCAAAGATTTTGCCAAGAGATATAATGTCAAACCGAGATTGTGAGTTTTGACCATTTGAGTTGGATATGGTTGTAGTTCATCGGTAGAAAGGATTTAAGACATGCTTGATATGTAGGTTCATTGAATCCATTAAGCTTAGTAGAACAAGAGAGACATGCGTTTGTAATGGAATTCAAGATCTTTAGCATTGAGAAAAAGCATTTCATATTAAGATAGTCTCTGCGTGTAGCTTCAAAACTGCAATGGATCGCTAGAAAATCGATCATGAATAACTCGCAAGAGCACTTGAAACTTTCAGTAATTGAACAAATTGCTTGTGCATGTACTAGCCTAATGAATCAAACAAATCTCTTAGGGCACCAAGGGTAAAATGAGTAGCAAATTTCAAGTGGTTGACGGAATGAGTAGTTGCTCCTTCTCGTAACATTTGGAGATCAATCCAGTGCACATTTCAATGAAGCTTTCTGACCTCGCCACTTATGAGATGGAATATCATCAAATGTAAACCATGGGCCATTGGATGGTTTTTCTTTGGATTGACTTTGATGGGGTTGGTTTTAAAGATTCAGTGGATATTCTTCCTCAATATCCGAGGGAATATCAAAATATGAGTTAGAGTGGTCGAGATGGTTGGCCTTGCTCTGGTTGATTGAGAACCATGAGGATTAAAGTAATATTAGCATAAGACTGCAAGAATCATTTGGTTGTGGATGGTGAAGAAGATCTTTGTGTCCAGAGGTTTCAAAAGCCAAATACTAGATTTGAATCAAGTGGATTCATCAATTTCGGAGATGGGTTGGCTATTTGAAATCGAAGTAATTGATGCATAGGTGTTTTATCTTTGTGTGTTGGTTGTGAAGGCTATGGTGATGTTGATGGATAGGTTGGGAATGGTCTGGAATAGTTAATGATGATTTGTAGGTTCATTACAGGAGGAGGAGACGAGGTTTGGATTTTGGTTTTGATTTTGGTTTAGGTCTTTGATTCAGTTTTACCGCCCGGTTTGTTTTGACCCCTTCCATTTTCCAAAATCCATGGTCAAAATCTTTGAACCTATCTTGCATCATGCATTGATTTACATTGCGATATTTTATTATTTTCAGAACACATGATGAACATCGCCAATGGTTAAATCAATTCTTTGATATTATCTAAACTCATGGCATCATGAAGACTTTTGACCAAAAAAGCACCATTGCAACGGATAATATTGAATTCCTTGGTATGATCATTAAAGACGGACACTATTGGAAAGCACATTGCCCAAGAATTGCTTCACTTTCCAGATCAGCAACTTTTCAAAAAGCAAGTCCAACAATTTCTTGGCATTGTCAACTACATTAGAGATTTTATCCCACACGTCGATCATTACACTCACCACCTCTGGCTTTATTGAAAAAGAAGCCACCAAAGTGGAATTCGAGACCACACGAATGTGTCACTACTCTAAAGCAAATTGCGCAAGATCTCGCCACCATTCGATTAGTGATGGCAAACATATTGCAACCTTTGATGTTAGTGATGAATCATGAGGTGCCATCCTTCTTGAAGAAATAAATGGAAAAGAACACTTTATCGCTCACGCTAGTGGACAATTTTTCGACACATAGAAGTACTCCATAGCGTCTTCAAAGAAATCCTAGCGATAAAGAATGGCATCAAAAAATTTGAGTTTCATCTCATTGGACACCATTTTGTCATCCAAATGGACAGTTCAGCTTTTCCCAATATCCTCAATTTCAAAGGATATCTGTTATTAAAAGATGTTACTCGGGTTAAAAGATTGGTTCTCCAAATATGACTGGGATGAAATCAAACATATAAAAGGATCCCAAAACCTCATCCCCGATATGCTATCTCGACTCTCAAAACCCGAACACCTCAGCCCTTGTTTCACCAAATATCAATTCCCAATTATTCTCATGGCTACTTCCTTCTTGATTAGAAGCTATCACCAAAAAGACATTTCCCCTTGGCAAAACCTTCACCACTGTCTTTGCACTCCAAGAATTTGCAAAAAAGGCTATGTTTCGATTCTTCATGAAAGCTTACCTTTTAGCAGATTCCTTCCCTTTCTCAACCTTCCATCCAGAAAACATGTTCCTTACCGGTTTAACACTTGGAAGACGCTATGACTTTCTAAACTTTTCTCTCTCTCTCTGCAAATGAAGTTCTAATGAAAAGAAAAGGAAAAAGGTTTTATCTGTTCATTTTGAAATCTCAAGGAAGTATGCTCTGCACTTGCCTTTCAGCAAGGATCATGTGCATCAGAAAACTTGATAAATTTTATCTGGTTTGGTACCCTGTTTTAGACTAAAAGGAAATTCTGTTTTGGGTTGTAAAACCTACAAAATTGTTTTAAGTATTTTGATGCTCATACAAGTATATCGGATGGAAACCAGGACCATTAGAGGATCGCCCAAAGTACAGTTCTAACTGTTGTAGACCTGGTGTAAACAACACCACGTACTATTATGGTATCAAAGCCATATCGGAGCTTTACTTTCCTTGAAAATATCTTTATTTTCAAAATCTTGTTCTTCAACTCACCAAAATGGTATGATTAAAATCTTTTGTTCAATTTTTTTCCTTAGACTTCTGGCGCAGAGAGAACTTCTAAATCATGGCATCATCTTCATCTTCAACTCTACCTTCACATTCTATTACTCTTTCTTCTACACTTTCTTTACCCAAATCTTGCACTTCTCACACTACCAATAAAATAGAGAATCTTGTTGAGTATTCCTATATTCCTGAATCCGCCTAAATTAATGAATCTTCCTACCCTCTTATTAGTCCTTACCAGTTATACAAACGACCCGATTCTTTTACATGAGATCCGTACTCTTATATCCACTAAAAGGCCTCAACCCAAAGAGTATATCCAGTCTTCCCGACTTGATAAGTGTTCACCCAAGCCACTTGTTCTTGAACAATATGTAACTCTTGAAATTCCTTCAGAGTTAATTTCCAATTGGAAAAGAGAAGGTTATACTCATCTCCATCTGGGAGGAGTAAGATTAATCCTCACTCTTCATGGGAGAAAAGGATTATCGGTTCAAAATATGAATTGCTATGCTTGATACTCGGTTCAAATGGAAAACAAGATGTTTGTTTGTACAAAACTACAATCATGGTGAGAGGCATTTTTGAATATTAACGAATTTGACCTTACTTTGCTTAGTTCTATTACTTTTTTCTTTTACAGGAGTATGAGGATGTCTTTACTGAGGAAACACCACATGGTTTACCTCCAATCCGAGGGATTGAGCATCAGATTGATTTTGTACCCAGTTCAACCATTCCAAATAGAATAGCCTATAAAAGCAATCCAGAGGAGACCAAGGAACTTCAAAGGCAGGTGAATGAATTGATTGAAAAATGATACCTGAGAGAAAGCATGAGTCCATGTGCAATTCCCGTTTTATTAGTTCCTAAGAAGGATGGGACGTGGAGGATGTGTGTTGACTATCGAGCCATCAACAACATAACAGTAAAGTATCGACATCTCATTCCTAGACTAGATGACATGCTTGATGAATTATATGCGTTTAGTGTATTTTCCAAAATCGATTTGAAAAGTGGATATCATCAGATTAGAATGAAAGAAGGTGATGAATGGAAAACCGCCTTTAAAACAAAATATAGTTTGTATAAATGGTTAGTCATGCCTTTTGGTCTAACTAATGGCCCGAGCACTTTTATGAGACTTATGAATCATGTCTTGCGAGCTTTTATTGGCGAGCTTTTGTTGTTTATTTTGATGATATCCTCATTTATAGCAAAAACATAAATGATCATGTAGTACATTTGAAATCTATTTTAGATGTGCTTAGAAAAGAAAAGTTGTTTGCTAATATGAAGAAGTGTAATTTTTGCCTGAGACAAATTTGTGTTTCTAGGATTTGTTGTGAGTGCACAGAGTATACAGGTTGATGAGGAAAAGGTACGTGCAATCCAAGAGTGGCCAAGTCCCACAAGCGTAAGTAATGTGAGAAGCTTTCATGGGCTTGCTAGTTTCTATCAACGATTTGTGAAAGACTTTAGCATATTAGAAAGCACCGCATCAAGTAATAAAAAAAGATGTTGGATTAGTGAGGAGAAGAACAAGAGAAGGCATTTCAAATAATCAAGCAAAAGCTGACCAATGCTCCTTTATTGTCTTTGTCTAACTTTAATAAAATATTTGAATTTGAATGCGATGCTTCAGGTATTGGTATTGGCGCAGTCCTAATGCAGGAAGGACGACCAATTGTTTACTTTAGTGACAAGTTGAGGGGCAACCTTAAACTACCCTACTTACGATAAGGAGTTGTATGCGTTGGTTCGTGCATTAGAAACGTGGTAGCACTACCTATGGCCTAAAGAGTTTGTGATTCACACCGATCATGAGTCTTTGAAACACCTTAAAGGCCAACACAAGCTGAACAAGAGACATGCTCGATGGATAGAATTCATTGAGACATTTCCATATGTCATTCATTATAAGTAAGGTAAGAAAAATATTGTTGCAGATGCACTTTCCCACAGGTATGTCTTACGTGGCGTTGTTATACCAGATCTACAACAGCATAAAGTCTATCCTTAGGGCCAGTAGCCTGCAAGTTCTGGTTTCCAGCCGATATACACTTATCCATCAAATACCAAATCCGAAAATCATAAAGAAAAAAGCTTTTCATGATACCACTTGAAAACACGGTCATACAAGACCTTCAAAGAGGGTGAACGTTGTGAGAAAACAATTTCTTTTTATAAAATCGATTTTGGAGGATAAAATTCGGACTTTTTTGGTGCACAGGATCCTTAGGCTTAAGGCAAGTGCAGAGCATACTCAGTATAGAAAATAAAGGTGAACGTATCTTTATTAATTCAAATAACTTCTTTGATTCCTAGAAGAGAGAGAGGGTTCAGAGAGACATGATAGAAATGTGAAAACTTGATTCGATTTCAACTTAAGAGGGAAGGCCCTTATATAGAGGCCTTGAGACAAGCTGAAAAGGTGGTCCCTTATCTTTTACAAAGCTAATTATTACAAAGCTAAAGAGATAAGGTGGAGCCCTTATCTTTAACAAAAGCAAAAGTAATTACAAATCACGCCACACTTTAGACAAGACAGATCCTTGTCTAATTTATCAAAAAACTTTTATAAAGATAAGGCTTTAAAGATAAAGCTTACGGATTATTATCACAGAGTGGATGGGAATCGTGATGGAGATATGTCCCAGTGTCTTTTTCATATTCCTTTTTTGCTCGTGCTATCTCGTAGCTAGGTCGATAGTCTTCGTCTTCAGTGAGCTGCAGAGTGGGCTCTTTTCTCTTGTTTTGACTTGGAGGATCGAGTTGATGTGACGGTGTATTGAGGCGTGAGGTTGGAAAGAGTGACTGAAAATCTTCATATGGATCCTGTGCGTCTTGGAACAGACGTTGGTGTGTCGGGACGGTGTTCGTAGAAGAAGGATTCCTTGAGGATTTGGAGGCGGGCCCTGGAGTACAAGTTTGGGTTTTGGGAATTATTTCGAGGGTGTAAATTTGGACCAATGGATGTGTGGTGAATGTTAGTGACGAGGAGGTTGAACATTGTTGATTTCCATAAGGTAGGCTTTTAGGATGGATGAATCGATGGGTCATGTATGAGTGGGAATGGATGAGGGTAAGTTCTCCATTCGTAAGCCATATCTTGTGTCCAGTAATCCTTTTTGTTTAAGGTCTTTGGAAATAAGGCACGTAGGCGATGAAGATTGTAGTGAACATGTTGGCTTATTGATCGGGGATTTTGTCTAATTGGTGAAAAGTACACAGATTTTTTGTTTGTTTAGGAGTGTCCATAGAAGGTTTGGTGCAAACTCAGGGGTTGTGATGTGATTGAGGATTGGTTTGACGGGGATGACTAGCTTTGTGGCATAGAGAGTGGTGAGACACCACATATACCATGGCTCATCTTCAAAGATGGTTAGGTTGGAGAGGGTAAGTCTGTAAGGAACAGGTTTTCTAAACGAGAGGAAGGAAAACGGTCAAGTTTGGTACTTTGGACATTAAAGAAATACTCAGAGGAATTTCTTAGCAAAATCTTTTGATTTGGAAAGGGATATTCATGGGAAAGGATTTTTTGGGTTAGAGCTTTGAAAGAAAGTGAGTGATACATTGCTATGACTGGTATGGTCTACATGGAGGAAATAAGTGAAGGTTTATTTATAGATGGACGGGTGAGGAAATCAAGGATAAGGTTCTATTTACCTTTTATATGCTGGACTGTGAAGTCATATTTTGCGAACCAATTTTTTAGACTGAGTAATTGTTTGTTAGGAAGCAATTTGTTCTTGAAGTCAAAGATTTTTGGAAAAGAGGAATTGTCCATGTTGATGAGGAATTTGTGGCTGATTAAATGGAACTCAAAATTTTTAATTCCATATTTTACCGCTAAGATTTCTTTGTAAATCACATGGTAATTCTTTTTTGAATCTTTGAATTGTTCGCTTGCATGAGCATAGAAGTGATCTGATCCATCAATTCTTTCGAGGAGAATGGCACTCCAGTAATCATCGCTGGCATCGTTTTGGAGGATGCTCTGGCCATCAGTGGGAATTCTGAGTGGAGGAGGTGACTAGGCTATCACCTTTAGTTGTTTGACGACTTCATGCATTGCAGTCCCCATGGGTGACACTGTTTCTTGAGCATGCCTGAAAGCTTGCTGGTGTAGACCGCTACTTTTGAAATAAAGTCACGAAAATAATTAACAATTCCGAGAAATTGTTGTACCTGCTTTTTGGTGAGATTTGTGTCCAGGAACTTTAATAAATCTACAGCAATGTGTGGTCCTGGATGATAGTGGCCGTTTTTATCACCATGCTAAGAAAGTCAATTGATTCCTTTCCTATGCTGCTTGTCTTTTTGAAAGCATGATTCCATATGTCCGAACGATGCGAAAAGAAATCAGAAAGAAGTTGTTTGTGGCTTTCAATGCCTGGTAAAAATAATAGTACATCATCTATGTAAATCAAAGTATGATGGAGGATCAGAGAAAAGACCTTGACCATTGCTTTTTGAAACAAAGATGGAACTACTTTGAGATCGAATGGCATGACAATACATTGATAATGAGTATCAGGGATACATAAGGTCTGTACATTTTAGGGCCAATTTGGTGAGATACCAAGTTGTTGAGAAACCACCTTTTAAATCAAATTTAGAGAAGATACGAGCCCCGAAGATGGACAAATAGTGACTGTATTTTTGAAAAGGGAAACTTATCATCTTTAAGAAATGAATTAAGTGGTTGGTAATCAATAACTAACCTTTTTTTATAACGAACTAATTCAGACCTTTTTTCAACATAGAAGGCTTGGCAAGCCTAATCTGAATCAGTCAATGAGATCTTGCTGAAGCAATTGGGAACATTCTTGCTTAGCAAGTAAAAGGTCAGTTGGAGACATACCGGATGAGATGCCTTTGTAGGATTTATGTCTTCATTGAGTTTAAAAGGAAGGTGAATAAAGAATTGTTCATTTTTCTAGAGAGGTGAGGGATGATGGAATTGTGAATGACTGTCTGGACAGAATTGCATGAGTTTTTGGGAAATATCTGTGTATGGAGAAGGTGAATTGGATAATGTATATAGACGTGGAATATCTGTATAGGGCAAGAACATTTGTTTGAACCGAATTCCAGAGTTGGTGATGCAAAGATTTTTGACTAACTTTAGGATATCAAATCCTATGAGTAAGTCTTTGTCTGGAAGATGAGAGGCTACAACTTTTTTCCAAATTATACAATTCGGAAAGAATTGAATACCAATGGGTTTTTTGGTAATCAATTTGGTTTCAAAAGTTTCTCCATTGACTGCTCTGAATAGTCTTGAATGATTTTCCCAACATTCTAAGGGAAGAGTAGAAGGATCAATCATACTGGTGTATGAACCAGTATGAATAAACCTGATAACAGGAACATGTTTATGGAATTTAGAAGGAAGGATTGACATTTTGAGTGAGGTCTGAGAATGTTTGAGACTTGATTGACCTTTTGAATTGTAGAGATGACTAAAATATCATCAGAGTCAGAGGACTCTACGATAATGAATGCAGTCTGCTCATCTTGTTCGATCGATTCGAGAAATCGATTCAACATCTTCATTTTCGTAAATCATTGAGGAATGCTGGAGGTGTTGAATGAGTCGAACAACTTTTGCAGACTTATGTGGACAATTTCGAGCAAAGTGACCGCGTTTCTTACAGATAAAACAACGGTGGTGCTTCTTTTTCGGGTATTGGGAAGGATCCTTCTTTCCGAAGTAACGGAAAGGTTTTTGGATTTTTTGTGGAAGTTTTTGGAAATGCCTTTTCTTTTTGGTTGGGCAAACACACTTCTTGTCATCTTTACACTCAATTTTAAGGTAGGGTTTTTTACAGGCTGAAGAGAATGGCTGTTTGTTTTCCATAAGATCTTTGAAGAATTCTTTCTATTCGCAGATCTTGTCTAAGCATAACATGGCCATTTGGAAAATCTTTCCAAGAGAGATGTTGGTTATGTCAAGATTAGAGGCTGTGAGTTGTCTTTGCAGTTCAGGCTGTAATTCAGAGGGAAGAGAGGCTATGAAAACATGTTTGAGGGTTGGATCATTGAATCCGTCTAACTTATAAAACAACATACTCATTCTTTTGTAATGAGTTTCCAAAAGATGTCGTTTGAGAGAACAACATTTCATTTGGTGATATTCTTTTCTTCGCTTCATTGGTTGTAAATTTTTCACCAATGAATTGTTCATGGATAATGAGAGAGGTTGATCCTAACTGTTCTTTGAGAGGCTTGTTAATGAGAGAATCCCATGGAGGAAGGTTAATGGGGCATTTTGGAGTTGTAAAGACTCTAACAGCTTTACAGGAACACTTTTATTGGCCATATATGAAACGAGATGTTAAAAGACTTTGTGGTAAATGCATTACTTGTAGGCAAGGCAAATCGAAAGTGCAACCTTATGACTTATACACCCCTTTGCCAATACTTGGTGCACCTTGGACTGATGTTTCGATGGATTTTGTGCTAGGTTTACCTAGGTCTAGACAAGGAAAGACTCAACTTTTGTGGTTGTAGATAGATTTTCAAAGATGGCACATTTTATTCCATGCCACAAAACGGATGATGCTTCTAATGTTGCTAACCTATTCTCTAGGGAGATTGCAAGGTTACATGGTATGCCCAGGACAATTGTTTCTGATAGGGATGCTAAGTTTTTAAGTTACTTTTGAAAAACCTTATGGGCTAAGTTAGGAACTAAGTTGTTGTTTTCAACTACTTGTCACCCTCAAACTGATGGTTAAGAAGTTGTGAATAGAACTCTATCTATTTACATTTGCAAGCTATCATTAAAAAGAACATCAAAACTTGGGAAGATTATTTACCTCATGTTGAGTTTGCTTATAATCGTTAGTTCATTCTGCTACTAAGTATTTATCGTTTGAAATTATTTATGGTTTTAATCCTTTAATCCCATTGGATTTAACTCCATTACCTGTTTATGAGTGTGTTAACTTAGATGGCAAGAAAAAGGCTAAAATTATTAAACAGATACACGAGAGGACGAAGTTCAACATTGAGCGAAGAACTGACCAATATGTTAAACAAGCCAACAAAGGAAGATATAAGCTAGTCTTTGAACCTGGGGATTGGGTGTGGTTACACTTGCACAAGGAACGATTTCCGGAACGAAGGAAATCTAAGTTATTACCTCGAGGGGATGGCCCATTCCAAGTTTTGGAACGGATCAATGACAATGCATACAAACTGGATTTGCCTGGTGAGTACAATGTAAGTGCTACTTTTAATGTTTCTGATTTGAGTCCTTTTGATGTAGGTGGTGATTTGAGGACAAATCCTCTTCAAGATGAGGGGAGTGATGAGATTAAGGATAAAACTATTACAAGCACATCGGATGAGGTATATTCAGATCTTATTCAAGTTCCCGTCGGACCCGTTACAAGAGCTCGAGCAAAGAATATCAAAGAAGCGCTTAATGGATTGATTCAAGCAACTTAGGCTCAATCAAATTCGTAGAGGCCCTTTGAAGGAATCACACGATAAATGCATGATTCAGGCTCTTGAAGTTTTCAACTATTCACTTCCATGAAATTGGGAGTTGGTTTGCACATTATGGCGGGAAAATATATTATTTTTCTTTTTCAGATACTTTCCTATTTCTTAAGGAGGCTATTAGGGAAACAAATCATTTAGTTTTATTTTAAGCCAATTAGGATTCTGATTTGGTTTAAATTCTTTCCTATTTACTTAGATTATGATTATGATTTGGTTTAGATTCTTTCCTGTTATGGAAGATTTAGATTCTAATTTGATTTTTGGTTTAGGATTTATTTCCAAAAATTCTTGTAACCAACCTTATATAATGTACTCATATCTAATAAACGAGGGCAGCTTTTTTTTTTTTATGCAATTGGTGAGAGAGTTAATCCTCTTGGGTTCTTTACGAACTCTTTGAGCTTATTGGATTTCCGTAGCGTTGAATATCTTGACTTATCAATTAGACTATCCATAACTGATTGTGGCGTCTTCACATACTAAGGTTCATGCTTTCAATAAACATTGGGTCGAGGTTTCATTCCATTCCTAGTTTAGATTTGATCTTGGGAACTAATTTGGTTGGGGTCACGTCAGTTCTTGACGGAGTTCGTATCACCTACCTTATCTCTTCGCCTCGAGACCTCTATATAAGAGATCTCCACTCTTGTAAAATTAAGCTGTCTCTCTAAACCTCTTCTTTCTTTTAGGAATCAAAGAAGTTATTTGAATTAATAAAGATACGTTCACCTCTATTTTCTATCGAGTATGCTCTACACTTGCCTTGATTCCAAGGATTCTATGCATTAGAAAGGTCCTGATTTTATCCTTCAAAACTGATTTTCCAAAATAAAATTATTTTCTCACAACGTTCACCCTCTTTCAAGGTCTGTAATTGATGAGAACCATCAAGAAAATGCCATTAAAGATTCAAGTGATCCTTTGCACATTCATGGAGGCCCAATTACAAGAGCTAGAGCCAAAAAGATGCAAGCTGCTTTAAATGGATTAATTGAGAAAATATGGATTGAAAATACAATTCAAGATGCAAGACATCACGAATTGGGCTTGGAGAGAAGACATGGCATTGTGGCCATTATTCAAGCTATTGGGCAGCCAAATACACAACTTGGATCAAATGCAGCAAGGGCATCTTCGGAATAAAACTGGTATTGATTGAGCCCGAAGTAATATGCAAGCTATATACCGTTGTAAAGATAATTAAGTTAGCTTTCCAATGCATTTTACAGAGCTGGATTTGGAGTTCTCTAGAAGGAGTTATGACCAATTCATTACAGCTTGTTCAGACTTGGGATTTTCAACGACTCCTTTGTTTTTCAACTTCATTGTTTGTTTTGTTTCAAGTTTGTCAATGTGTAAGGTAAGTCTACCATCAATAATGGTGGGCTAACATTAAGTTTGTCAATGTGTAAGGTAAGTCTACCATCAATAATGGTGGGCTAACATTAAGTTTGTCAATGATAACATTAAATAAGGTAAGTATTAAGTTTGTCAATGCTAGCATTAATTATGGTGGGTTGGTGAAGACTTTTGAAGCATCCTTTGACAAACCTATACTTGGAGGGTTGTTCCAATGTTTCCATTTGTATTTTTAGGATCTTGGGTTTTTATTAGCCTATTTAAACCTTGTGACCTTGCTATGTAAGAGAATTAGAGATTAATGTTATTTGAATTTGAAAGATTATTCTTTCTTTGGTTCTTTTGAGAACTAGTGAACTTATCAAGAATTAGCATTCTTGTGGCGTTCCAAATTTAGACTTATCACTCACCTTCTCATCTACTTCTTGAGTGTGGCGTCAATATCATTCTCTATACCTTTGGTTCATGTTTTCTTAAGCATTTGGGTCAAGGTTTTGTTTGTCTTAAATCTATTTAGAACTTTCTTGGGGTTGAAACTTCAAATTAAGAATATGTTTCAAAGTTTCATTGTGGGATTCGCATCAGTAATGACTGTGTTTTCTGGTGGTATCGTGAACAACTGTTTTCATTAAGATTTTCGGATTTGGTATTTGATGGATAAATGTATATTGGATGGAAACCAGAACTTGTGGGCTACTGGCCCTAAGGACAGTCTTGTACTGTTATAGATCTGGTGTAAGAACGCCACGTACAACTACCCAGTGTAAACTTGTTTGTGCTTGCTAGAGTCTTAAAATTGAAGTTAGAGGTTAGCTTTTATATCTAAAGCCCAAAAACTAGCTGTTATAGTAAAATTCCAGCAAGCAAGCGGCTAACCGCTTAATTTAGCTGGCTCCCTGCTTCAGAACAGTAAAGTTAGCGTTAAATTTGAATTTTTCTACAGTAACATTGTTTACAAAATTAGATTATTCCACTAAACGTTTTGTAATTATACTATGGCCTAAAACGTCATAAAACTTTACAACATGTCTAATTTCAGAATTTTTAAATAATACTTGTTATTCCCAAAACTTTTTGAAATTGTTATATGGCCCAAAACATGACAATATTTTTCAAAGTAGTCATTTACTAACTCAATAGTTGTACCTTGGCTCCAAAACTTTTAGAAATTATAGTACAAACCAAAAAATTTCAAATGTTTGCAAATAGGTCCAAAACAATACTTATTAAAATCAAAGATTGTAAAACTTTTTTATTTTGGTCCACATCTTGAAAAATAGTAAATTCCATAAAATACTTGGTTTATAATTGTAAAACCTTTGATTTATGAAAAATTAATGATTTCATAAATTAAATCATATAAACTTTACGAGAATTATCGCAATAATGAGTCCATTGAGCTCTAAACTTTATTCTTGATTGTACCGTTGTCCGTTGAGTGTCTTAAACTTGATTTCACTTGCATAAATATTATCCTTCAAGAATTAGTGAAAATGTGAAATAAAATATTTATCAAATCACTTAAGACACATGTTTTTAATCATGAAAATTACATTATATGTATCCCTGTAGGCTAACAGTGAACCTTTCAGTTGTTTCTGCAGCAACGCATTTAACAACAGGGGAGTATCTCCTGCCAGTTCACTTTCCTTTCTTTCAAATTCTGAAACTTTTCTTTTAATTTTCTTTATTTACATTGCATTTCTTTCATGGCAATTTATTTACATTTGGTTTGTTTTGTTTTGTGTGTGCTTGTGAAGGCACAACACCTCTCAAGTTTGGGGGGGTTGTGTTAATGTCAGTGCATGTTTTTGTATTTTGCATTGTGTGTTATGTGTGATGTGCAGATCTATTATCTAGTTGTGTATGGGATTAATAAAAACCCAATAAAGATAAAGTGAGTGTCATTCAATATTTATGAGAATACCAAGTGGGGATAGTTATAGTTGGAGGTTGAGTTTGATAAGAATGTTGTGGCAGAGCCAGAAAAACAAAAAGAAAAAGGTAGAACATATCTCAAGTTTGGGGGAAATGTTTTTGTTGAACTGTGCTTTTTATGAAACAAATTTTGCTCTAATGGTTTAAGTTACTAAGTAACCAGGGTTGAGTATGCACTCCATATGTAGACTTGAGTCAAAAGGCAATAAGAGCTATGAGCAGTGCTGTAGTAATTGAATTTTTCCAAAAAAAAAAGGAGAGGGTCCGCTACCTAGGATATTGAGTAACCAGGTCTATTCATGCACCCCATGTTCAGCTTTGAGTTAAAGACATCCAAAGGTAAGACCTAGATATAGCATCCTAGATGTGTTTTTGCTGATAATTCGACATGTACTTTGAGTATGTACTTGGGTGTCATCATTACAAGTGATAGACATTCACATGAACGCTCAATATTGCATTGAAGGGTTTGAGTGAAAAAAAAAAAGGATGATTGTTGCAGCATAGTTTGAATTTGTTTTAAGACTTTTGTCTCCCCTTCAAGATGGATTTGGTTATATTGTTTTATATCTGTAAAATGCATCTGATCCTTAAGTAATGCTGCAACATCTCTGAGACGTGATCAAAATACACACACACACTTGGGATAAAATGATGCTTAAGTCTATATCTGAACTGCTATGGCAATTTTGTGTGATTAAGAGTGTGATCTGAGGGTTGAAGAATTTATGTAAACTTGATGGAAAAGCTATGTTATTGTGGGGTGATTGTGTGATTGAGTTGTTGTCATTACTTAAGGACAAGTAATAGTTTAAGTTTGGGGATTTAAGCCTTAAATCAAGATTACTTATATGCTGTGTTTACTAAACTGGAATCGGAATGGCCTAGAATCGGAATGGACAGGAATGGGAATGAGCTGGAATGGGAATAAGGAATGGGAATCAAATTAAGTTGTTTACTTGAACTATAGGAATCGAAATGGGAATGAGCTGAATTGCCATTAATGTGTTTACTTTGTTTTGAATCGGAATCGGAATGAGTTAGATTGTAACAAATTACTAAAAAGTACTTAATGGATTATTGTCATAATAATAATTATTATTAACTAATATATTAATTAATTGTAAAATTTTATTAATTAATTATTATAATTATATTAACAATTATTATAAAAATATATTAACTAATAATATTAATATTAATTAATTAATTAAAACAATAATATATTAATTATTGTGATTATTTATTCAAAAATTATAATTATTAATAATTATTGCTAATAATATATTAATTAGTAGTAATAATTATATTATTTAATTAATTATATGAATTAAATATAATAATTATATTAATAATTATTATAACAGTATATTAATTAATTAATTATAATAACAATAACAATAAATTATTTATTGTGATGTTTATTCAAAAACTATAATTATTATTAATTATTGTTTAATATGTTAATATATTAATTAATAGTAATAATTATATTAATTAATTAATTAATAATAATATATGAATTAATTATAATAATTATATTAATAATTATTATAACAGTTAATTAATTAATTATAGCAACAATAAAAATAAATTAATTATTGTGATAATTTATTCAAAAATTATAATTATTTATAATTATATGTCAATATATGAATAAATATTAATTAATAAACTATAATAATAATATATTAATTATTGTGATTATTTGTTCAAGAACTATAATTATTAATAATTATATTTAATATTATATTAATATATTAATTAATCATAATAAGTAATTAATTAATTAATTATAATAATATATTAATTAAATAGAACTTAGGACAAAGTGGATATTTTTTGTTTTGGGGGAAGGCAAAATGGGAATTCCCGGGAATGGGAGATTGATTCCCACCTCGCCTCATGGGAATCAATCTCCTATTCCTCATTTCCAAATAGTTGTAGGTCCCACCATTCCAATTCTAATTCCCGCTTCATTTTTGCGAAGTAAACGCGTCAATCATTCCGATTCCCCAATCCGGTAAGTAAACACACCAACAGAGTAATTTATGTGTTTTAGTGCATTTTAATGATAGTCTGCATTAACATCCATTTTAGTTTAAGTTTAATAAAAGTTTGTTTGATTTTGAACAATCTTGTGCTTAAAACATATGCACAATTGTAGGTAACCGAAAGTTCAAATTTCATGGAAAGGATCTTTGCAGCAATAGGCTTGCAAAAGATGGAAAAGAACTTGGCTATAGAAGAATTGAAACAAGTCTGAAACAATGTAGATGTTATAGCTATTATTGTAGCATCCATTGTTGTAGCAATCCTAGAACAACGACAGAAAATATTTTGCGCGAGACACTTATCAGACATTGTGATCTATGGTTTCCTAATCTGGAAGATGCAGGCCTTAGACTTCAGTTTACCCTAGTTTTCATCTATAAAAGAAGCACACGCAAAGGAAAATGAGAGAGCTGTCAACCAAGATAAAAAAACTGAGAAGAAAAAAATGAAAAACAGAATTCAAGAGCAAGAATCAAAGCTACACTAGTGGGAAATTTACGAGAATCAATTGGAATTTAGTCTCTCTTATTTTTTCTTGTTTTCTTGTTTATTCTTCGATCATGAAGATGTATTTGATGGCTGAAACTTTGTTGTCTACTTCCCTTTCACAAACTATGAAATAAATTTACTTGTAGTTGAGTGATAAACAATCTTAATGATTTCTTGACTGAATTTATATGTTGCTACATGTTTGCTATAGCATTTTGTTTTGGTAAGGCTTATTCTATTCATTATTTCGACTGATCACCCATTAAATGATAGAAGCTAAGAAAGAACTACAAAAGGGCCTATCTTAGTAGAACATATCAGAGCAATACTTAGTTTTAGATTGGGTTTCTTAATTTGAATTTAACTTGATTCCAAAAGGGCCATGCCTAGTCTAAAATTAGTGATGAACTAGACATAGGGATTCACCTTGTAGGGTAAATAAAACCTAAACGTGTAATGTATATAGATATAAGACATCTAGCATGCGACAGCTGAGGATACATAAGGATTCTACCTAATGCTATAGCAACTGAACTTAGAATTAGAAGAAATAGTTAAAACTATTAAGAGAGTTTAATCACTCAACTACTTCATTCCTATTGATTTTATCCTTGTGTGTG
Organism: Atalantia buxifolia; assembly: GCA_030444775.1. Lineage (NCBI taxonomy): Eukaryota > Viridiplantae > Streptophyta > Magnoliopsida > Sapindales > Rutaceae > Atalantia > Atalantia buxifolia. The sequence goes on from CM059833.1 coordinate 11,878,358, forward strand.
TGACATTAAAGTTTGCTTTTATGCATATTTATTTATTGCATTTTATTACGTAGTTTATTAGTTTAATTATTAATCTATTTCCATTTAAGACAATTTGCGCTATTAAGATTCTGTAGTAATTTCAATAACATCAATCCCTATGGAGATGATCTTGAATACTTATAATTATATTACTTGTTGTGTACACTTGCACATTGACACCAATAGTAGTTGAATTTATACCAACTTGCGCTATTCACCATGTATTACGCCTACAACATATAGTAAGTGGATACTTGATACCGAGCAACCTATCATTTATGTCCCATAAGGGAATGTTTTATGAATTTTCATAATTCACTACTAGAAAACTGGCAATAGATAACGGAATAAAACTATCATAAAGGGAGGTGGATGACAGTGAATATATCTATCATCTGTATACTGCCACTCTTTTATGATAGGAAAAAAGTCTATCATTAACTTACGATATTGATTAGAAGTCATATGTCTGTCATATTAAAAAATGAATATTTTAATTAATTTTTGGCGGGAAATTTTTTTAAATTTGAAATTTTGGCAGAAAAATTATTTTTCGCATGTGAATTATTATCCGATTAATTTTAGTGTGTAAATTATTTTGTTTGTGACAGAATCTATGATTGACATTTATTGTCATAAATTATTTTGTTTGTGATAGAATTTATGATTGATATTTTCTATCATAGGATCTAAATTTATATTGAAAGAAATTATGAATTTTTTTATTTACATTTATGCATTGCTGTATTTGAAACTCAATTATGAATTCAATAAGAACCAAAAATTAAATTATACATTTTATTAAGTCCAAAAACACTTTATATTAATAATATCCACATAAAAATGTATAGAACAAGTTTTATAGGTACATTAAATTATTAATTATCGATATATAAGTTAAATGATATCAGTAATAAACTATTAACAATGTAACAAACTATATAACTGTTATATCCAACCAAGAGTAGATATTTCAGACTTTACATTCACATACTCAAGATGCAAATCTTTCTTAGTTATTGTTAAATACAATTGATTATTTGAATAGTATGCAGACCTCTGTAATTCCTTTTCCTACAATCTTCATTACAAATAGCAACATATTGATCAGAATGCCCCATTACAGCTCGTACAAAAGCCATGTGAATTTGGATCACTCTTGCAAACTCAATACCATCAAGACCTTCCTACAACAAAAATAAATTTATCTAAAAAAAAAGCTCTGCTATCTCTAACCTTTAACATCAAGATATGAGGCTAAGTTTTTTTTGGACAAGAACGAAATTACCACATGAAAAAGGGGGTTTTAAAATCAAATTCCCATATTACATTAAAATTCAAAATTGATTTGTTAAATATGCTAGTGCATGAGGGGATAAAATAGACTAACAATATCTCAAACTATTTTTTTTCCTTGGAAATTATGTTAAAGGAGATAGTTTTGTAACTGATTATAGAAGCTTCTATGATCATCTGCTCTGTGATCCTCTACTTTGCTACAAATATGAGCTTCCTTAACAAATAGAAACCTTTAAATTAAACACCAACAAACCCAACAATCTTTATCTAAATACATAATCAGCAGAAGATACAAAATCATAAGACAAAGCAAGAATCTTGGCACAAGAAAAGAACAAAAGAAAGAAGGAAACCTTGCCATGGGGGTTATCAAAAGGAAGTGGAAACAGTCTTTAAAGTAGATGGTAAAAGCTCATAAACAGACTTCTTAAAGTTGGTGGGCAAAGAGGCAACTTGCTCAAAGCAATGGCATTTGACAATGGAGTTCAGGCACTTAGGTTCGCATTTGGTCGCGGTGAAAACAGAGGCTCCTCCACCAGTGGAGGAAGAGGTAGAGTGTATGGATCAAACAAGCAGTTGTGGAGAAAAGGAAGAGGATTGAGAAAGTGGTATTTTTGAAAATCCATGAAAGCGAGTGAGTGGTGATGTTGGGTTTCTTAGGGATTGGTTGGAGATGGATGATGGGGTTTTCAGTAGAATGGCGTGTGAGTGTGCCTAGGGTTCGGGTGTTTTTTAGGGTAAAAGCGACGAAGATTACTGTAGGTGTTGAATTTTGAGTTTAGGGCTTAGAAAATTTTTTGTTTTCTTTAGATTTTAAACGCACCGTTTTTATTTATAAATTTTTTATTTCAAAAATCATTTAATGTCATATTCTGGATTTTTTTAAAATAAAATATAACTTTTAAATTTGGTCAAAAAAGGTCAATATTAAATTTCTATCATAATGTTGGTGATTGAGTTAATTTCCATCATATGCATATCATAAATTCTTGATAAACAAAGATTCTATCACAAGTACTTCATTAATCATTTGATAGACCAAAATTCTATCACGACTCCATCATACTTACATGATAAAATGATTTTTGTCATAAAGTTGCTATCATCTGTTGCTAGTTTTCTTGTAGTGATTTAGAATCGCTGCAATTATGATAGTGAATGATCAACCTTGTCCTAAGATGGAGATATGAATAATTCGGCACAAGATATTTGATGGAATAGTCAAAGATCTAAAAAATGTTAGATATGTTCAGTATTAAATAAAAATCTAATTTTTTTAGGTGCTTGAAACTAAAGGCTATAAGATTACTATTAAAGATGGCACAATGAAGTTCACATATAGGGCTATAGTGATTCTACAAGGGGTTCGGCATCACAATTTGTATTATTTGAAATGAGGTACAACTAATGAAACTAATGTTTTGAAGTGCAGGTGATGACACCACCAAGCTATAGCATGTACAATGCATTACATGTCGGAGAAAAATCTTTGCAAACGCTAATGAGGCATGGATTTTTTAAGGTTACCAACACTTGTGAAATGAAGTTTTGTGACCATTGTGTTGCGGACAAGAAAGCAAATGTCAAGTTTGGTAAGGCTAATCATAATACTCGTGAGATGCTTGAATATGTTCATAGCGATGTACGTGGACCAACCAAGACTGCATCAATTGATGGAAACCATTATTTATTTTATTTTTTAATGATTTCTCTATAGGTGTGTCTGTGTACACCATGATAGCAAAGGATGAGGTTCCAGAGAGTTTTGTGAGATGGAAGAAATTAGTGGAGACTCAAACTGGCAAAAAAATCAAAGTATTACGATATGATAATGGGGGTGAATGTACTTTTGATCCATTCTTGCAAGTATGCCAGAGTGAGGGTATAAAAAAACATTTCACAATAAGGCATACTCTGCAACAAAATGGTGTGGCTGAGGTATGAGTCATACTTTGCTAGAGAAAGTACAGTGTACGTTATTTAATGCTGGTTTAGATAAAAAAAAATTTACACTAAGGCTGTGAGCTATGTAAGTCACTTAATAAGGTGATTGCCTTCTATTGCAATTGGAGGTAAAATCCCATGGAAATATGGTCTAGAAAGCATGCACAAGACTATAACTCTATTTGTGTGTTTAGGAGTCCGATACATTGTCATGTAAAGGATGATAAGCTCGATCCTCATGTAAGAAAAGCTATCTTTGTGGGATTCAATGGAAGCTTTGGGATGTCGAAGATAAAAAGCTTCTGTATAGCAGAAATGTCACTTTTGATGAAACTTTTATGTTGAATGCTTCAAGTTCTTAGTAGCTAGAGAACAAGACCAATAAGATGTTATAACGGGTAGAGTTTGATGTAATTCTATATGTAGTAGTTAGTTTTGCATCAGAGAAGAGTTGAACTTTAGAGGTGATCCCAACAATTGACCAAAAAGTTGTTTCTATTGATGTCCCACAAGAGAAAAGAATAACTAAAGATGTAGAAGATAAAAATGATATTATAACAACAAAGAGACTAAAAAGAGTGATAAAGAAATGTAGATGGCTTACTAAAGACATGGTGGTAGCCTATGCACTTCCAATTATTGATGATAGCATCCTCAACACTTTCAGTGAAGCTGTACAAGTAGTGAAAGTGGTTAGTGGAAGTCAGCCATGGAGGAAGAGACAAAGTCTCTTCATCAAAACCAAACTTGGGTTTACCTAAGGGAAAAAGGGCTATTGGCAATAAATGGGTCTACACCAAGAAGAAAGATTCTCTAATGAAGTATACAATGAAGTACAATGAAGTATAAATGGGTCTACAATGAAGTTGGCTCAATTGGATGTTAAGACGACATTCTTACATGGAGATTTGGGGGAGGAAATTTATATGACTCGGTCTTTTGGTTTCATAGTTTGATTGATTAAATCCTTGTATGGATTCAAATTCACCAGAAGTGAACACGATCACCGTGTTTACTTTAGAAGACTACAAGATGGAGCTTTCATCTATTTATTACTCTATGTCGACAATTGGTGGGTGTTTCTTATTACTATAGTTGTCAATGTGCAAGTGTACAGAACAAGCGATGAGTATTGAGCGTCTCCATGGGGATTGATGCTATAGGATTTGTTATAGCAATCTTAATAGTGCAATTTTCAGGCTAAAAATAAATAACCAATGAATCTAATGAACTAACCAAATAACAAAATGCAATAAGGAAAATCTTAAGCCAAACACAAGGACAAACTCAATAGGGAAAGGAGTAATTGAATGATTAAACTCACTTAATGTCATTGACTATTTTTCCAATTAAGATATTATTACTACCGCATCTACTACAAAGATCAAGCAGAATCCCTCATATATCCTCAGCCATCGCCTATTGGATATCTTATATCGAAATGCAACTTAACATTGACCAGTTGTTACGCTAACATTAGATACAACAGTATACATTCTAGGCTTCAATTGCCCTACAAGGTAAATCCCATATCTAGTTCTTTACTAATTTTCAGATTAAGCATGGCCTTATTCAAATCGAGATTAACTCAACTTGGGAAACCAAATCTAAAACCATGTATTATTTTAATTTGTTCCACTAAGTCAGACCTTTTTAAGGCTCCTTCCACTAAATTGGTGATCAGCTGAAATAGGGAATTACAATAAGTAAAATCAAGACAAAATGCTACAACAGATTTAGAGCAACACATATATATCAGTCAAATAACCATTAAACTTGTTTATCTCTCAATCACAACAAAGTTTAGTAACAAGAATCATTTTAACCATCAAGTACATTCCCATAAATAAAGAAAAATAAGAAAACAAGATGAGGAGTTGAGTTCCGCTTAGTCTTTGTGATCTCGCCTTTTTTTCTCCTTGAATCCTCTATTTTTTCTCTGTTTCTTTTTTGTTTTTTCTCTATTATTTTCCTTGAGTGACGAACCTCTCTTTTCTTTTCATGTGTGCTCTTTTTATATCTTTGAATTAGGGCAACCAAAAGTATATGGCCACGTGTCTTCCATTTTTAGAAACCTTGGATCTCAATCTTTGGCTTAACACACGTGTAATCTTGTCTGCTTGATTCTACAAGATTGCTACAAAGAATGACTACAACATCTTCTCTATTCCAGACTTTTTTTATTTCCGTGATAGCCAAGTTCTTTTGTCATCTCTGGAAGTCTGTTGTTATAGCTTTCCATCTATAAAGTTTGAGCTTTTTAGTCTCCCTACAATCATGCACATAATCTAAGCGAAAGTGATCTAAAACAAAATTAATCTATTAAAATTAAACTTAAATAGATAAAATTAAACAAAATGTAACTAAAAACACAATAAAAACAAATCAATAGTATACTATAACTTTAAAGAATAGAGGTCAGATTGAAAGATTAAAAAAGCAATTGGCTTCTAAGTTCGAGATGAAAGAGTTAGGTAATGCACCGAGAATACTTATGATAAAGATTCGCAGAGGCATAAAGAATGGAAGCGTGTGGTTTACTCAAAAATCTTATTTGAAGAAGGTGCTAGAAAGGTTTGGTATGGATGATAAAACCAAACCAGTTTATACTCCTCTAACTTCTTATTTAAATTAAGCTTTTTTTTGTGTCCTTCTTCTCAAGAGAACTATGACTACATGGCTCATGTGCTATGTACTCATACCGTGGGTAGTCTTATGTATACTAGAGTGTGGACAATGCCCGATATATCTCAAGCCGTAAGTATGGTTAGTCGACACATGCATAATTTGGGTAAAAATCGTTACTTGACGTAAAGTGGACTCTCTAATATTTGTATGGGACAATCGATGTTAGTCAACAATGTATTGAGCATTGTGATTCTGATTTAGCCGAAGACCTTGACAAGTGAAGATTAACAACGAGCTATGTATTCACATTAGTTGAAGGTTCGATTAGTTGATGGTCGATTCTGCAATCGACCATTAATTTTTCCACTACGAAAGAAGAATACATGGCAGCAACAAAGGCTATAAAGGAAGCTATCTAGTTGAAAAGATTGTTACCAAATGCACAATATTCATGGCAAAGAACCAAACAAATCATGCTCGAACAACATAGATGCGAGATTTCATTATGTGAGGGAGGTTATCGAGAGCAGCATTGTGTTATTAAAAAAAATAACACTAGAGGTAACCCATCAATTATGTTGACAAAGTTGATTTCTGGAGTTAAGTTTCAACATGGCTTGAAACTAATTTAAATCCTTTGAACTTGTTGAGTTTGGGAAATTTTGAACTACAATGAGCTTGATCCCAAATTTTGGGTATGTAGGCAGTCGAAGTGACACAACCATTTGGATCCTTAATAAAGGATTACTTAAATGATGATGGTTCGTTAGTAGTCAGCTCATATTTGGACAAATCTTCCTCGAGGTAGAGAATTGTTGAAAAGTTAGTACCTCTAGAGTTGGAAGATCTCCTAGCAAGAAAATGAAAGTGTCAACATGATTCAATATTTTAGATACTCTCTTTTGTATATTTGAGACAATTAACTCTTCTTCAGTTGCTAGGTCGGGCAGGCATCCTAGAGGTTTTAAGGCTTTTTGATAATGCCTAACACTTAGCTTCCTCTAATAAAAGAAGCTTTTAAGACAAGCTTTGATAACCATTGTCTATCAAGTGTAGTTTTCTTTCTACTATAAAGTGATAAAGATCTATAGCTACCTGAACATACTCCTTGTACTTTCTATAGTTAAATCCATAAACCACATAAATATTTTTCAATTGTTCACTCAGAGCTATTGCAATCAAGACCATCTTAAAGACAATTTGTGAGGATTTAAAAAAAAGACACATATTTAAATATCTTGGTGACAAACTTAATGATACATAACTGTAAATCAGTTGGTGTATTTGTCAAATGGCGGATAAATCTTGTGGCTAATAATCAAAAAGAAAGAAAAAGCGAATAGTAAAAAGAAAACAAATAATGATTAGATAGTAAAATAAAAGGATATTTACTATTACTTGATGATTGCGGCTCATATCTGGTTTTACATCTAATAACGACTTGAATGCCCTCTATGGGTCGAAGATAGGCTTCTCATCCAGTTTTCTTATAAAGTGGCAAATGAGGTCTTTTAGAGTCAAATTCCCAAGACTAAATTGTACAGTTTCTTTTTGAAATAGTGCCTATAAATTATGAATCTCACATTGCACATATCACTTGGATGCATCTCAAAAGATCGTAAGATATTATCTAACAATTCTTTACTTAGGCCTTCTTTAACGAATTTAATTTTATCTTCATGATTTTCATAAACCATTCCTAAATTTTTACAATGTGATCGATTACAATCAAGTTTTACACAGTTAGGACATTTAGAGCCAAGTGGATTAGCTTTCCTTTTTTTACCAAATGTGCTTTTACCAAAACTAGGCATGTAAGAAACAAATGCATTAGTAAACTCACCTGCAAATTGAACCTTTGCTTTAATTAACTAATGAATATAAAAAAAATCCCTGGTCTCAACAAACACAATCATTTCGCAGCGAGCTTTATTAATTTTCTTGAGAGCATTTTGAAAAAAAGAAGGAAAACACTTATGTAATTTACATTGTATTTCTTCCATGTTTGATTTTGGGGTTTTAGTTATTATAGAAACTGAAGATACCGACTTAAAAAGTCACAAAGTACCATTTATATGGAAAAATGAATCAAAACACATCAACAAAATAAATCAATTATGCAAAATCAAGTCAAACATGGAGGCAAACAAAATAACAAAATGAAATACACAATGTGAGAAAAATTGAGTATAATCAAACATTCAACTCACCTTCATCCCTTTATTGAGTTAACCTTAAGTTCTAATTTGAAGTCTTATATGCCACCCTCTATTTCCTTGAATTGTCTTTTTAGATCCTCAACATGTGACGCTAATGCTGGTGGTCGCAGATCCCAAATGAGATGTGATCTACAAATTTGTGTCAGGCCTCTTAACTAAAATTTCACTTGTAACAATTCTCTAAGATGCTTGAAAATGATCTTTCTTGTTGAGGTTCTCATGGCGTATGATGAAAGAAAATACAATCGTCAAACAAATTTGGCAAGAGATATCACAAAACTCCATCATCTAAAACTTAAAAAAAATAATTAAAAAATTTTAAATTGGCAAAGTAACAGTAAAACAAATTGGCAAAAAGTAAAATCACTCATTAAATATTAAGAAAAGAAAAAAAGATTTAATCAAGATTTGGTGGGTCAGTCAAATTTATTTCAGTGCTTTCTTCATGTGATTTGTATTCTAGATATAATTTTAATCTTTGATCATCAACTTTAAATGTAACTCATTCTTTAGATTCTCAATTTGTAGGACCCCATATGGATATATATTTTTGAAAACAAATGGGCCACTCCACTTTAACTTTAATTTCTCTGGAAGAAATTGAAGACGAGAATTTTAAAGCAACATTTTTTCACCAATCTCAACTATTTTAAAAAAAATTCTTTTATTATAAAAAGCTTTGGTTCTTACCTTAATAATTCCTCAAGTTCATTCAATTACAATTTACGCACAATACTAGCATCATTAAGATTTGAATTAAAATCTTTAATAGCCCAAACTGATTTATGTTCAAGTTCGACCGATAAGTGGCAACACTTACCATAAACTAGTTGATGGGGTGAAATTTTTAAAGATGTCTTAAATGCTCGTGAGTCCATTAGTCAGTCGAAGAGACCAATCTTTGTAGTTTAGGTTGACCGTCTTTTCTAAAATTTATTTTATCTCCTATTTGCTAATTCGACTTGACCATTTGTTTGAGAATGATAAGGGATGGCATTAATGTGTAATTCCATATTTCTTCATTGATACTTGTTACAAAAATACTTACCGTGTCACTAATAATGGCTTAAGGGATTCTAATTTGACTTAAAAGATTTTCTTTTAAAAATTTAATCATAGTTTTTCTATCACTATTTGAGCAAGAAATTACTTCAATCCATTATGAGACATAATCAACTATACAAATCCAAAAGATGGTGGAAACGGACCCATTAAATCAACTTCCCAACAGTCAAACATTTCTATCCCAAGTATAGGATTTACGGGCATCATGTTTCCTTTAGTAATTGAGCCTTTGAATATAGTAGGCCAACAAAATCCATATTATAAAATTTTGGCAGTAGTTTTTCTTAAAACAAATGTCCACTACATGTTTCAGGAATACATCGCCAAAAAATCTGATTAAGGTAATATTTGAACAAGTAAAGATCATCCCGATAAAATTTATTTTCTTTAACCAAAATTTTCTTCCTATCTTGAATGTTCTATTGCAAAGGTATTTAAGAATGTTATTTTTGTAACATGCTGATTTGAAGATATTGCATTTATAATGACTGTAAAATCTACAGCAGCTATAAGATTTTTCTATTTTTTTCAGAGATATTATCAAGTTTATTAATGTGTGTATATTTCTATATAGATTCATACAGTCGTTCACATGCCATCTTCACCATCACCCTAAAGCAAATGTGTAAGCTCAGTCCAGTGTCTTTGGGAGACAGCAGTCCTAATGAGAGTATAAATGGATAATATCTATATATCAAGTTGCATTTGGTAGATCTTGCTGGATTAGAGAAGGGCAAGAGAACTGGTTCTAATGGTTTGTGTTTCAAGGAAGGTTGGTGGAGATTACTCATATGTAGAATCATACTATGCTTTTGGTTAAAATATAATAGCAGAACAGTTAAATTTAAACGGGAGTTCATATTCATAAGGGCCTTCTTGCACTTGGTAATGTTATCAGTGCTCTTAGTGATGATAAAAAGCACAAAGAAGGCGTACATGTGCCTTATCGGGACAGTGAACTTACTAGGCCTTTTATCTTAAAATCATTTTTCATTGTTGCATTTTATGCTTCTCAAAGTTTGTGTTACAATTATGTCATGTCTACACTTCTGTAGTTGTCTCATGAAGTGATGGTTGTGTGTTGCTTTATATAATTGTAAAAAGAATATTATGATTATTTTATTATTAGATTGATGATTTGCACTTGTCTTGTTATTTGTATCTACATTATTGTGAACAAAAATAGTGTGATTTCATGTCTGGTTGAGGCTCCTCCTACTATTGCTAATGCTGAGTTGTTGGAGTGGCCAAAGAAAAATAAGCTACGCTTCCTTCATGATGTGTACGATGTTGTTGATACCATCAAGTATGTCTTTAACCCATAAATTTTTGCTAATGCAGTTGATAATTTTATGTGCTCAGGTGTCCTAATATTTTTTATACTTTTCTCTTCAGGTTTTACACCGAATGCTTTGAGATAAAGCTATTGAGAAAAAGAGATGTCCAAGAGAAAGACTCAAATGCCTTTCTTAGATTTAGCCCTAAATAGTCTGTTAATATACAATATGGTGCTAATAATTTTTCTGTCTAACATAAGAGTTACTACTTCTACAAAATTGCATTAGAATTTTATTTCTTAGGAAATGATTATGAATGTAGTTTTATTTTTATCTATCTATTTATGAGAGTTGACTTTGCTATTTTACAATTGCAACTGAAGATGTAAGTGTCGTAAAATATTTACTGATTTTGAGCATTGGATTTTGTCGAAGCATTGAAACTGAACTAGTCTACCATAGAATTTTAAAGTTTACAAAATGGTTGAAAACATTCTTGCCAAGGGTGGGATTGTATTCGGAGAGCCTGGTCTAGTTAAGGTGGAACAATTCACATTGTCTTTGTGAAGGATCCTGATGGTTATATTTTTGATCTCATCTAGAGAGGTCCAACTCCTAAATCACTCTATCAAGTAATGCTTCACGTTGGCGATCTGAATCATTCCATTCAAGTTCTATAAAAAGGTAGTATGACAAAACTAAGATGAGATTTGTGAATGTAAAAAAAAAAAAAAAAAAGCAACCCTATAGAAATTATGTTTTTTTTTTGTTTTACATAAACAAGCTCCAGAAAAAAGAAATATTGAAAAATTGCAGTGTGGCTATTATATCTTAAGGAAAATGAAGGAAATAATAGCAAGTGTTAGTTTGTTAATGAAAAACATAGCTTAAATTTCTTTTATTCCATATATGTGACATTATTTTTGAAGTTTGACTATATTAATCTTGTGATTAACAGTTTAATGGAAAGAAAGCATATACCCAAGATGAACTAGATGAAGTTTGTTTGGATTGGGGTAACCATTTTTCCGACATCCTTATTGCATCAGCAAAATGGTTAGTTTGAGTATGAAACTACAGATATTAGTTGTTGCAAATTGTTAAAACAAAAGTTGTCTTTGTCAAAATGGTAGTGTCATTAGGGTGCACCAAATTTAAAACCTTACTACTAGCTGTATTTATTATAAACTCTAAAGCAGGACTTAAAATAAAATAATAATAGGAATAATAATATAAATTAATTAACTAATGAAAATGCCAACTAAAAATAGAAAAATGGGGGTTTTGAGTTTTTAACTAAATAGCAAGAAATAAAGAAATTAAAACTAATAAAAACTCTAATTAAAGGATAAAGAAATAACAATGAGAAAAACTTTGGTTAAAGAATCATTCACCACCACCAAACATGCACATAATATATCAATTCTATCATCAATTTATAAAGAAACTATCAACCGTAGACAACAATAATGTTAGTCTCAATCTTTTCTTAGTGTGACGTTAGGCAAAACAATCTTTTTACCTAATCTTTGACCATTAAATAATTTAAAACAAGCTCTTTAAATTTAAGATAATTGAAGCATTAAGCAGAGAAATATATTAGGTTGATCTAGGCATTATTTAACCTAGGTTATGCTCTCTAATCGAAATCTGATTCTAACCTACTACTAATGATTAAAATGTCAAGACAATTACGGATCAAGAATTTTAATAAAGCAATAGAATTTATTTAAGTCCTATCTAATTAGCCACTCAAACAAGACGAGAATAAAATCATAAACATTAATTATAGAAGATCATAAACAATCTCAATTAAATAAATTGAATGATAGAATTTGAACATTAATCATATGACATGTTTGGAGTTTTGAATTCACCCTCAACCAAATAGAAAATTGTAGAGTATTCCTACATCCCTGAATCTGGCCAAATTAGTGAATCCTCTTATCCTCTTATAAGCCCTTATCAGCTATATAAAAGACCTAGTTCTTTTACTTGAAGCATTAGAACCCTTATATCCACTAAACGGCCCCAACCAAAAGAATATATCCAGTCCTCTCGCTGAGATCAATGTTCTCTTCAAGCAACCTCTACTGAGCAATATGTAACTCTGAAAATACCCTCAGAGTTAATTTCAAACTGGAAAAGAGAAGGTTATACTCATCTCCATCTCGGAGGAGTAAGATTAATCCTTACGCTTCATGGAAGAAAAGAATTACCGGTTACAACTCGAATTGCTATGCTTGATACCCGGTTCAAACAGTACCAAGATGCTGTTTAGGTACTGTTCTTACTACTCTCCATGCAGGAAGTGTCCTTTTTACCTTTTATCCAAATTTTAGCCTTTCTCTTCAAGACACTAACTTGTCAACAACCTTGAAAGTTCAACTTCAAATTCAAGGTGCAGAACAAATCTCTTCTGCCAAAATTGCCACCCTCCATCACTAATTGGTCTATAGGCTTCAAAATCATGCCTTAGATCTACCCACACCTGAACATCACTCTGACACCCTCATGGTGTTAGCAGAATCAGATCAGATCCCTACCATCGTCCAGATCCCAAGACAATTTCCCCGACAAGAGCTCATAAAGCTTATGCTGCTTGAATGGATCTCAAACTATGAACAGTTCCACAACAACGCAGTTCCAATTCAGACATCAGAAAGCATGTTTGAAAGACGACAAGACAGAACAGTTCGAATGACTTTCAAACCACCTCCTAGTGCTCCCCAAGAGCGTCCAAGGCTCTCCTTTACTTACTCTTCAATGATCACAGCTGTTCAGACAGCCCAGGAAGATGTTCCAATCGCAAGGTTTAATTCTGAAGGTTACCCTATTTATCCAGCCAAGTAGAATGGACATTTCTTATGGGATGTCCTTGGCTCAGGAATGTGTGACCCAAATTGTCCCTGTTGGGATGATTGGGAAGAGGATGACGATTACGACACCAAAAAGAAAAAGAAACCCAAAAGGAAAAACCCTCATGTCCCATGTAAACACTATGAACCTAAATCACCTCCAAAAGATCCTCCACCCCCACCAAGTTCATTACCTATATACAAAAAATAACTCAAATGGATTGCAAAGAATTGCAAATCTGAGATTCCATCACAAATCCAGAACCAAATACCTGTTGTACAGCCACTGGCTTGTTGATGTTTTCCTCCACTTCTTCAGATTACTCTTCTTCCTTTCCTCCTTTGGAAACTCACACAGACCCACAAGGAAATGTGGTCTCCAAACCTTTCATTCCTTCAGCCATAACTTCAACTGGCCACCTTGAACCACCCAAACCTTTTGAATCAGTCCTCAATTGGCAAACCCAAAATGCCAAAGCACAAAATGATACTTTGTTGCACATCAATTCGAAAGTTGAAAAGATCAGTTTACAAACTGAACAGATTGAGACGAAAGTTGACACAATTCTTTGCACTGGAATCAAAGAGATCCACCAAAATCTTCAATCCAGAATTGTTCAACTGGATTCAAAACTACGAACCATGCTTGCTCAAAGGTATTATGGCCCAGAGTTTGACCAAAAGGAAAGGGAAATCAGACGCTTAAAAGCTGAGCTTAACCAGATTGAATCTGAGAAACAGAGACCTACCCTCTTCACTACATCTCCACTCATGCCTTCCATTGCTCTAACTTACCAAACATTTGCTTTTATGCTTTCACCAATCAGGCCTTATGATCCATCCAAATTATTTAGGATGACCCATACCCTATTCAGAGACAATCCAATACTACTAACACCCAAGCCAAAACTAAAACCTAAACCTCAAACACGACCACTTAAGGTTCACTAACCACCTCTTCACTACATCTCCAACTTATACACCGGCCTCCCCATTAGCAACTCCATCCCCTCAACCTAACCCACAAACACAGTCCAAAGACAAAGAACCCATGCACCAATACAGTGCTCAACCAGTCAATGAATCATCTGTTATAAATGATCAAACTTCTGATTCAAACCTAGCCATTTCAGAAAGCAGTACTCACACAGAATTCTCAAATTCAACTACTAAGTCTGAAAAGTCCTATGCTGATATCACCAAAATCCTTATGGCCCAGCCAAATCAAGCCGAACAAGGCCAACCTTCCCAAACAGATCCATATGTTGATATACCCTCAAATATTAAGGAAGAAGTACCTGAATCTTCGGCAACAAATCAACCTTCCCAACCTCAAACTCAACCCAGTCAAAAACCATCAATACTAAGGATCTTGAATTCAATTACAAACGGATGTCTTTATTGTTCTATAAGCTGAATGGATTTAATGAACCAACTTTAAAGCATGTCATTTTGGCTTCACTTCCAGAAGAACTCCAACCAGATATTCAAAGACAGCTCACAGCCAATAATCTCATCCTTGACAACATCTCTCTTGGCAAAATCTTCCAGATTGCCAAAGCATGCCTAGATAAACTTTGTGAGCAAAAACAGTTTTTCAAAGAACTGCTGAAAGATAAAGAGCCATTCAGAAGTGCCTGTAAAAAGTCTTATTTTCAATGGACAGTTTTACCCTTTGGTCTCAAAACTACCCCTTCCATTTTCCAAAAATCCATGGTCAAAATTTTCCAGCCCATCCTGCATCATGCATTGATTTACATTGATGATATTTTACTTTTTTCAGGATCACATGAAGAACATCGCCGTTGTTAAATCAATTCTTTAATATTGTCCAAAGTCATGGAATCATGATGTCGGCTACGAAAAGCACAATTGCCGTGGACAACATTGAATTCCTTGGCATGGTCATAAAAGATGGCCACTACTAGCTAGGAAAGCACATTGCTCAAGAGTTACTCTACTTTCCAGATCAGCACCTTTCCAAAAAGCAAATCCAACAGTTTCTCGGCATTGTCAATTACATTAGAGACTTTATCCCAAAGAAATTTGTGGCCAGGTAACCTCTTCCGTCCATGTAAGGTCAGGATTAGTCTTACTCCTCCGAGATGGAGTTGAGTATAACCTTCTCTTTTCCAATTGGAGATCAACTCTGAGGGTATTTCTATAGTAACATATTGTTCAACTGTAGTAGCTTGAAGGGTTGTTGTGCAAATTTTGTTGAACTCGCAAGCGCACGAATCTATTGTAGAATAGATCAATGGTGTCGAGTGTTGATCCCACGAGGAGGTGGATTTTAATTAGATGTAGAATTAATTTTGCAAGTGGGTGGTTGGATTTATGGTGAAAATGATTTGGATTATTCTAGAATTTAAATTGGAATAGCGGAATTAAATTGAACTGGAAACTATTATAATAAAGTGCTTGGGTATCTGGATCCGTATCAACATGCACCATGTGCTAAATATTCCTTATTAATGCCAATTAAATCATGAGTGGGAAATCCACACCTCATGAACCACACTCTAATCAATATAGTGCTAAGGGCTTATCGTGCCAAATAATAATAACCTTATACTAGGGTGCCGGTGAAACGAGGGTGGTAACTAGACAAGATTATTATTATTTGTCGACGAAAAGTCAAAACCTCCACAGAAATTAGAGGGGAAGAGAAAATAAATTTACCAAATAAAGCCCATGACACATGTTAAGACTTCACCTTCAACCCAAGCTTGAAAGAAAATTAGCTACTCATAATTGAACTAAGGGTAAAATGGGAATTTATTAAAATTCATAGAAAATACAAGATGGAGAAAGAATTACAGAAAACTAAGCTCAAAAATGGATTCAGGGTATCAAATTTGGGGGGAGAGGCCCCCTTTTTATAGATACATTGAGTAAATCATGGCCATCGGATTAAAAACAGTTTGAATGCACAGGATTACGCCACGTCATCACCAACGAAGAGCGGTTTGACCACGGGTTTGACTCACGCGGTTTGAAAAAGAACAAGGTTTGCACACGGTTTGAGCAGTGGACGCAAAGATAAACAGATGTCGTGAAACAGACCATGAACACTACCATACATGTGAATAGCCCGTACGTGTGAACAGTGCCATTTTTCCTTTTATGCTGCTCTTAAGGTTTTCGACTGTCCTGAGTTCAAAAGTGTCATCCGTTTTGTTATCCGATATCTTGTTCATTGTAAAATAACCATGATGCCCCTAAAATACATAAAATATTTAATTAAAACAAAATACTCATAATTAAATAGCAAGAGACTTAAATAAATCAAATTAGAGATGTTAGTGAGACTTGAAGTGTAAAATGACGATTTTTTTCTTTATAAATATACACTTTCTAACACTCAACACACCCTCCAACCAACTTATTCTAGTCCCTAGCAAATAAAGCGAAAACAAAATTCAAATCCAAAATGATTTTTTTTTTTTAAACAATCGTGTTTATTCAATCAGACTAATGATAACGATCAAATAAAAGTATAAAGCATTATCTCCAGTCTAAAGAAACATCACACTCACATCAACCATTCATACGCATCAGTCCAGCAGACTTTATCACAGCTATAGTAATCAAGCCACTTTCAAGAATGACATGTCAAACCCCAAAATCTCACCCGTAATAGTGACACTCTCACAAGGAAATTAAACCCAATAAAAATTGTCACTTTAATGAATGATAAATTGAGTGAAGATAATAAAGAAATAATATCACACACTGTCACCAAGATGAAAAGAATATGCCCACAACTTAGAAACAACACGATCTAATAAAGAAAACAAAATGCTAGTCAACCCAATTTATTTACTTATTTTTTTTATTATTTTATTTTTTTTATGCACTACTACATCTTTTTAGCCCATATAATTAGCTTCTACTTCAGACTCCAGTTCCCTAAAATCAAGAAGGACTTTTATTAGGATGTAACGTAGGCTAGGGACATGGCTAACAAAGAAAGAAAAATAGAGAAAACAAAATATATGTTTGAGAAAAATAATATCTTTTGGAAACTAAAAAGTGCATTTCACTTATTTATTATTGTATTATATATCTCTCTCTCTCTTTTTTTTGTTCTTTTCTCCCTTTTTTTTTTAAAGAACTTTGTTTTCTTTTTTTTTATTCTTCTTTTTTTCTTTCTTTTTTTTTTGGTATTGCATAACTTTACTAAACAAAACAATTATTTATATTTTTCTCAAACATGAATAGATGATGGAACTTATAAGATATCGGGTAATACTCCAAATTGGAGTGGGTCAAGATGATAAGTTAACAAAGAAAAGTTTTTTTTTTTAATAAAAGGCTCAAAAGGGCTAACTATGGATATTTCACATAAGGGATGGTTAGAAAGGTTCAAACGGGTCAAAGATGACCTTTCCATCATCTTTTAGGGCTCTAGATAGTCTTCCATATCTACTAGTTAAATAGACATTCAGATGTAGCAACACACTTGTTTTTTAAAGCAATTTTTTTTTTAGGGTTGTTTCAAAAGAATATAGAGATCGTACATAAAATAGTAAACTGTTAAGTTGTATGAAAAATGGGCAAAAAGGGTTACTCTTCCAAGAAAAATAATAGGCTCAAAAACTCACTTGGTATTCATTATGACATGTCAATTCTTTCAAGCAACTCATATTTATCTCCGATATCAATATGTAGAGTAGCAAACATAGTGTAACATCACTCAAGACCAAAGATAATACAAATACTAAAATTCGAAAGTCATCATGTCATCCAAAAATAAAAATAAAATGACACTATTTTTTTTTAAACAACATTCTACCCCCCAACCAATTCTAAACATAAAAGGAAAATATGCATACAGAAATATGAAAATGATGCAAAAAAACTAATTATAAAAGTTACACTTAAAATGATAGAAAAAGAAAATGATTTTTTTTTTAATTAAGAAGATGCGTTTTTAGAGTTACTACACTCCATATTCAGCCATCTTCTACTCTAAAATTTAGCCATGGTTAGTCTCTACAACAAAAAATTAGTAAAAACTTAACCAACATTCCACAATTGTCAACTATCCCCTCCCCCCAACCAGAACGAAACATTGTCCTCAATGTTTTAAAGGAAAGAGTAGAGTTTAGAAGACATCACCTAGGTGGTGCAACACAGAATAAAATATTTACAGGCAGAGAGTTAAATCTAATTTGTACTTCTTACTGCGGCTACTGTTACCATCGTTATTTGTACACTCCAACACCAAGGTCCTAGGATCTGGCTCTGGTCGATAAGCTTGTAACAGATCAAGTAGCTCATTAGCAGTGTGAGCACAAATAAAAATTTTTTTCACTGTGGAAGGAATGAAGTAGTTTTTTATTGCATGGTTAAGAAATGCGATAAAGCCATCATAAAAGTTATTGACATTTAACAAACCGATGGGTTTCTGATGAATGTGCAGATGGGCCCAAGATGCTAATGTGATCAATGCCCCTAGAGTTGCAAGATCTCCTGGTAAGAAAATAAAAGCATCAGCATGATTCAGCATTTGAGTTATTCTTTCTTGCATACCTGAGACAACTAACTCTTCTCCAGTTGCTGAGTCAGACAAACAGCCCAAAGGTTTTAGGGTTGTTGGGATGATGCCTAACACTTGGCTCCCTCTGACATAAGCAGTTTCTAAGACCATTTTTTATAACCCTCGGTCACCTCTGCCATATACCAAGTGTAATTTCCTTGCTGCTATGCTTCGACCAAGATCAATGGCTGCCTCAACGAACTCTTTATATTTGCCATAGTTAAATCCAGAAAGCACATAAATATTTTTGAATTGTTTATTGGGAGTAGCTACCATTGGGATACTTCTCAAAAATAATTTGTGAGTGTAAACGAAAAGAAGCATATTTAAGGATCTTGGCGGTAGTGGGTCACAACTGTGAATGAGGTATCATGTCTATGTCAATTAATCGTGTAATGCACATGGCTCAAGAGTCAAAAAAGAAACAGTAAAAAGGAAAAGCAAACAATGATAAAATAAAAATTATTAAAGACAATAATGCAAATGGTAAAACAATAGTGAAATAAAATAACAGTGAAGTAAAAGGATATTTACAGGTAGTTGCGACTGTGGCTCACATCTTCCTCAGGTTTTACGTCCAGAAATGGCTTCAATGCCCTTTATGGGTCGAGGATAGGCTTCCCATCCAGTTTTCTTATAAACTGGCAAACAGGGTCGTTTATAGTCAGATTCCCGAGACTGTATCGTGAATGCTCTTTCTGGAATAATGGCCATAACTGGAGAATCTTTCCTTGTACATATCCACTGGAATGCGTTTCAAGAGACAAAAGGATATCATCCAATGACTCCTTATTCAAGCCATCCCTAATGAATTGAATCTTATCTTCTCTGTTATCAGACATCATTCCTAAAGAACATCGTTTTTTATCGTATATCATCTGGCACACTTATGACAAGCAACGAAATTCTCCGAACTCTTCGCTTTCTTACGTAATTTTTTTACCATAACCGCGGGCATGTATGCAATGAATTTAGAGGCAACTCACTGCCAAGCGTACTTTGGCCTCGATTAACCGGATATCGCGGGTATGTTATTCCTCATGAGCAATCGCATGCGTTCGGATGAGCTTAATAGATTGTAAGGAGGGCATTCGAGGAAGTGAAGGGAATCGATTGTGAAGTTTTGCTAAAATCTCGTTGTTGTCCATTTTTCATCTCGAGAATATCGGTTATTATAGGAAATTGAAAGTAACCGACTTGATTGTCACAGTACCGTTATCCGCCACTTTCGGGGATGACAAACTAAAACACACAAATGGAGTAACAAACAAAAACACACAAAGAAAATCACAATCGTTCTCTTATGGAATTTACCTCAAGCTCCAATTGGATGTTGTAGACACTTCTCTCAATGTCTCTGAGTTGGTTTTCTAAATCCTCAATGTGGGATATTAACTCTGGTGGTTGTAGCTTCCAAATACGATGTGTTTTACAAAATCGTATCTGGCCTCTGAGATGAGATTGGACACGTTGAAGTCGTCTAAGGATGTTTAAGAGGATCTGTCTCATGATTAAAAGTGATAAAGGAAAATTTAATGGTTAAACAAACACACTTATGTACAAATAATTTTAATTAGCAGAAAAATAGTAAAAAGAAAGAAAAAAAATCAAATTATCGAAAAGACAGAAAAATCTCAATTCAAATGTGGTGGGTCACTCAAATTTATTTCGGTGTCCTCTCCAAGTGGTTGGTATTCTAGATATAACTTTAATCTTTGACCATTAACTTTAAACGTGACACCGTTCTTTGGGTCTTTAATTTCAATTGCCCCATGTGGAAAAACAGTATGAACAATAAAGGGGCTAGACCATCAAGAACGCAACTTACCTGGGAATAGGTGTAAATGAGAATTGAATAAAAGTACTTTCTGACCTAGAGTGAAAGATTTTTCATGTCGCTTATCATGAAAGACTTTCATTATTTTGCTTGTAAACCTTGACATTTTCGTATGCATCATTGAGAATTTCTTCAAGTTCTGCCAGCTGTAATCATCTTTCTAAGCCAACTTGCTGCATGTCAAAATTGAATTTCTTGATGGCCCAGTACGCACGATGCTCGAGTTCTACAGGTAACGCGTCATCAAGTTTTAATGACCAATCTTTTATGTCTGGCCTCACTATTTTTTCTAATATGTGCTTTATTTCTCGATTGAAGTCTCAACTTGGCCACTGGTTTACAGATGATACGGAGTCACCACTTTATGAGTGATAGAGTACTTTGTCAAAAGTGCTTTGAATGATTTGTTGCAAAAGTGGGTACCACCATCACTGATTATTGCTCGAGGGAATCCAAAGCGTGAAACAATGTTGCTTTTTAAAAACCTTATCACCACTTTATGATCATTAGTTCTGCATGGAATTGCCTCTACCCATTTCGATACATAGTCAACAGCAACCAATATGTATTGATGGCCAAAAGAAGCGGGAAAGGGTCCCATGAAGTCGATACCCCACACATCAAAAATCTCAACCACTAAAATTGAATTTAGTGGCATCATGTTCCTTCGTGTAATGCTCCCATTCGTTGACACCTATCACATGAAGAGCAAAAGCTGTAAGCATCTCGAAATATAGTTGGCCAATAAAAACCATATTGTAAAACTTTAGTCGCTGTTTTCTTAGCGCTAAAATGGCCTCCACAAGCTTGTTCATGGCAAAACGAAAGGATGTTCTGAAATTCATTTTTAAGGACACATCGTATAATAATTTGATGCACAATACTTGAGCAGATAGGGGTCATCCCAAAAAAAGTTCTTTATTTCCGCAAAGAATTTTTCCCTGTCTTGCTTGGTTCAATGCTCTGGAAGTTTACCTATAATAAGATAATTAACGATATCAGCATACCAAGGTAATACTTCCACACTCATTAATTGCTCATCTGGAAATGACTCATTCAATATTAAGGATTTTGTAATTGTGTCAAAATGGAGACGAGAGAGATGGTCAGCCACAATATTTCTTGTCCCTTTTTTATCTTTGAATTCCAAGTCAAACTCCTGCAAAAGTAACACCCAATGAATTAATCTAGCTTTTACATCTTTCTTTGTGAGAAGATATTTCAGAGCAGCATGATCTGTGAACACAATAATTTTACAACCAATGAGATAAGATCGAAATTTTTCTAATGCAAATACTGCTGCTAGCATTTCTTTTTTAGTAGTTGAATAGTTCAACTGTGCATCATTTAATGTCATACTAGCATAGTAAATAACATGGGAAATTCTATCAACTCTTTGTCTTAATACTGCTCTTACTGTATAATCAGATGCATCACACATGAGTTCAAATGGTAAGCTCCAATTTGGTGGCTGAATGATGGGTGATGACGTCAACAATCGCTTTAACTTTTCAAATGCTACCTTGTTTTATCAAAGACAAAATGTGCATCCTTAGCAAGTAAATTGCATAAGGGTCTAGAAACTTTGCTAAAATCTTTAATGAAACGTCTATGAATGAGAAAGTGGATTTTAGCAAATGAAATTTCTACTTTATGAGATTTTGCATTGGGGGCCACCTCTTGAAGTTGTGTGGGGGCTACCTCTTGAAGGCCAAAGCGCCACAAAGTGACACGCACAGTGTAAAGTGCCACATTGCAGGATACGTATTTTATTGAAAGAAAATGTGAAAGTTTGAAAGCGACAGAAAGATATTCTTATGAATTTGTTTTACAGTATTTCCAAAAGACCATGGCATATCATCCATCTGCATTATGTGTGAGTATGAATGTATTTTGACATAAGAAAAATTAGTTTGTTCCTGAAGTTAGATTGATTCGTGATAAGTGAGAAGTTGAAGATGGTAGATAGTTTGGCTAAATTTTTAAGTTATTCTACTGGCTTTTGTATTTGAGGTTCGAATTTTA
>CM059833.1:11902075-11953473 GCA_030444775.1 Atalantia buxifolia
AGTTACGTATTGCTCTTTATTTTAATCTTTGGCCAATTTTTTTATCCATTCTGCTGTCATATCATGAATGCAAAAGATCTCAAAGACCATTTTAATGCATGATTCATGAATGCACACATAAGCATACAAATTTGAAAATCAATCAAATCAATTAACAAAAACAACCATACAAATACAACATAACCTCAATATCATATATGTGCATAATAATGTCAAAGTTTCATCATCCCAAGTTCATGCTGAATTTTGATAAATTGATCTCATTGCTAAGGGGTAAAGATATCGGTAAGTTATTTTGAAATGAGACAAATTATAACACAATATCCCCTTTTTAACATGATCTCATGATAAATGATGTATAATCTCCATGTGCTTGATTTTTTTTTTTTTGATAGAACTATGTGCTTGATTTTAAAATGTTGATTGGGATTCCTCATTGTGGCCTATAACATTAGTATTGTCACACATAATGGGTATATGATCAAGATTAATCATATAGTCTCTAAAGGTTTGTTAAATGGCTTGTGCACAACAACTACCAACAATAATATACTCAACTTCAGTAAGAGTTGGAAAATTCACCGACTTTGTTTCTAACTAAACCAAGAGACAAGTGAATGGCCTAGGAAAGTAACATGTGTCACTAGTACTTTTCTATCAACTTTATAACCAGTAAATCAACATTTGAGTAACAAGTTAAATTCATATAAGTTTCCGCAGGATACTAAAGACTAAGATCAATTGTTCTACTTAAATAATGAAAATTCTTTTACAAGAAAGTGAGACCTTGGGACATGATTGAAATCTGCATATAAACATACACTAAACATGATATTGGCTCTACTAATAGTTATGTAAAGTAAAGATCTGATCATACCTTGATACGTTTTGTCATCAACTTATTTACCATTTTCATCTTTATCAAGCTTGATCGTTATGCTCATTAGAGTGCTTTTAGACTTTAAGTTATCAATGCTAAATCTTTTAAGTAGATCTTTCACATATTTGACTTCAGTGATGAGATTCGTTCCTCATTTTGTTTGCTTTGTAGTCTAAAGAAATACTTCAATTCTCTCATCATGCCCATCCTAAATTCTTTACTCATACAAGATGAAAATTCCTTACATAAAGATTCATTAGTATAACCAAAGATAATATCATCAACATAAACTTGAACAATGAGTATATCTTCATCCTTATGCTTAAAAAAGAGAGTAGTATCTGCCTTGCCCACTCAAAAATCATTTTCAAGCATAAATTTACGAGCCTATCATACCGTGCTTTAGGGGTTTGCTTTAAGCCATATAAAGCTTTAGAAAACTTAAAGACGTGATTTGGACATTTTTCATTTTTAAAACTAGGGCATTATTTCACATAAACTTTTTTTGTAATATAGCTATTTAGGAAAGCACTTTTAACATCCATTTAGTACAAAATAAAATCTCTACAATATGCAAATACTAAGAGCATTCTAATAGATTCCAATCTAGCAACAAGTGCGAAGGTTTTATTAAAATTGATTCGTTCTTCTTGGTTGTATCCTTGAGCTACTAATCTAGTTTTATTCCTTATAACCATACCAGATTCATCATTTTTTTTGTCCTAAATACCTATTTTGTACCTATAACAAATTATTATTCTAGTTTAAGAACAAGTTTTCACACAATGTTTCTCTCAAATTGATTTAACTCTTATTGCATTGTCATAATCTAAGATTCATCGTTTTCCGCTTCCAGGAAGGATTTTGGATCAATTTGATCATGTTCATATGTATTTCTAAGTGATGATCTAGAAGTCAAACCTCATAAAGTATCACCTAGGATGTAAGTCTTTAGGGTGAGAAGAGACATACCTCTCTACTCTTTGGGGAGTGTTTAAGAATTACCTTCATTTTGACCCTGTTGAGTTTGATCTTCACGTTACACTTCATAATTTTTGTTTACCAAATCATCTTATTTGTCTTTTGAACAATTCTCGATTTGTATTTCATCACTTGCATCGTCATTAACAACAACTTTCTCCATAGAGGAAGGGTTAAACTCATCAAATGTTACATGCATAAATTCTTCAACAAAAACAGTTCTTTTATTATACACTTTATAAACTTTGCTTGTGTTTGAATATCCAAGAAAGATACCAACATCAGAGTTTTGATCAAATTTACCAAGATTGTCTTTAGTATTAAATATAAAACATTTACATCCAAAAAAATTAATATAACCAATGTTGGGTTTTTTTATCTTTCCAAAACTCATTGAGAGTTTTAATGAGGTAAGGTCTAATCAGCACATGATTTAAAAACGAATAAAAAAGATGGATTTACTTTGGTCCAAAAATATTTTAGTAAAGCATTTTTATTCAACATGATTCTAGCCATTTCTTGAACAAATCTATTCATTTTCTCAACAACTCCATTTTCTTTTATGGAGTTCTTAGTGATGAAAATTGATGTTCTATGCCAAAGTTATTGCAAAAATTTTCAAAATCATGATTTTCAAATTCCCTACCATGATCACTTCTGATGCAAGAGATAGCACACCTTTTTTTTCATTTTAGACTTTTTTATAAAAGATTTTTGAAAGTATCAAAGGCATCATCCTTATTTGCTAAAAACAATTCCCAAGTGTATCCAGAGAAATCATCAACAATCACAAGTGCATAATACTTACCACTTAGATTTACAAATCTAAAAAGTCTAAATAAATCCATGTGAAGAAGTTGAAGTGGTTTTGAAGTGGAAAAATGATTCTTTTTTTTTTAAAAGAGGTTTTGATTTGTTTTCTAAATTAACAAGCTTCACAAACTCTATCTTTTTTAAAACCAAGTTTTGGAAGACTTTTAACTAAATCATTTTTAAAAAATTTTGAAATCAAGCCCATACTTGCATAACCTAGTTTTATATGCCATAACCAACTATCATCATGTAATACAGAAAAACATATGTGATGTGATGATGCGCAATCTATATCAATGGTATATATATTTACACATCTTTTTCTAACAAGCAAAACTTTTTTATCACATGATTCTCAATGACACATTTTGTTTTATCAAAAATAACCTCATAGCCTTTATCGTAGAATTGACTAATACTAAACAAGTTATGTTTCAAATTTTCAACTAAACCCATATTTACAATAAAGGTAGAAGAATCTTTACCGACATTACTAATAACAATAATATTTCTGTTTGAATTATCTCCAAAGGATACTTTTCTATTATTTTCAATTTTGGTAAAACTCAAAAACCAAGAGTAATTACCTGTCATATGTCTTGAGCATTCATATCCAAGTACTATTTGTTCTTTTTCTTCTTTGATCCTTGCAGAAGAAATCTCAAGTTTTAGGTACCTAAAGCTCTTTGGGCCCTTAAGTGTTATTAATGGTTCCCTTTGAAACCCAAATAGTATTGATTCCAAAATATGTGACCATTTCGATTACAATAATGAAAAATAATTTGATGATTACTAAAGAAGGTAACCTTAACAAAGCAATTCTTGTAAAATTTCTATTTCAAGTTAGGCTTGCAATTGATACCTCTTTTGTCAAAAACACATTTCTATGAGCTAAGTAGTTTGCTCTGAATTCTTTTGTCCATATCATTAAGCCCATTACTCTTTTGCCTAAGCATTTCATTTTTCTTTTTCAATCATTAATAAGTAATCTCTCATGTCTAGATGAAACATTTTATTTTTCTTTAAAAAATGAAATTTCGTCATTTTGTCTTCTACTTCCAGGCACTTAATCTTTTAATTCAAAGTATACTTTCTTATTTGAAAGTTCTACACTTTTTTTTTAAGAGAAACATTTTTCATTCTTATTTTCTTTAAGTCACTATGCAATTCAGTAAATCCTTCAAATAACTCATCATAAGAAAGTTCTTCTCTGATTGCCGTAAGTGCCAGGTTTGACACTTCATGTGATTCCTCCTCATTTGAGGTCTCCTTATCGCTATCATCCCATGTTGCCACTGCTTTCCTTTCATTCTGATTTTTAAAGTTCTTGAATTTTCTTTGCTCACTGGATTTCTCGAAGAACTTCCTAAATTTTCTGGTTATCATAGCCATGTCTTCATCTTCGAACTCGCTTTCGTTGTCTTTTTTATATCTTGAAGCTTTCAGGGTAATACTCTTCTTCTTTATGTCTTTGTCACCTCTTTCAGCTGTCAAATCTTCTTTATATGAAATAAGAGAACCAATTAAATCATCAATAGATAAAATATTTAAATCATTAGCTTCCTCAATAGAAGTTCTCTTAGGTCTCCACCCTTTTGGCAAAGTCCTAATGATTTTCTTTACCTTCTCACTATTTCAAAAGGTCTTTCTTAGGGCTCCTAGAGTGTTTAATAACCGTAAATCTAGTGTACATGGAGTAAACATTCACATTTTATTATATTTAGAATAATTCGTATTGCTTAGTATATCTATTGATTTTATACTCTTTGACTTGATTTGTATGTTTATAAACAACTTCAAGTTTCTTCTAAATTTGATAAACATTATAACAAATAATGTAAAATGTAAAATTACCAAATTGCCCTCACCCATCAACGGTGATCGAAATTCAAGCAATGATGACCTAGAAGCTCAGGTTAGACATCTCTCAATGAGATGAGTTCAATGGTACTAGTAGGAGCTCCCGGTAGGCGGCGACGGCGCCGGAATCTAGTTCGACAGCCATGAAACTTCAATAGCTAAACGATGGCAAATTGGTGGCTTTTTAGTGGTTGTCAATGGTCGGAAACAAAAGGTGCTGATGTAAGAAGTAAACCACCGGGTGGGCTAATTCCAGAATTGACAACAATGGTGATAGGTTTTGGCCACGATTTTTCGTGCTATAAACAATGCTTTTTTGATCAGTTTTTGGCAACGATGATGGCGAGAGAGTGATGGCCGGCTCAAGGGCTTTTGTTTGCTACCTTCCATGACTGGTGAGGTGGCCAAAAATCAAAGATATGGCTAGGTCGATTTTGAGGGTTTAGGTAGGGTTTTCAAGTCAGTTTAATAGTGTCTTCTCTCTCCTTCAAACCTTTTTTTTTTCTTAACCGCCTTTCCCTTTTCTTTGTCATATGCTATAATCCTCCCCACTTATAAAAATTTTGCTATTGAAATTTACATACCTAATAAAAAAGATAAGGATACTAAGCTGGCATTAAGTCTTTGCGTTCCCAAGTAGCCTCTTTCTTTGTGTGATTCCTCCAAAATACTGTTACTAGAGGAATGGCATAGAATGCCAAACTTGATGTTTCCCTTCCAGTATCTCCACTGGTCAAGCCTTTTTTCAATTGAATTGGTTGCTTCGATAACACATGGCTCGGGTCACATATATACTTCTGGAGCATTGAGACATAAGACACATTGTGGATTCTGGATAATTTACGTGGCAGAGCTAATCAATAAGCTAATGGACTAATGTGCTCTATGATCTCATATGGCCCAATATACAGTGCGCTTAGCTTCCCACATTTCCCAAATCGAAGTATCCCTTTCCAAGGAGATATCCATATGAAAATTTTATCACCAACTTCGAATTCAAGTTCCTGCCTATGCTTGTCTGGATAGCTCTTCTGTCTATCTTAAGCCACTTCTAATCTATCCCGGATCAATTGTATCTTCTCATTAGTATCTTGAACTAATTCTGGACCAAATAACCTCCGCTCACCAGCCTCATGCCAATATACTGGAGTTCTATATTTTTTACTATACAAAGCCTCGTATGGTGCCATCCTAATACTAGCTTGATAGTTGTTGTAAGTAAACTCTATTAGAGGTAAATAATTCTCCCAATTACCTTTAAACTTTGTAACACAAGCTCGCAACACATCCTCCAATGTTTAAATAGACGCTCGACCACCATCAACTGCGGGATGAAAAGTTGTACTGAAGTTCAATTTGGTGCCTAAAGCATTTTTCAAGTTGGTCTAGAACTTAGAAGTGAACCTAGAATCTCTATCTGAGACAATGGACACAAGTACTCTATAAAGTCGGACTATTTCAGCCACATAAACACTCCCTAACTTGTCCTTCGAATTGGTGGCTTTGAATGGTAAAAGGTGAGTAGATTTTGTAAGTTGATTGACAACCACCCAAACACTATCATATCCCTTCTGAGTATGTAGAAATCCCGCTACAAAGTCCATAGTGATATGCTTCCGCTTCCACTCAAGAATAGGAAGCTATTGTGAATACCCTATAGGCCTCTGGTGTTTAGCCTTAATCTACTGATAGACTAAACATCGAGAAACAAATTCTATTATTTCTCTTCATGCCTTGCCACTAGTAATGATCCCTCAAGGTACAATACATCTTCGTACTTCTAAGATGCATCACATAAGCTGAACAATGAGCTTTTTCTATAATCTCTTCCTTCGCACTTTAATATTAGGTACACAGAGTCTACTACCCATGACTAATACTCCATCATCTCTCAACGCAAAATCGGTTAGTAAATCTTTTTGGACATCCTCTTTCAATATCATTAACTGAGGGTCCTGAGCTTGCATTTGGTGAACTTTGTCAATCAAAGTTGGCCTAACTCAAAAATTATCTATTCAAGCTCTACAATTCTCAGCGTTCAACTCAACTCCCAAATTGAAGTACCCCTTTCCAAGGAGATATCCATATGAAAATTTTATCACCAACTTCGAATTCAAGTTCCTGCCTACGTTTGTCTGGATAGCTCTTCTGTCTATCTTAAGCCACTTCTAATCTATCCCGGATCAATTGTATCTTCTCATTAGTATCTTGAACTAATTTTGGACCAAATAACCTCCGCTCACCAGCCTCATCCCAATATACTGGAGTTCTATATTTTTTACCATACAAAGCCTCGTATGGTGCAATCCCAATACTAGCTTGATAGTTGTTGTAAGTAAACTATATTAGAGGTAAATAATTGTCTCAATTACCTTTAAACTTTATAACACAAGCTCGCAACACATCCTCCAACGTTTAAATAGACGTTCTGACTGACCATCAATCTGTGGATGAAAAGTTGTACTGAAGTTCAATTTGGTGCCTAAAGCATTTTTCAAGTTGGTCTAGAACTTAGAAGTGAACCTGGAATCTCTATCTGAGACAATGGACACAAGTACTCTATAAAGTCGGACTATTTCAGCCACATAAATACTCCCTAACTTGTCCTTCGAATTGGTGGTTTTGAATGGCAAAAAGTGAGTAGATTTTGTAAGTTGATCAACAACCACCTAAACACTATCATATCCCTTCTAATGTAGAAATCCCGCTACAAGGTCCATAGTGATATGCTCCCACTTCCACTCAAAAATAGGAAGCTATTGGGAATACCCTATAGGCCTCTTGTGTTCAGCCTTAATCTATTGATAGACTAAACATCGATAAATAAATTCTGTTATTTCTCTTCATGCCTTGCCACTAGTAATGATCCCTCAAGATACAATACATCTTCGTACTTCTAGGATGCATCGCATAAGCTAAAAAGTGAGCTTTTTCCATAATCTCTTCCTTCAGACCCTTAATATTAGGTACACAGAGTCTGCTACCCATGACTAATACTCCATCATCTCTTACCGCAAAATTGGTTCGTAAACCTTTTTGGACATCCTCTTTTAATATCATTAACTAAGGGTCCTGAGCTTGCATTTGGTGAACTTTGTCAATCAAAGTTGGCCTAACTCAAAAATTATCTATTATAGCTCTACAATTGTCAGCGTTTAACTCAACTCCTAATGATCTCAACTCGATCAACAAAGGCATATATGCCACTCACAAGTAGGCTATAGAGCTAGAGGACTTCTTACTTAGTGCATCAGCTACCACATTAGCTTTGCCTGGGTGATAATCAATCATGTACTCTTAGTCCTTAATTAGCTCAATCCATCTCCTCTGTCTGAAATTTAACTCTTTCTGAGTAAACAAATACTTGATACTTTTATGATCGGTGAAAATCTAACACGTTTCCCTATATAAGTAATGCCTCCATGTCTTGAGTTCAAACACCACGGTTGTGAGCTTTAGGTTATGTGTTGGGAAGTTTTGCTCATGATTCTTAAGTTGTCTCAAAGCATAGGCCACCACTTTCTCATGTTATATTAGCACACAACCCAATCCTTGCCTAGAGACATCACTATATACCACAAATCCTTCATTACCAAATAGAAGTGTAAAAACCAGTGCTTAGATCAAACGTGTCTTAATTTCTTGAAAACTATTTTCACAATCATCATCCCACTGGAACTTAGCGTTCTTTCTAGTTAACCGTGTTAGAGGCGAAGTAATCTTGAAGAATACCTTTACAAATCTACGATAGTAGCCAGCCAACCCTAAGAAACTTCTAACCTCTATAATATGTGTAGGTCGTTCCCATTTCACCGTTGCTTCAATATCAGCATAAATGCCTTCATCTAATATGACATGGCCTAGAAATACTACTCTGTCCAACCAAAACTCACACTTACTAAACTTGGCATACAATTATTTTTGCCTTAAAGTTTTCAAAACAGTCCACAAATGCTCTATGTGCTCCTCCTCACTTCGAGAATACACTAGGATATCATCAATGAATACAATCAAAAACTGATCTATGTATGGGCGAAATACCTTATTCATAAAATCCATAAAAACTACTGAAGCATTTGTCAACCTGAATGTCATCACTAAGAATTCACAGTGTCTATAGCGAGTTCTAAATGTTGTTTTAAGAACATCGGCCTCTTTATTCTAAGCTGATGATACCCTGAGCACAAATCGATCTTAGAAAATACTTTCGCCCCCTTAAGTTGATCAAACAAGTCATCAATGAGCAAATTAAATGAAGTTATTAAATAAATTGAAGTGATGAATCAAATGTTTGAATTGCCTTTATAGGTGTTTAAGAGGATTTAGTTCCTATTTAATTTGCAGCAAATTTACGAGTTCGATTTGGTGGTTGAACATCTTTTGCATGAAACTTGTGTCCAACAAGAAAACCAATCAAATAGTAACATTTGTCTACTGTATGCGTGGTGCCATCACAATAAGTGCACATGAGCGGTTTCTTAGACAAAGGGGAGTTGGACTAGCGTTCGGAATCAGATCCTTGTTGTTTGAAATTTGATTGAGTTTTGAAATTCATGGCATGAGTTTGATCTATTCCCTCGTGTTCAACTAGCCCTCATTCTTTTTCTTCCTCATAGAGAAGAGAATATGCTTTCTTGACTGTTAGTAAAGGCTGCATCAGTATTATTTTCCCCCAACAGCTAAATATGTTTTATTCAAGCCCATAAGAAATTGTTCGAACCTCACTTTTTCATCTCTATCATTTAGATGTTTCATTCTTCCACAAGTACAACGAACAGGTGTGGTAGACATCTTCAATTCATCTCACAATGTCTTTATTTTGGTGTAATAAGTGAAAATAGAATCTTGGTTTTGTTTTAATTAAAAAGAGTCGTTGAACCTGATAATGATGAGAAAAATCATCTTGTGAGAAGCGTTCTTGTAGATCTACCCAAATTTCTTAAGGCGTTTCTGCGTAAAGAACACTGTTGGCAAGGTCTGGGCTCAATGAGTTAAAGATCCGTGAAAGAACTATATTATTACAGCGTTGCCATATTTGATATGTAGCATCAGTCTCATTTGGTGTAGGTATGGTTCCTTTAATGAACCCCAATTTGTTTTTGGCACTAAGACTTACCAATATTGATCATCTCCACATAGGATAGTGGGTTCCATCAAGAACCTTTGGAACAAGCATCATCCCTGGATGGTCAAAGGCATGAATGAAGAGTGGATCAGATAGATCTATAGATGGAAAAGACATGACTTGATCAATGAGCCTTCAAGTTCCTTGACCAATACTAGAATTTGTAGTGGAAATAGTTTGGATGACACTAGTAGAATCAGTATCTACCATAGAAAAGAGTTGCGAAAGCTTTGTTTCAAAGGCGTTAGGATCAAAGCTCTGATACCATGAAAAATTGAAGAAGATTCCTCTTTCATAAGTTTATAGAAAGTTATTACATGAATGTATAACAGGGGCTAATAAGCTACATAAGGTAATGAATAAATCTAATATCTAATTCCTATATCAAAGGGATTACAAATAAAATAAATACACAAAGTCAAGGGAATCTCTTGACAGAAATCAATTACATAAATTAAGGGAAATCAATCTTAACATAAGTGACATTAAAAGAACAGTGCCACCATGCGGTTACAATTCTGAAAATCACGTGTTACACTTGTGAAAACTTAATAGCTTTAGATGACATAAACGCTAATGTTGGTTTGGCTTCAGCATCATAGCAAAGTACAAGTTATATGAACTTCTTTTCTCAAAACTAAATATCGGTCTTTTTAGTTTGAATTCATATACATCAAAGGGCTTAAGATATAAAATTTTAATGTAATAATGTAATTATGAGCAAATAATTAAATTAACCTTTCAAAGATGGGCAACGAAAGTTGTAGCAAGCATCATTCTATAGGCGACAAGGATCTTCAAATTCATTCCGTCATTTGCAGTTAGTTCGTAGAAAATTTCAACCCAGCATATGCAATTTGAACCACCACCAGCACTATTATTGGCTTTAAACCATCCAAAACATCACAAATTTGATTCATGGTTATACAAATTTTGCAGCTGCTTCTTTAGGATAACACAAACACACACACACACACATAGCTCAGTGATTTTTTTGTGGATTAGTTTAATAAGTTTAGTGCAGCATGGCTGAGGCAATAGACAAACTTTATTTTGGCTAACAACTAAAGAAAGGAAAATGAGAAAAAAAAAGCTGAGTTTTTGTTTGTTATGTCTTTTAATCCATGATTTAATTATTTTATTAGATATTCGTTTGTGATAGGCTTCTAGCAAAGCTAATAAGCAGTGTAAGGTTCCCTGGGAATTTGATTCTCAAGCTAAAAGCAGTGAAAATTTTGTTGGAAAAAAATAGCATGTTATTAAGCTATTTTAAGGGCACATTTTGAGTAGGTCCCACTTATCGAAAGTGAAAAATTTTGAGATGTACGGATTATACTCCGTAAATACTTAAAGAATATATATTTGTTTACTCAAAATGGTGCATGGGTGAATGAGAAATTGTCTCACAAAGTGCACCCATGATGTTGAAAATTTAAAAGGGAATGAGCTTATCCCACATGGGAAAAATAAGCCTAGGAGTTTGTGTTTATATGTAAACACTCAACCATGCATGAGCAAGAATATTAAGGATAAAGGCTCTCTCCACACGTGCATGCGCAGGGGGGGTACGAATCCAAGACCGATTCGGTTGAACTCGTGTGCACCCGCACGTCCTGCTTACGCGAATGTCAGCCCAAAATCGTCCAAGCTTGCATGGCACGTTTTTAATTCCTTTTTAAATTTTTTGTAACAGTTTCGTGAGATTTGTAACAGCTTCATCAATTACCTATTACAGCAATTGAATTGGTTCATTCATGAAGAATTGAATTGGTCAATTTCTGACAATTGAATTGGTTGCTATTACAGCAATTGAATTCGGATATTGAATTCCGAAATTTAATTCATGCAAGCTGCTGTTACACATCTTTCCCCTATAAAAAGGCAGCTCCTCTTCTGTTTTTAAGACACTGCATTCACAAGCAAACAGCACAAATTTCTTCCTTCCTTCTCCTTCTTCCTCTTTCTGGTTTTTTCTGGTCGAGTTTTGGGCTGTTGTGGTTCGCCGGAACAAACTGTTCGTGCTTAACATATTTTTTCGTACCCGTTGTATCCTGGAAAACAGAAACCAACGAGCCTAAAGCACTGCAGTAGGTGGTTAATCTATTTTAAGGACACCGTTTGTGAGCCTCGAGTTTATTTCTTTGTTGTTTCTTTACATTTCTTTCTTTTTCTAGTTGCTATTCTTCTTGTTTTAAGTTCTTTATTCTTCGCTTTTAAGTTCTTTATTCTTCTTTCGTTTTTAGTTGATTCTTTATTCTTGTTTTTTGTAGCATTTCATTTTCAAATAAAATTTCAGTTTCAGTTTCAACTTATTTGTAATTACTGGTTTTGTTTCTAATAGACAACTAACCAAGTTTATTTCTTAACAAAATTAGTGCTTAATATTATTTTCAATACTAAGTGCTCTTCGTATTTGATTCCTTGCATTCTTTTGGCAATCAGAAAGTAAAGGTTTGGAAAGTTTTCTCTGCTATTACATTAAGGCTTTATGTATAAAAGCCAATGATCAAGCGATCGAGGGTAAAAATAATGCACGTACGTGATGCTTACCTACAAAATTTAAAAGGATAAAAATTATATAAAGCTAAACGTTATTTTGGTCCAGCGATAGGCACCGCTTTGCCTCTAGATACAAGTGTCTAGATCAATAATGCTACAGTTACTTAATTGTGATATTTAGTTTATATTTCAATTGATGTGGTAAGTAATGTATCACTATCTAACTAGCTCAAAGGGTAAATAATTATTAAATCATATTGTTTTAATTCCAATAGTGAATTACTATTGATGACATATCAGTTGGGATAAAACAAAGCATCCCAAGTAAGCAAGCATAGCATCATTTTATTTAGACTATAACATCATAGTGTCGATTTCAGAGGATCTGATGCACTTCTAAAGAAATTTGCCTCCACATTGTAATAAGTTGTAATTTTTTTAGATATAGACTTAAGAAACTTGTCTCTGTATAGTGATAATTATCTGTGTATTACATAATATATGTATAATTTTCCTAACATTGTTTGAGACAATAATTTATTTTGTAGACATTTAAGATGATTTAGCATATTTATAACACTATATAGAGATAATTATTAGCTTTTTTAAAACTATATCTTTCTTTCTTTTCTTTTTCTTTTTTTGTTTTTTTATATCAATGTCCGTGCCTTGGATTTGATAACATTATGACTATCAAAAAGGTCTTACCGTACATTGTATTAACTAGAATCATATTTTTTACTGTACACTTGAGACTTTTTTTGTATAAATCTATTCAAAATATACGGCTAGTGATTATTGTTTAACATTCTTTGTAGATCAAATAAAATCTGCGGTATGTAGAATTTGTGGCCGAGAAAAGAAACCGACATAGAAGAAGAAAAGAAAATGGAAATATTGCCGTGATAGCATTTTTTCATGCCTTTATTCCATTAGCACCAAACTACGTATATAGCCTCTGAAACTTTACATTCTAAGCTAGGGGAAAAAAAACAATAGAAGAATAATCTAGAAAATAACTATACTACTCATGCCGAAAACTGGAAGATTTGAAAAACAAGCTGCAAATTTTGGAGTTGTGATGTGGATCAATATTTTGAAGTTTCAAAATAAAGTTTGAGGTGGCTTGGGATTTTATTCAGCACTTAAAGGCTTATTAAGGTAATTAAGGTGCTACCCGGTTGCCTGCTAGGGTAACAATCAAATAGTGCAGCAGTCAATTACAATCTCATTAACATTTTTCTGATATTATGGAGTCATGTTTGTTGATCTTGCCTTGCCCCCTTGTTCAACAATCATGGGATAGTGACTTTCGCCTGGGGATGAAGGACTGCGACAATTTTAATGAACATTCAAGAGCGGGTACTCCTCCTCAAGTGACATTTTAAGCACAACCCTGTTTCTTTGTCCTAGCTAGCAGAAGACAAATCATCATGTCTCCAACACGTTGCCAATTCTTTCCGTAAATAAAAATTGAGCAAGACAAATCATCATCAGCTTGACACTAATTAATTAATTTTATCTGCCGTTCACTTTTTTTTTTTTTTAATTATATACGAAGGCGAAGCCTCTTAGGATCCAGCTGGTTCTGTCCTTCTCTTGGAGACAATGTCTATGCATGCATCTGATACATAAATTATAATACAAGATTCTTCATATAATGATCGGTGTTCATGCATTCTTTTTAATTAGCATAACATGATAACATTGAGCATAGCCTTTATTTTAATTTTCATTTCTTCATTAAATTAATAAACTACAAGAATGCAAGAGCGTTACAGAATCTTGTTCTTTCTACAGGGAACAACTTTGTATATTGTTGCAGAGGCAATAATTTTAATGATCAATATTAACTTACCTGATCAAGATAGATATGATTTTGGAGCTTTAAAAAATAAGCTGACCACCTAGTGGGAGGAGACAATGCATAAAGATAGCTGATATAATGTGTAGATCAAGATCGAAATCATGTTGCTAATTGATATATTTTAGAAGATAAGATTCCTCTTGTCCCCCTTTTCTGTTGAGATATATAATGTGCATATGGTAACCAAATGAGGGCAATACCAGTTCAACTTGTTGCTTTCTCGTTCACAGCAAGAGAAAAAATGGCAGCCTTCTACCATGTTCGATCAAACAGTTTGCCGACTAAATCACACCCATTCACTTCAGAAGTTGAAGAGACTTTGAGCAGATTAAGGTCTTCTCAAGCTGCTTCAACTATAGGCCATAACGTAAATGCCCTTCAAGATTTACATGATTCTGTTGATAAAATCTTTCAACTGCCCCTCATTCAACAAGCTTTATCGCAAGGCAATAACAGGAAATTGGTTGATGAGCTGTTGGATGGATCTTTCAGGATCTTGGATACTTGCAGCATTGCTCAGAATGCATTGCTGCAATCTAAGGAATCCGTACAAGGACTTCAATCAGTTTTGCGCAGACGAAAGGGCTACGAAACTGAGCTTAAAAGTGAGATTAAGAAGTACGTAGCCTCTAGGAAGGCAGTGAAAAAGACAATCCATAAGGCGCTGTGGAATTTGAAAGGCATGGAAAATAAAAGGTCGGCTTCGATCAACGAGGAACATGTTAGCATGTTGAAAGAGGTTGAAGGGGTCACCATCATTGCATTTGAATCCTTACTGTCCCTTATCTCAGGGCCAAGGACTGGATCAATGCTAAGCGGCTTCTCATTGGTTTCAAAGCTAATCCGCCCCAAACGAATAGCATGCGAAGAAGACAAAAAAGACATTAATGAGTTTGACAAGGCGGATGCTGCACTCAATTGTCACAAGACTATTAGATCTGATAACATCTTTTGCTTGCAAAACCAGCTTAAAGAATTGGAGTCCAGCATTCAAGATCTTGAAGAAGGACTCGAATCATTGTATCGGCGTTTGATCAAAGCTCGAGTCTCCCTTCTCAACATCCTCAACAATTAGATTACAAAATGTTTTTGCCTAATTCATACTTGTAAATGAGAATTATACATCACTCCAATCATATAATTTTCAATACAAACACAAAGTATTATGTGATATATTCCGGAATATCTTCAATTTTTTTATTTAATTTTTTATTTACTATCATTTTTTTAATCTCAGGAGCGAATGAACGATTCAACATATAAATGGGTTAAATTTTAAATTTAGAGCAAAAGAATTAATCTTATTGTAAAACCTATGGATCAAGTATTACATACATACTACCAACAAGGACTTGAAAGCAATTCAAAAAATAGACATCATAAATTAAGTTGTCAAGATCCCACTTGTCTCTTTGTAGATGATAGAACAATACCAATTAAGGAGATTCGCATGCATTGTAGACTCAATCTTCACACCCATTAGGTAACGCAAAATGCTCTCCATGTCTGTTGATTTGCACGAATCATCTGCATATGTGTACACGGAATCGTCAGGATTCCAGTTGCGTACAGATCAAAGAAGATCAACATAAGCAACTTTTGATGATCTTCACATGGTAGACTTAGATCTCGAAGGCTTTTGAGTGGTAAAAAACGTGCTAGTTGTCTCTCTGTTAGATCAAATTTCATTTTTCTATTATATAGAAAATATGTAACAGCCAAGTATAGGAATCTTGTCTTCTATTGCATGACAATCATATTTAAAAGCATTGATGGGCATAATTTGCAGATCTTGCCTGGCAGTTGCTAAGCAATCATATGATGTGTCTGCAAATTTAAACTGATTCATCAATCTAAAAGTAGAGAGTTAAAATAATTTTACAGACGTTTTACCCGATTATCTACAAGTGGCAAGCCTTTTCTTGCATGCATGTCAACGCCACTTGTGCATTTGCATAATGTGTAGCTCATTGATCATTATCATTATTACTGTATTACATTAGTGAGTTGGAAAGCTCGTAGGACTGAGATATTGCATAAAGATTGCTGATAATGCACTTTGATCCACATCAAATCATGTTACAAATTGTTAATTTATTAAAAGGCTAATTAAGATTCCTCATGTTTCCTCACCCCACTTGGTATATACTAAACAGATGCAAATGCGAAGAAGGCAAATTATTTTATAGTTGTAATACCCCATACGCAATAGAAAAACAAATTTATATGTGATATTTTGCCTCAACTCAAGTATACCTTTATTTTTCTTTTATTCTTTTACATCATCATGAATATTGAATAATTAATTACTAAGATGGATTAAATCTTTCCAGAAGTGAAAATTTAATATTAAATATTCACAAGTATTGGGCACACGATTGAGGTCGTACAAAGGGACTTGAATGCAATTCAATAAATAGATACCAAAGACGTCAAGATTCATACTTTTAATATTATATTTAAATGACTATTTTCATGTGGGAATTTTAGAAGGTATTGTGCACGGAACAGCCCCCTTGTACAGATGCATGCATGTCCAGGCTCTGCTATTATCTTTGAATAGTTATATTTTAATTATATATGTGCCAACAACTAAAAATGATGTTCAGAACCTGCACGATTGTAGTGAACATACAAGATATATGTGATAATTTAAAGGATTTAAAATTTTAAATAACTTTATTCAGTGGAAATTAATTTATTGAAATAGTATGTAGAAACAAAATCCAACTTAATTATTGTCGTACATACTTTTCTATCTATCTTTAATTTTTCTCTTCTTTTAAATACTCTTAAAACTTCTAGTTTAATTACGTGAGTTAATATCATAAGAGAAAGTCTTCCATGATGATGACAATGCCACGTTACATATATTCATTTCTCTATGCTATAACAGTATTGTAAATTTTTGTTACATTTTTTTTTTAATTACTGTGATGGTAACTTAATTTGGCCAAAAGGTGCTTTTACTATGTAAAAGAAATAAGTTGCTAAATCCTGTGAGTTGAAAAAATAAAGTATGTATATATATTTGGTAAATTTCATTATCAAAGCACTGTGTGTGTATGTGTGTGTGTTTCAAGCAGTGGTTATGAAATTCTATTTGAACTCATGGTTAGCTTTCATATGAAAATTGTTCATAGCTCATCAAGAAAATTTACACAATCATATGCTAGTCTTATTGATTCTTATGATTTAAAAAAAAAAGTAAAAGTAATAAACGAATATATTAACTTATAAGATCAAAACTATCATATTGGTGAATATGTATAGACTATACGGTGTTGTAGTTATGGTAATATGATATTTAGGATTATAATTTATTTATTAGGTTTTACGAAAAATAATATATAATTCTCTTTTGTTAACACGTTAAGATTATAATAGTAGCTTGAAAAAAAAGTTTGGTGACATATTTAATAAATTGTTTATTTTAACAACCCCTACTTACTTTTAGAAGTATTGTCAAAAACTTATTAAATAAGTATTTTTTAGCATTTTAACCCCAATCTGACAGAATCATAATTCATTAAGTTATCTTGTATTAAGAGCATTAATCAAAGTGTGGGGTATTTCCCTTATAGTCCTTAAGTTTGAATAAATTACCCAGTTAGTATTTATTTTTCAAAAACTACCAAATAACTGATAAATTTAACTTTTTAAAAGTAAAATATATAATAAAACTTAAAATTCAAAAAAAATTTATAATATGAAATAGGTGAAAAGTAGAAGAACATTTAGCATATTTTATCAAAAATGGATATACAATAGAGACGTTTGGGTAATTTTAAGAAATGCTTACCTAACTTTGAAAATAGCTCAAATTTGAGGGACTAAACGAATATTTAAATTAATAAAGTCTTGAAGTTTGAAATAAAATTTGGGATGAGGATATTTCCACCCCTACTATTTTTGTAAATCCACCCACTTCTAGAAAATAATTACTATGAATTAACAATATTTTTTAAAAAATACAAATTAATAAAAGTTTTGTACAGTTAATTAATTAAATCTTTCTATTAATTTTTTTCTTAAGTTCTTTGACCATCTTTAATCATAAATTTTTATATAAGTTTGATTTTACTATTTTATTGTTATGATATAAAAAGACAAAATTACTCTCATAAAACATCAGTTATTATATCTAATAATTTAGATATTTAATTTTGTAACTTATAATCTAATATTTTTAAATGAAACCTAATTATTATTTCACTATCTTTACATGTAAACGATATAAATTTGACAACCTAATAATTTACATGAGAATTGTGCCACTAAGACACTAGTTAATTTAATTAAAAAATAATAATTATACTAATAAAGTAGTATTAAAAACAA
The DNA here is from genome assembly GCA_030444775.1 of Atalantia buxifolia. Taxonomy (NCBI): domain Eukaryota; kingdom Viridiplantae; phylum Streptophyta; class Magnoliopsida; order Sapindales; family Rutaceae; genus Atalantia; species Atalantia buxifolia. The sequence goes on from CM059833.1 coordinate 11,920,442, forward strand.
TGAGTTTGGTACAAATCAGAAAAATATTGAAGTTAAAGTAAATTCTTGATAATTTTACAATGCAATCTTTGTAATCAAATATAATAAAAAAATCTAATATCTTCCACTCATTTTCGATCGAAAATAAAAAATATATACAATTGTTCAATCCGACTTAAAGGTTCAGAGTTATATTAAATTCGCATGAGTTCCATTTTAGTTTAGGGAATATATGCTCGTTACTACCAGTTATATCCCAATTAAACCCGACTTGGCACGTCAGCGAACATCCCAAACTGGGTCAACCCTTACACGTTAAGGGAAAGCTTAGTAGGACAACAATTCACTTACGGATGGCAACCGCTCAACCCGACCCAATGCGGTCAAGGTCGGGTCAGACTTTTGTCCAAGACCGAAGTCTATAATTCTTTTTCAGATTTTTTATACTTACGTAATTTAAATTTAAAAAATAATATAATCTCTCATATATATTATAATTTAACATAAATATAGAAATTGCTCAAGGTCTCAATCATATAACTATATCTGACACAACTTAAAAGTAATTTTAAACACCCAAGTATAAGAGTGTCTTGTTGTATTATAGTTCGGTGAGTCTGAGGTCGATCCACAGAGAAAAGATTTAATTTATTTATTTTATTTTATCTAAAAATTGAAATTAAAACTTGAATATAAACAACTTAATTTAAATGAAACTATAAAGTTGAACTAATTAGGGGTATGGATCCACTCTTACTAGTAAATAAAACTTAATAAATTCTTTTTACCATTTTTTTAGATTTATTTCCCAAAAGATTAATTTTATAAATTATTATTATTTTTCCTTTAATTTTATGATGGATTAAGTATATATTGTGCCAAAATTTAATTTGTCTACAATAAGTCAAAATACCATTTTACCATATCTTATATTAAGATATTAAGAATCTATTGTGCCAAATTCATTTGTTTGTCTACAATAAATCAAAATTTCAAAATATAAAATATGTGTAAAATTAAATAGAAAATAATTTAATTTATAAAATTAAAAATAAAATTTGATTAAATCATATTTATTTCCTAAGAGTTTCACCTTCCCCTAGCTAATATTATTTAGTTAAGCATAATTAAAAAAAATATATTAAAATTAAATTACTTATAATTAAAAGTAATAAAAATAACTAAAATTGAAAATAAAATTAATTTTATTTATAAAAATAATTATATAAAATATTAAAAACAAACCTTAGAATCAAGATTACAGGGAGATGAAGAGAATTTGAGAAGAAGAGAGTTGTAGAGAGATATCAAAAACATAAAAATGAGACTTTATTTATAGAAAAATAAATTCATAATCCAGTGCTTTGCGGTCTATCATAAGCTTCATGCATGTGCTTCTCACAACCTTTAGATCAAGATCCAATGGCTGGTCAAACTTCAAAAGTCAACATCATACATGGCATCATTTGACTTGTCCGATTTGGCCAAAGAACAGTTGAGATTTGACGAGTTAATGGGTGGATCGGGTCAACCTGAATACAAAGATTCGGATCCTACAACTTGCTTCACCAACTACTGCCACGTGGCACAATCATGGCCATTAAATCATGAACGGTTGAGATTCAGTCAAAATTGCCAGCTATCCCATGCACTCATGTCTATTGTAAGCTCATTTCAGCATCCAAACAGAGCTCAGTTAATAGGAAAAGTCAATTTTTTTTTATACAAGCCCGATTTTTAGCCGATCTTAACTAATCTTAAAGTTTTCAGACCTCCAGAATCAAAATTTGACCTCGGTTTAACTGTTTAGAGCCTCGATTTATGTAAAATTAATATTTTTCCTAATAAACACACAAAAATACACAAAATTAGATATATTTAAAATATAATTAATAATTTCTAACATATTACATAAACACAAATATAAATTATAACTTAAGCACAAAATAACATTATTATTGCTTGGTAATTAAATTATTTTTAACACTAATCAATATCAATAATAAAATAAGCATCTTTTGAAATCATGTCTTATAAAGTTATACAAATAAAATCATTTTGTTTTAATTTTTGAACTTCTGGGTGGGTCTAGTCAAGCTAGGTAGTGCTGAACCTTGTATTGGGACAATTAAAAACTATCACATAAGGGTATATTTGACAGTTAAAAAGTGTCAAGTATGCTTTGTCAAATATACTTATTTGACAACAATCAGGGAAGTGTAACATTCTACGTTTTAAAAATAATTTATTTGTAAAATATTTAAAACCTCATTACTTTTAATATAAATACGAATTCTAAAAGTTTTACGTATCAAGAAAACTTTCTTACAAAATGTTGCTGTGATTCCTTAGTATATATCTCAAAAACTTTATTATTCATAATGTTAAGATATTTATTTTTAATATAAACAAAGTTGAGCTCATCATAAAACCTAAGATTTGTTATGCCCATATGCACTTCGCCTTAGTTGGGAATCGGCGTCAACTTGCCCTACTCATCATTACCTACAATGTATGGAGTTTATGAACTAAAGCCCAATAAGATAACACTTAATTCATATATAAATTATTATACATATAATGACCATATTAAGTTTTTAATAGAAACATAGAAATACATAACAACTTTATTAGGACCCTAGGTATGTTGCACTACAACTCACTTTTACTCTTTAAAACAACATGCCTTTGGGCGTAATTAGTTGATCTTTTGAGAGTTATGTATCACCGTCCCTAAAAGATTACCTTTTACTAAGCTTGGAGGGCTTGCCTTCTTTGGGAACTTTACCACCTTGTAGTACAACAACCCATTTTTCATAAATTCATTTCTAAAACGTCTTTTTATAAAGTAATTCATGAAATACATGCGTTCAATGCAACTTATATCATGACATGTGAAGTTCCTAGAGGTACAACAGAATCAACACACAATGGTATTTAAGGACAACAATCTTTAATACATGACACAGTGTCGTCCATACAAAGATTAAACAAAATGGAATTATAATACGGTGCCAGAGCCGAGCATAGCATAATTAAGTAAAAGTATCATAGAATAGGCGGCATAACCAACCATATAAGGAGTAAATAAGAAAATATCATAATATAAGTGGCATAGTCAACCATATAAAGTAAGTAAGAAAATACCATAACATAGGCGACATAGCTGTCCATATAAAGATTTAGATTATAACTAATCACATTATAGTAGCCATCACAAGATAAAGGATTTGTTAAAGCTGAAGTTAAGTATGAAAAGAATTTTGTCCCTACATTGCAGTTAAAGTGTTACTTACCTCTTAACCTTGACTTCTTTATACCTTTTTAACTTGAGAATTTCTCTACTCTTGATGTTATGACTTAGAATAGAAGAGGATTGAATTTCTATAGTTGTATCAAAAATGAAAAGGGTAAGGGGTATTTATAGGATTTCTTAAGACATAATGGATGGCTAGGATTTTGCCACCATAGCTTTGATTAATGGTTGAGATTATCCATCCATAAATATCTTAATAAATTCTAGAATTTATATCTCTACAAACATCTCTTATTGGATCATCACTTATGTTATTGCTTATGTCATCATTACTTATGTCATTGTTTATATCATCATTACTTTTTGAATTGAATACTTATATTATTATTATTATTTTAATACTTAAGGGGCTTGTTAGCTTAAACTTAATTCTATTATATTCAAGTGAAAAAGTTGTACCTCACATGAAGGTATGCTAACCCTTTTGTTTTGGATCAATGGGAGAATGGCGAATTGCACAAGTAGACTATTCGCTTCTAGGTCTTCTTTGATTTAGCAAATGATCAATTGCATTTGTCATTTAAAAATTTTCAAAATTCATTTTACATCTTTTAACCATCAAACATTGGTGACAACATAAAATTATCATTCAAGTATGATAATTTATAGTAATCATATATTTATGACTTTCAAGAAAATGTCAATTACATATGACTTGTTAAAAATATCAAATTTTACACATTTTTAAAAAGAAAATTACAATAATGGAATCTTTTTGGTAGGCTTCATGTGATATAAATTATAACATTAAAAACCTAATAAAACTCCAAACTAAACAATAAAATAGCAAACTCAAAATCATATTAACATGAATTGTATAGGAAAATATACATTTAATTATCTAAAGTACAAAAGGACAAAGTTTAAATGTTTGAAATGTATATATAAAAAATAAGATCATGTTTGTGAAGCTATATATTAATCTAAATTCACTCCGCACTTTGAATGTAGAATCAGTATCAATGAATCATTTTCAACACCAAAAGCATTGCCTAAATCAGCAACAACTATTAGTACAACTTAATCCTTACTTAGCTTTCCACCGTCGATCGTGAATGTTTTCATGGGAATTCCCTATATGTATAAATAAGATAGTAAGATATAATAGAGTACAAAATTATAAATAGTGAACTAGAGAGATAAAGATGCCCCAAAAAAAGGCCAAAATCTTGTCTTAGTCATATGCCATGCAAATTTACACCAATTGTACAGTATATCTTGCAATTTAAATAAGCTACAACAAATTAACCAAATTGCGAAGGTGCTTGACATTTAATTTCTGTATAGGGAATGATAATCAAATTAAATATTGCTTTACATGCATGTGTTGAGTACCAGAAATTGTATATTTATAAAGAAGAAAATCCTCATTTTATACTTCAAGTTTCACTATATCCTTACTTTTATATATATTTAAGTCCCTTGTGATTTAATTATGTGTGTTTGATTTTAATTAAGTATTTTATGTATTTTAGGGCATCATGGTCATTTCATAATGAATGAAATATCAGAAAGCAAAATGGATAGTAATTTTAGACTCATAACAGTCGAAAACCTTAGGAGAAGTATAAAAGGGTAAATGGCACTGTTCACATGTACGGTACTGTTCACTACACTGTTTACATATATGGTTCGATGACGTGGCATTGACCGATGATGTTGAAATACTAACTAGGCAAACCAAGAGGGGGGTGAATTGGGTTTTAAAAAAATTAAGCTAGGCAAACAACACAATTAGCACAACAATTTAATCTATTGCCTTAATCAAACCAAAACAATAAATTCAATCAAGCACAATATTAAAAGAGATTAAGGAAAGAGAAAGCAAACTCAAAGATTTTTACGTGGTTCGGCTATCCCCGCCTACGTCCACGCCTCCAAGCAAACCAAGCTTGAGGATTCCACTAAGCAAGCCTCCAAGGCTACAATTGCTTACAATTGACTTCCAAGGTGTCAATAAACCTTTACAATATGAGATTATCCACAATCTTCTTAACCCAAGTGTTTCCCAACACTTACAATCACTCACAATTTTAAGATTACAAATTGTTTCACTCTCACACAATTTTTAAGATTACAAATCAATGCCCAATGTGTGAATAAATGAAGAATAAAGGTGTTTCAAGCTCTTTGAAGATTGTATTCTCGAGTGTATGCTCAATGATGAAGGAGTGATCAACCTTTGTTCGGATTTGAATGAGCTTATTTATACTTGGAGCTGAAAACTAGCCGTTCGATCGTTCTGCTTTCAAAACGGTTCGCCGTTAATATTTAACGGTTAACCGTTTATTCTCAAAAGTTACCGTTAGAGCTAGTTTTTCAAATAAACGGTTTCCTGTTAAGGATTACCCCTTAACCGTTAATTTCCAGAGACCTGCAAGACAGATTTCGGTTATCCGGTTTCATTAAACGGTTAAAGCGTATCATGGAATAACATTCTGGAAATTATCGGTTAACCGTTTTATATAAACGGTTCACCGTTTAATTCCAGTAACCTGCAAAACACGTTAGCCTTATCCGTTTCTACTAACGGTTGAAGATTAGCAAGGAATGAACTTCTGGAAATTATCGGTTAGCCGTTTTATATAAACGGTTCGCCGTTTAATTCCAGTAGCCTGCAAAAACGTGTTAGCCTTATCCGTTTCCGCTAACGGTTAAAGATTAGCAAGGAATTGAACTTCTGGAAATTATCGGTTAGCCGTTTAAATAAACGGTTCAAGCCTTAAGAGTTGTTTACTCTCTGATTTAATCGGTTTGCCGTTTTCAACATAAACGGTAAACCGCTTATTTCCGAACCACTTCTATAGCCGAAAATTGCAGAAAATATTTTTCAATTGAATTTTAACAAAAAAACCATCTTTCATGAACATGTTAAGGAGACATTTTAAGACTTTCTTTTACTAAAGAAAGACTCCAACAATTTAATTATAAAGCATTTAAAGTTTGTTATCATCAAAATCAATATTATGAACATATACAAGTTAACAATCTCCCCTTTTGATGATGACAAACTTCATTCCATATTTTGCTCCCCTTAATATATGCTCCCCCTAAATATATGCTCCCCCTAAATGTATAACTTATCTCAAAACAAGTCCAATGAATATTATTAGCTCAAAGAACCATTTGAAAAACAATCTCCCCTTTTTGTAAAACAAATCAAGTTATACAAGAGTCTCTCCCCCTTCATCATCAAAAAGAAAAGATAGAAACGAGCAACAGAAAGCATAAAAAAAATTTTGGCATAGGCCCCCCGTACAATGAAGCAAAACCTCAAAACAAAAAACACAGCACTTCCAAAAACATTAACCAAAACTCCATGTACCAACAACTCCATCTTTCAACATATAAGTATACAATCATGAAAAAAAAAAAAAATCAATCAATCCATCATCAACAGCATAGAAATGTAATAGAGAATGTCAAAACACAGTATGAAGAGTAAAATACAAATGATCATAACATAAAATGTATGTGCGAATATGAAAGCCGGAAACTGTAAAGAGGAAGAAGATGTGATTTTGAGGCTCAATTTGAGTGAAGAAAGGCAAGATTTCAACCAAACAAGAGGAAATCAGTTCCGCTAACCTTAGGGTTTCAATTTGGGATTTTCGAATGTTGGGCTCGATTTGAAGATTTGAATCGGTGAAATTGATCTAAGGATGAAAATAAAGGTTTTAGCGGTGTGATTTTGCAAGAAAATGAAGCAGAAGACGAGATTGGAGAGGAAGAAAGCTTTCGGTTGCGCAACAATGGCTGAAACGGTGAAAGGGTAACTAAGTAGGAAGAAGAAACCCTTGGAACAGTTTTATATCACACGAAAACGGCGAACCGTTTTCTGTAAACGGTGAGGGAGTAAATTCCAGAGAGCAAGCATAAGCGAAACGGTAAAGGCTTAATCGTTAACGGTGAAAGGTTAAAGACAAACGGTTTACCGTTTGTATGAAACGGTAAGAGGGTAAGGCCAAAGCATTAGAGCATAGTTTCTGGAATTAAACGGTACTCCGTTTATTTTTAAACGGTTAACCGTTTACTTATCTAAAATTTCGCACATTCTGATTTGATTTTTGGCCCGTAAGTAATACATTCTAAGATCATTTAATTGATCTAAAAACGTTTTACAAGCCATTTTGATGCATGATTCGTATACTCACATGTAATCAACCAATCAATTCATATAGAAATTCACAAAATTAACAAGCCAACCACATCACTTGCATATCTAGCTTAAGCATTTTACCAAGTAATCAAACATTTTAGCAGACTTAATAACATGAATAGAAATGTTAATGTGAAGACTTCATCATCCCAAGTTCATGTCGAATTTTAGAAAAATGTTCTTCCCCAAGAGGTTTGGTAAAAATATCGGCGAGTTGTTTTTCCGTAGAAATAAACTCTAATGCAATAGCTCCTTTTGCACATGATCTCTCAAGAAATGATGTCTAATTTCTATATGCTTGGTTCTAGAGTGTTGAATGGGATTTTGGAGAGATTTATAGCACTAGTATTATCACACTTAATAGGAATTTGGTCAAGGTTAATGCCATAGTCTCTAAGTGTTTGTTTCATCCAAAGAGCTTGTGCACAACAACTTCCTGCAGCTATGTATTCAGCTTCGTAGTTGAAAGAGCAACAGAATTTTGTTTCTTGCTAAACCATGAAACAAGTGAGTGACCTAGAATATGACAAGTTCCACTAGTGCTTTTCCTATCGACTTTATAACCTAAAAAATCCGCATCCGAATAACAAGTTAGATCTATATGAGTTCCTCTAGGATACCAAAGGCCTAGATCTATGGTTCCACTCAAATAACGGAAAATTCGTTTCTGACAAAGTAAATGAGATTCCTTGGGACATGATTGAAATCTTGCACACAAACATACACTAAACATGATATCGGGTCTACTAGCGCTTAAATATAGTAAGGATCCGATCATACCTCGATATGCTTTGATATCCACTTCTTTGCCTTTTTCATCTTTGTCAAGCTTAGTAGTTGTGCTCATTGAGTGCTTTTGGTCTTTGAGTCATCAATGCCAAATCGCTTGAGTAAATCCTTCACATACTTGGCTTGATTTATGAAAATTCCTTCATCATTTTGTTTTATTTGTAGTCCAAGGAAATACTTCAACTCTCCCATCATACTCATCTCAAATTCTTTACTCATACAAGATGAAAATTCTTTACACAACAACTCATTAGTAGAACCAAAAATAATATCATCAACATAAATTTGAACAATAAGTATATCTTGGTTTTTATGCTTAACAAAGAGAGTAGTATCTCGCTTTACCCATTGAAAAATCATTATCTAACAAGAAATTCTTAAGTCTATCATACCATGCTCTAGGTGCTTGTTTTAATCCATACAAAGCCTTAGATAACTTGTACACATGATTTGGAAATTTTTCATTCTCAAAACCAGGAGGTTGTTTCACATAAACCTCCTCCATAATATAACCGTTTAAGAAAGCACTCTTGACATCCATTTGATATAAAATAAAATCTTTATGACATGCAAAAGCTAAGAGCATTCTAATGGATTCTAGTCTAGCTACAGTGCAAATGTTTCATCAAAATCAATTCCCTCTTCTTGGTTGTAACCTTGAGCCACTAGTCTAGCTTTATTCCTTACAACCGCACCAGATTCATCCATCTTATTTCTAAATACCCATTTAGTACCTATGACGGATTGATGTCCTGGTTTAGAACTAATTCCCACACATTATTTCTCTCAAATTGATTTAACTCCTCTTGCATTGCCATAATCCAAGATTCATCATTTTCCGCATCCGCAAAGGATTTTGGTTCAATTTGAGAAATAAATGCAGCATGCTCACATGTGTTCCTAAGTGAAGATCTAGTTGTAACACCACGTGAGGGATCTCCTAAAATAACATCCTTAGGGTGAGATGAAACATACCTCCACTCCTTGGGGAGTGTTTGAGAAGTGCCTTCATCTTGCTCTGCATTTGTTTCTCCATGCTGCTCTTCTTGAATTCCATGAGGTACATCCTTTTGGTCGTCATTTGATGATTCTCCTTGATGTTCTTCTTCTGCATTATCATCAATAGCTCCGACATTGCCAATGCCAATGATTTTTCCTTTTGAATTATCTCCAAAGGATACATCTCCACCATTTTCGATCTTGGTAAAACTTGAAAACCAAGAATAATTCCCTGTCATGTGTCTTGAACAACCACTGTCCAAGTACCACTTATTCTTCTTCTTCTTCAAGCCCTGCAGAGAAAATTTCAAATTTTAGGTACCCAAACCTTTTTGGGTCCTTGAGAGTTAGCAATGGTTCCTTTCGGAACCCAAACACATTTCACACCATAATATGCATTTCTCTTCACTAAACATCTATCTTTCATATGACCATCTTGATTACAATAATGACATACAATTTGATTATTAATAGGTGTATTCTTTACAAAGTAGTTCTTGTAATATTTTTGTTTCAAATTTGGTTTGTAACCAATCCCTCCTTTATCAAACACACATTTTTGTGAGTTAAGCAAGTTATCTAACATCTTTTGCCCATTTGTAAATTTTAGCACAATCTCATTTAGATCATTGCTTTTCTTTCTAAGCATTTCATTTTCATTTTTCAAGTCATTCACATGTGATTCTAAATGCTCATGTGAAGTACTAGAATTTTCAAATAATGCAACTTTATCATGCAATGCTTTATTCTCTAATTCTAGGCATGTAATCTTTGCACTAAATGATTCATTTTCATTTTTAAGCTCTACCAATTTCTTTTAAGACAAACATTCTTTTTGCCCATTTTCATCAATTCATCATGCAATTCTTTAAAGGCATCATGTAATTCATCATATGTAGGAAGATCACTTACCTCATCAAGCTCATCACATGATTCTTCCCCAAAGGCCATGAGAGCTAAATTTGTCATTTCTTGTTGCTCTCCTCATCACTTGATTCCTCATCGCTATCATCCCACGTTGCCACCATAGCTTTCTTTTTGAGTTTGTTGAGGAGAGGACATTCCGGTCGTATGTGTCCGGGCTTCTTGCATTCATAGCAAGTGATTGGCTCCTTCTTCTCCTTTTTATTCTTGTAACCTCTGAACTTTCTCTCGCTCATTATTCTTCTTGTAAAATTTTCTGAATCTTATAGCCAACATTGCCAACTCCTCATCATCCATCTCGCTTTCCTCATCACTCTCACGTTTTGAGGCTTTGAGAGCAATGCTTTTCTTCTTTTCCTCATGTCCTTTTTCTGCACGCCAAATCCTTCTTCATATGAAATGAGAGAACCAATTAAATCATCAATAGGTAAGACATTTAAATCTTTGGCTTCCTCAATGGCAGTTCTTTTTGGTCTCCATTCCTTAGGTAAAGTGACCTAATTATTTTCTTAACTTTCTCACTATTAGAAAAAGTTTTTCCTAGAGCTCCTAGAGTGTTCACTATGTCTAGAATCTAGTATACATAGCATATACACTCTCATTTTGTTCCATTTGGAACAATTCATATTGTCGAGTGTATCTACTAATTTTCGACTCTTTCACTTGATTAGTGCCTTCATAAACAACTTCAAGTTTATGCCAAATTTCATTAGCACTTTCACAACTTGACACTCTATGAAACTCTTTCTTATCTAGTGCACAAAACAAGGCATTCATAGCCTTGGAATTTAGAGAAGCCTTTCTCTTTCCAATTCATTCCATTCCTGAGGGAGGGTTTTGGAATATTTTCCCCGACTTCGTTTTTAGTCAAAGGCATAAAAGGACCATCACAAACAATTTCCCAAATTTCATAATCTAGTGCTTGTAGGTAAATTCTCATCCTAGTTTTCCAATACGGATAATCATTTCAAGAATGGTGGTCTAGTTGTGGACTGTCCTTCCCTAAAGGTTGAATCAATTTGGGTTGCCATGGATCTTTTACTCTAGACGGTTAAGTCCTAACAAGAGAACCAAGCTCTGATACCAAATGAAATACTAACTAGGCAAACCAAGAGGGGGGTGAATTGGGTTTTAAAAAAAATTAAGCTAGGCAAACAACACAATTAGCACAACAATTTAATCTATTGCCTTAATCAAACCAAAAACAATAAATTCAATCAAGCACAATATTAAAAGAGATTAAGGAAAGAGAAAGCAAACTCAAAGATTTTTACGTGGTTCGGCTATCCCCGCCTACGTCCACGCCTCCAAGCAAACCAAGCTTGAGGATTCCACTAAGCAAGCCTCCAAGGCTACAATTGCTTACAATTGACTTCCAAGGTGTCAATAAACCTTTACAATATGAGATTATCCACAATCTCTTAACCCAAGTGTTTCCCAACACTTACAATCACTCACAATTTTAAGATTACAAATTGTTTCACTCTCACACAATTTTTAAGATTACAAATCAATGCCCAATGTGTGAATAAATGAAGAATAAAGGTGTTTCAAGCTCTTTGAAGATTGTATTCTCGAGTGTATGCTCAATGATGAAGGAGTGATCAACCTTTGTTCGGATTTGAATGAGCTTATTTATACTTGGAGCTGAAAACTAGCCGTTACTGACTGTCTGCTCGAAAACGGTTCGCCGTTAATATTTAACGGTTAACCGTTTATTCTCAAAAGTTACCGTTAGAGCTAGTTTTTCAAATAAACGGTTTCCTGTTAAGATTACCCATTAACCGTTAATTTCGAGAGACACTGCAAGACAGATTTGATTATCCGGTTTCATTAAACGGTTAAAGCGTATCATGGAATAACATTCTGGAAATTATCGGTTAACCGTTTTATATAAACGGTTCACCGTTTAATTCCCGAGAACTCTGCAAAACACGTTAGCCTTATCCGTTTCTACTAACGGTTGAAGATTAGCAAGAATGAACTTACGAAATTATCGGTTAGCCGTTTTATATAAACGGTTCGCCGTTTAATTCCAGTAGCCTGCAAAAACGTGTTAGCCTTATCCGTTTCCGCTAACGGTTAAAGATTAGCAAGGAATTGAACTTCTGGAAATTATCGGTTAGCCGTTTTAAATAAACGGTTCAAGCCTTAAGAGTTGTTTACTCTCTGGATTTAATCGGTTTGCCGTTTTCAACATAAACGGTAAACCGTTTATTTCCAGAACCACTTCTATAGCCAGAAATTGCAGGAAAATATTTTTCAATTGAATTTTAACAGAAAACCATCTTTCATGAACATGTTAAGGAGACATTTTAAGACTTTCTTTTACTAAAGAAAGACTCCAACAATTTAATTATAAAGCATTTAAAGTTTGTTATCATCAAAATCAATATTATGAACATATACAAGTTAACAGATGTGGCATCGACCGATGATGTGGCAGCATTCAATTTGACAAATGATGTGGCATTGACTGCTTATATGGCGTTGACTAATGAGTTGGGGTTGACTGATGATGTGTCGCGATCCTATTGAACTAAAATGATTATGTAGAGTTGACTAGTGACGTGGCAGTATGTTAGTGGACCAAAAAACGTGTGTACGATACATGCATTACATGGAATAACAGCCCTGATGATTTGTTCTATCCGATCAGAACTTGCCACGTGGCGCAATCCTGAGTGTTCAAATTGTTTTAATCTGATTACCATAATTTACTCATTTTATCCATAAAAATAGGGCTCCACCCTCTAATTCACCCTAATCCATTTTTAAGTTCCATTTTTTGTAATTCATATTTCGTGTATAGCAATACAATTTTGTAAAAGTTCTTGCATGTTAATAAGACCTTGGATTTCCTCCAAACTGAAATATATATATATATATATATATATATATATATATATGCAACTTGTTATTGAATGTGTCTTCAAACTCAACCATAACTTTGGGACCAGGTTTCATAACTTTCTTTACCGATTATCAAAAACTTGTATTAATAGGTTTTTTAGATATCTCTTTTAACTATTGGAGAGTTTACTTCCTCATTCACCTCTAATTTTCCCTAGGAAGGCTTGACAACTGATTTAGACACTAGAAATGAAAATAGTGTTCAAATATGATCATTACTTACATTTTTAAATAAAGAAATAAAACAATAATTAAAGCTACTGATATAGACCAAGTACAAGTACCATTGCAGCGTTTACTTCAGCATTTACCTCTAATTTTCTATTGCGAGGCTTCATAGCTAACTTAGACATCTAGAAACTGAAGCATTCAAAATTAGTTACAACTTTGAATTCTCAATTAAGAAATAAAAGAAGAAAACAAGTAAAATAAGCCAAATTCAATGCCATATTTACTACAGCAACAAAACAAGCTTTTATGACCATAATATGTAATGTTTTAACCCATGATTTACATAAAAAAGCTCATTGGTCTAGATCAAAAGATGGACAATGGGAGTTAATACCATATCAATTCCAACTAAAACATTCGGCTTGCTATACTCCAAAATAGTTCCAGTAGCAACAATAATTTCTTTACATCCCATAGCCAACAGACAAGTTTAATTCTAATTAACCAAAAGAGTAATAAGGTTATTAAATGCACTTAAAGCATAAATTTTAAAGATTTGTCCAATAGGTTGAGTATGTACCTTTTTTTTTTTCAAAACTGGATCTGTTTTCTCATAAGACATATCTAGTGATCCAAATCTGTTGCTACAAACATTAGAGTGCCTTGCATTTGGTGAATATTTTGAGAAATCAGTAATGGTAGTTTTCATCCTCACTATTTAGTTATTCAACGGTCTCTTCTCGCTTAGTCTCTTAGATTCTGAATTAACAATGTGAAAGGAAAAAGATGGTTTACTCCTCTTCCTTTCCCCATAACATGCCCATTAAACTTAGGCTTCTTTAATGCTTGGGTCACAATATCATTCTCACCAGATGTGGTTATAACCCCTGATTTTGTAAGTTAGGTTAACTCATCCTACAAGAATATAAGAGCATTTTTCATGCTACATGCAAGAAATTAATAGAGGATTGCTCAAAGAATACTATACTTACAATCATATCCATTGTAGGTGTATATCAATACTGGATGATACACACCATTTGGGTTTCGAGAGCCTTATTCCATGCTATACTTCCATCCACTTTCAAATTGGGCTTTTCACATTCTCATTTCTAATCGCAATAACAAGATGACCAATGTAAATATAAATCGAGTGCTAAAAACAATTAAATTTTTTTACGAAAAAATACTTACTATTTCTCCTTCTAATCCAATATAGCCTTTTTAGCCAAGGTGGTAGTTGTAAAGATTTAGAGCTTGTCTTTCTGTTTGAAGGCCACTAAGTTTCTAATGCATATCATACATATGCTTGTCATAAATGAAATTATAACGAAAAAATTTTAAAAAGTAGTAATTATAATAATAAAAGATTACCTTAAATTCTTTATATAGTCGATCATTAACAAATGCATCTAATGAGCCCCCAAGGGTATGGTCGGGTTGGTAATAGCATCAAGCTTATAGCAGCTAATACCCGGTTTCGAGTCTTGGGGGTAATAAGGGGGGAAAATAGAAAACCTATTTGGGTTTTACCCACCCCCTTACTTTTTTTAAAAAAAAATTGCATCCTAATGACTTATATGAACAAGTACAATAGTGGTGGTTACTCAAACGATTTGGATTTTATATACTACTTAACATGTCGTGTAAGAGTATACCTAAAACAACGATAAGAATTTTTAGCAATTTACAAACATTGTCTTTTAAATCCATCATCCATATCAAACAAAACACTGTTAAGATATGTAATATAAAGACAGTTTAAAATTATTTCTCATATCTAAAAGAAAAAGCATAATTTTTTTATAAAGTATACTTGAATATATTCCCATATATTATCTTTTGAATTCTTTAGTAATTTTCTCTGATCCACGGAAAGAATATACACTATTGTCTTAACGACTGCACCAATTGTACTAATAAGATTATTGTTGCATAAATTAACAAGTGTACTAGTCAACAAAAATAATATAATGTATAGTAGAGTACCATCCCACGGAGATAGTATATCTTATTAGTTATAGAAATTATTCTAGCATAAATTTATTTGAACAATTGAATAAGAAAAATTAGATTAAAAATTAAAATAAAATAAAGCAACTAAAAATTAAATAAAGATGCAAGCAGTTATGAAATCATCGAGAGGCTAAGACATTAGACCATCTAACTTCACTATTACCAATCCAATTTAATCCTCTGTCTATACTATTAAAGATTATTAGTAATGTTGACTGTTGATACTTATACACTATATCCTTATACGCATTACAACATATGAAAAATCATTAAGTTTTGTGGTATTCTTAGATTAGCTACATGAATCAGGTTAGTACATCTTTGTCTCCCATTTAATTTATAACATTCATTACATAGAGTAAAAACACATAAATGTCCTCTCACACTCATTATGTATCCTCAAATCATTCAAATATTAGTTAGATATTTAAAAGCATTAAACATAATAATGAACACTTAGTCATTAGTATAATAAACTAAAAATAATATAAATTTATGAAATTAAATATTCATAATTAGACTACATTATAGCCATAGAAAAATAAATTATTTTCTAAGAACACTAAGAAAATTCATAAATTTAAATGGGAATACTCAAGCAAAGCAATATAAAAAGAAAATAAAAACTCAATTCAGTCTTCAATCAGCCTTCATTGCTCTCGGTTTCTCTCGTGTGGCTGTTGTTTCTCCCCCCCCCCCCTAATGCTGCCGTGTGTCTCCTTTTTATTTTGCATCCCAAATACTTGCATTGAGAGGATTAAAACAAAAGCCACCGCCTTTAGTTCTCAGGCCTTTACATTTTGCAAACACAAAAGCACAAATTCAAACGCATGCTTTCCTCTTTTAACATTTTCATGTGATGCTTCTTAACTAAATATTCCAATTGATTTACTTTAATTTAATTTGTTTATTCCTTTTCCTCTTTGTTTCTTCCCGAATGCTTTGATTTAGTTTCTCTTTAACTTTATTTACTTGAATAATCACCAAATATACCTGCAATAATTAAATATAAAAAATTAATATGAAATTAACATAAAATCAAGTTAGGAAAACATTAAAATAATATATAAATTATAAGCACTTCAAATACTCCCAATCTTTACATTTTGCTTGTCCTCAAGTGAAAACTAAAATAAAAACTATGAAAAGAAAATTCCAACTAAATAACTTTTGCAAGTGATCTCTATTGCATTTAACGTATACAACAAGCTTTTAAATGCTTATGCGGGCCTAATGAAAGAGTTACAGTCTCATAAGGGTTTTCGACCATGATACTCACAAACATCATCAAAGATGCCTCAAAGGATGCATAAAGTAAACAATTCAAAGAAAATTATAAATATTGACAAAGTGCTAACTTTAGTTCAATAGTCAGCCTATTTCACATTAGATTCTTGTGTTGAGCATGTAAATTAATTCAATTAAAACTTATTCTCAAAATTTTCAATATCAGCCCTTGTATTGAAAAATAAATAGAGTATGTCTAACTAACTTTATCATCTTGATCTTTTATTTTTCCCTTACAGGCATAAATTTGCATTTTCTTTTGATTTTTCTTGAAGTACATGTTTTTTTTTTCTTTTTCTTTCCATTATGAATATCTATCAGCAAGAGCTTTAACTCCACCCTTTAAGGTAGCTTTCTTCCCAAAGTAGATTTTTCTCTAAATACTGATGATACATAGGCCCAAATTACTCAATGATAACTTCACTCTTAAGGGTTATAGGTAATTATTTCTAACTTTGGTGCTTGTATAAACTAAGTAATAGAGAATCGAGGTAAACGATTATTTACTCATATTAAAGTTCTCAACTCTTGATATACCAATCTCAAATCTCAAGTCAAAATTCTGAAAGAATCAATATAAGTACCCAAGATATTTAAAGAATCCCAATCAAGATGAAACTAACGCAAGAATTAAGTATAAACTAAGACAATATTCATCATTTTCTAATAACCATATTCATTTTCAACCATATACTCAACATCAGCAACAAAACAAAAGTTTTTTTATGTCGTTATTTTTTTGTAGTTTTTTATTTTTGTTTTCAATTTTTATTTTCTATCTTTTATCTTTTTATTTTTTTAATAAAATGAAAGCAAATATTCCTACCATCGAAGTTGAAATCAATATTGTCCTCAATGTGAACAATCTCGGGTTTTGCACTTGAAGATGTGAACTTGTAGTTGTGTCGTTGAAGGGCATGTGAAAATATGATGTGCGTTGACCCCCAAACTTGTGCAATAACCTAGATCACATAAAACAAAACAAATAAAAAAAAAGACAAACAAAAGAAAGTAAAAGTAAAGACAAAAATAAAAATAAAAAATAACAATAATAAGTTTATAAAGCTTGGGTTGCCTCTTAAAAAGTGCTTGGTTTATATTCATTTTCATGGAGGATCATAACTTGCAATTTGGCCTCTTCCCACAAGAATGAGATGAGATCTTCATTGATATACTTCTTATATATTGTATCAACATCAAGATATCAAATGGATGCTTATCCTTAAATACTTTGGCTATTTTTCTATCCACTTGCCGACTTGAAAACAATCTTTGGTGTATACTTTATAGGTGTGAACATATTGAAAATGACTTGCTTATTTTGATCTCTCAAAATTAATTTCCCTTCCTAAACATCAATCAAAGCTCTTCCTATAGCTAAGAAATGTCGGCCTAGAATGAGAGGTAACTTTCTATCTTCGACTATATCCAAGTACAATAAAATTTGCAAGGAATATAAACTTGTCAGCTTTTATAAGTAGGTCCTCAACTATGTCCCCTGGATACTTTATAAATCTATCCGCCAATTGGATGGCAATAATTGTTGCCATAGGTTCTCTTAGTCCCAATTTCTTAAAAACAAAAAAAAAGTATCAAATTAATACTTGCACCTAAATCAATAGTGCAACGTATATTAAAGCTCCTTAGATCTTTCAGTTTTGGTGGTAACTTATTTTGCAAGATGGCGATGTAGTCCTTAATTAGCATTATAGTTTCATGCTCCTCAAACTTCCTCTTGTTGAATAAATTTTGTCTAATAAATTTGGCATAAAGCGGCATTTGTTCTAAAGAATCTAGAAAAGGAATGTTAATATGCAATTCCTTAAACACATTAAGAAATTTTAAAATTACTTATCTATATTACATTTTCAAAGACACTGAGGACATAGGATTAGAAAAACAGAGGCCTTCACTGGTTCTATTGCTTCAAGTTGTGGTATTTCTAAACTTGTCGTTTTGAGGCCTTGGCAATTTCTTCTGCTTGCTCTTTATCAATTTTCTTTGCTTCATTTTGTTGTTCGTCAAGTTGCTTATCACTCAAAAGTACAATTGCATTCACTTATTCCCTCAAACTTATATCAGTATTACTTGGTAGAGAGCCTTGTAGTTTGTTGGATAATAAGTTTGCAATCTAACCCACTTATACCTCGAGGTTTCATATATATGTAGCTTGATTTTGAAAAGATGTTTCAATCTTGGTCATGAACTGATACACATTTGATGTAAGTTAGATAGAAGTGTCTTTTAAATTTGAATTCTTTTCCTATGGTTGGAACCTTAGAGGTAGCACATTGTATTCTAAGTGTTGTTTCATGATAGATTTAGATTGTTTCTCAAAATAAGATTGTAGGTATTGGAATGTGAGTTATTTTGTTACCTTTGAAAGTTCGATACATAATGAGCTTGTTCAGTAGACGATGGTTCAAAAAGACTTCCAACTTGGCAATGAACAATGGCATGATTCCTTCCATACGATTCACACACTTAAGTTTGAATAGCATATTCAAATGTTCTAGCTTATTAGATAGGGTTGTTATAACAACCCAAGCCTAACAATCAAGTAGCTATTACTCGCTTTGGGTACACAACCCATCACGATTTTATTATTGGACATTATAACCCAAAACGCATCTACTTAGTTAAGAGAGCCTAAGTCTTGTGAGCTAGTCGAGGAACTCTTTCGCTAATAATGTAGGATGTTACATTCTTCCCCTTTAAGGACCTTGCGCGCTTGTGAGGGTCATTGGAAATAGAATAGGATAAAATCATATCATTAACATATCCATCCACACATTGAGTCGCAAACTGACTTTAATACCAATTGTAACAACTCAAGCCTAACAATTAAGTAGATATGGTTTACTTTGGGCACACAACCTATCATGACTTTGTTGTTAGGCTTTGCAACCCAAAATGCATCTGCTTAATTAAAAGAGTCCAAGGCTTATAAACTAGTCTAGGAACTCTTTGGCTAATGATGTGAGATGTTCAGTAGTCATTTGTGCAGATAAAACAGTGACAACATTAACATTATAAATCCACTGGGAGGGTTTTAGAATAACGAGTCAATTTTTAAGAAAGTAAAATTTAATCTAAAATAATTATAAATCTATCCTAATTGTAAATCTAAACTAATTATAAATCTATCCTAATTGTTAAAAAAAAAATTGTTTGAGAAAATTAAAACTAAAGATGCAATTAAAATTAAGAGGAGCAAATTAACACAAGAATTCAAGAGATTGAAGCTAGCAGGGTTTTAGAATCCACAACAGTTTAACTTAACAGTTATCTAATTACCAATTAATTCTCAATTTTGGAGTGACAATTCGAAATCAATCTATTTCTACTGATGAATTTAACAATTAAATCTAATTAAAATTAATCTTAAGTTTTTTTCCTTATTAGTATGATATTAAATCGTCCCATGTAAACAAAAGATGACAGATAGTTTATGGCAGATTTTCAGTAAAGTAACTTATATCATTATAATATGACCGAATTGTGATAGATTTTTGGTTTGTCATGAATTGATGGTGCTTTTGTGATAAAACTTTTGTCTACCAAGAATTTATGATAGAATTGTGATAGAAATGTTTTCCATCAAGAAATTGTGATAGAAATATTAATTTGACCATGTTTGACGAAAATTTTGACTTAATATTTTATTAAAAGAAAAGGAAAATAGTGTGTTATAATTTAATTGATAATTTAGATTATCTAAAAAAAATAACATAATTAAAACGCTGAGTTTTAGAAATACTACAAAATATCGTAAGTTAAAAAGTCATCTTTCAAATCCCACCCATAGGCCACTTAATCAACGTTCTGCCAGTGGTTTTCTTCAATTCATGAGTGTTTTCGAAAATTATAGAAGAGCTGGTGGTGATTCTTGGCTTTAATTCTAACAAAATGTGAAGCAGATGGAAGAGGGAGGTAACTAGACATATATAGTAATAAAGAGTAATGTGTTTGTGGTGGTGGTGGTGGTTTGGTGATTCTTGCAGCAAATCAGTGGTACTTGGAATTTGATGGGTGGCTCTTTATAGTTCTGATGGCTGTAGGAATCGACAGAAAAGATTAAAAACAGTGGCGACAATGACTCTTTATTTCTTTTTTATTATGTTTTAGGTTTGAATCAATAATTTTGATTTCAATAGTGTAGCTATATATTCATTTTTGTTTTCAATTTTGTGTTTCGATTCTACTATTATCTTTGGTCATAAATATGGCACCTTTCATCTGAAACGAAACAAAAAGATGAAGAGACTTTTAAGCTCAACTCGTGAATATGGCACCTTTCATTTTGAACAAAACAGAAGATGAAGGGTTTTTTAAGTTCAATATCAGGTGCTACTCCTAATTAATTATATCTATTCTTTACTAATCATCATGGATAACAAATCTACATTGCCAAAAGTTAGAAATGTTATAAGATGCAAAGTTTTTATATTATGGCATATTATTTTTTTTATAAGTAAATACTAGCCATTTCAGGATTATTCATATCATTATTTTTCATGTTGATCACTTGATTGTTAGGTCATGTGTGTGTATATAGCCGCAATCTCTAGAATCACAGGGAAGCCACCGGTGATGAAGGAAATTTAAATGGACCCACTTAAAACTTAGGAGGCTTGGATCAAGATTCTAGATGCTAAAAAATGACCTCGATATCTAAATTTATTTTCTACGGATAACAGCAAGAATCCTAACCAAACACCAAACCGAGCGCAACTATCCACACCTATGAACCACAAAACATGGTTAAGATATGTTGAAGGGGTTCTGATATAGACCTCCGACACTTAATTCAGATATTTAGTATATAGGGAAAGGAAAATAAATTGACAAAACTAGAAATAAGCCGAAGTTCAAAGGATTTTGGGTGGTGTTAAAGATCATGTAGAAGGTAAAGTGGTCAAGTGGTTGATGCCTTGTAGAGTTTTTAGTTGAATTTTAATTTTATTTCGAAGAGCCCGGAATGGAAGAGAGTAAGCTTAGTGCCGAAAGGAACATGCAACTCCTAAGCTATTAAAACAAGAACTTTTTCACTCGGGCTACTTTTCTTATCGGGCAAGTTGCCACCCGTGAACTTTTAGACTGAAGTATTTCACTTCTAGAGTAGCTTGGTGAATTTCCAAGTCACCCACATAGATTTCATGTTGTACTTATAAAGTTGGCCCAATTGTTGGATTCTAAGTGAGTTCAGGCCTATTGTATTCCTTCACATTAATTTCCTCGATAATAGGACACGTCTAGAGTATGTTTCTTTTAGATGACTCGAACAAGTAGATTCCTAGGTCGGACAAATGGATTTTCGAGTTAAACTAATTTATTTCTAAAATGGACTAGTCCTGTGAATTTCTAGGTCACCCACATAGATTTTAGGTTGTACTTATTACTTAGCCCAATAATAGTAGATTCAAAATAAGCTCGGGTCTGCTGTATTCCTTAGTGCCAAGAAAATCCAAGCTAAATGGTTGTGAAATTTGATGTTTCGCACAATCCGTTTGGAACTAAATTTGATCTAAACCATAAATGTTCAGTTGAATTTAGATAATTTTTACTGATCTGATCAGATTTGGACCTGTTCAGAGTCACTTAAAACATATTTGAACTCTATTTTCTCGCCACTATTCTGATAGATACAAATTCATATCTTAATTGGATTTATCCAGAGTGAAAACTTTTACTTTTAAGAAAATTCGATTGGACCAAATCTCAAAATTACAAAATAAAATTAAAAATAATCCATCCTAAAATTAAACAGAATTAAAATCTAATTTCTAATTCCAACAAACCGCTTCAAGATTAAAAAAAAAAAACACACACACACACACACAACCAACCACACTGAGCCATCGACTGTTGATTAATAGCCCCATTTCATCAAGCCAACAAGGCACGAAAAGCCACTACACCGGCATCGCACCTAACCGTCATGGCTAGGCCAGCCCTCACCATTGTTCAACCGTTCCTTCATCATTCATTATATTGTTCACTTTAGTATGACTTTTAGAGATAATCTTATTTGAATACAATACATGCACATTTGCAATTCCATTTAATAAAATGCTTAGTAGTTTTATATTCTATTTTTTTTTTGTATTATAGTTTATTTTCTATTTTTTTAAACAGATTTTAACCCAACCAGAAAAATTCAGGACCGATCAGATTCATCCAAATTAAATATGAACCCGACTTTCCCTACCCCTTAGTTAGGAATAGCAAAATTACTAGCCAACCCCCAAATCCGTTTGTAAAAACCCACCCACTATGAGTAATTTTACGGTTTTAGAACGGATTTGGTATTTCAAATTGAAATCTCATTGCTGGTTGTAGTTAGTTTCATACTAAGAAATCCACTTGATACCCCAGTGGGTATACGCCAATCCCATTGTTTATTTTAATTATTTATATTTTTAATTTTAATAATAAAAATTACATTAAAAGATTTAACCATAAATACATGTAAGTTAAAAGTTATTAATTCCTAAACTTAACTTGTCTCACCGCTACACACACACACACATATACAATAAGCTTTTAATAACTAGAATTTTATAATTTTTAAGCTTAATATTACTGATATTTTATTTTAATTTATTGATTTTGTTTGTTTTACTTCAGTAACTTGAACCCAGCTTACCAAAGTTGGGTTTGTTTAAGGGTACAATCTCCATTTGAAAATTGTTTGTTTGATTTTGTTTGTTTAGTGTTTGTTTGATTTTGTTTGTTTAAGGGTACAAAAGTTACTGAAGTATCGCTAGTTTAGTATCACATGATGTGAGAGCAGCATTTGCCTTATGGGTACAATCTTCATTTGAAAATTCTCTTGGTTGGTTTTTTGGGCCAGAACCATCTTTTAAAATAAAGCCCACTGGCTGAGGGGCTTATTAGCTCGAAAGCTAAAGAGAACTGAAACCCCGCGCTCCAAATTTGCGGTACCACGCTTCCGCAGGTATCACCGCTTCCGACGGTGACAACCTATCACCAAGCCGTCGAGCCCGCCACGCCGCCGCCGTAGCCTCTCGTCAGCCAGCCACAGCCACGGAGCCACTGTTTCACGCTTTGGCTTCAACAATATCGTTGGTGAGTTTATTTTTTCTTCTTACTTTTTTTTAATTGATATCTTTATTTATTTAATTATTTATTTTTGTTTTCTTTAATGTTTAATCTTTTAATTTTGATCTTTAGTTCCTCTTGCATTCTTTCTTACTTAGTTGATTGTTAAAGGAAAAGAGGAATATATGATACACTCTGTACAATGCACAGATATTGCATTAACAGTTAAAATAAAATAAGTAAAATAACCTGAGACTTTAATTGTTTACGTTTAAAGATAAAAAATTCAGTTACTAACTCTACTTATCAGTTTGTGCGGCTATAGCTAAAAACTGTTCATCCATTAGACTTGTAGAAACTTGGAATTCTAGTTTGATAGAAATGTTTTGTCACCAGTGCATTTGGATTTTATTTCTATTTAACTTTCTTGGTTCTTCATTAAAAGACTACATTTTAATTTTGGCAGATTTTATCTTTTAAGAAACATGGCTGTTGACAAAGACAAGCCTCAAGATGAAGCTTCAATATTCCGATTCTGCAAAATCATTCTCGGTTGGGATTACTTTCGCCTGGTCAAAGAATCCCAAGTACACAAATATACTTGCTCTCTCCATTTTACTTTTATATCTTGTTAATAATAAAGTTCTGATTTTTTTCTATTTTTGTCTTTGGCAAAGGAGAGAAATGACAAAAGTAGTAAGAAAGTTGTCGGGGAGAAAATGGGTTTAAGAGAAGTACAGGATACTTATAAAGATGTTGATGATTATTTGGCCACTTTTGAGCCACTTTTGTTTGAAGAGGTCAAAGCTCAGATCATTCAAAAGAAAGACGAGGAAGAAGGTATTTCTCTTTTCTAACTTCTGTTTTGTTCCCCAGAGCTTTTGAGAATTTAAAAGGAGGAGAATTAACTTTAATTGTTGTGTTTAATGTCCTTTTAGAGAAAATTGGCACATAATTGTTTGAGGTAGAGAATTACACTTTATCATGTAGTAGTTTTTCGGTACTAAAGAGAGTTTGCAATTAGAAATGAAATGCAATTTCAATTTCAATTTCAATTTCATTCTGTTATGTTGTTTGGGTGTTGTTGCTACAAAAATTGTTGGTACTATGCTGTTGAGGTGCTTTTTTCATTACATTTCTTCAATTTTTTTCTTGGTAATTATTTTTAGTTCTATTTCATTATTCTTCTGGGCAATCTGAGATCTAGAATCTGACCCAAAAAGCTTTGTTTGGTAATTGCAGTGCAAGAATGGAAGCTCAGGTTGGTCATGGAATGCGGTGAGGCTGATGGGTTTCACTTGCCTTCAGTTACTTATGAAGCTGATGAGGTGGAATCAATATCACCAAATGATCTTTTACTGCTTTCCAAAGAAGAGGTAATCAAATCAACAAAATTTTTTCCAGTATTGTTTTTGCCCGTATACTTACAATAGCAAATGACGTAAGTTTTAGATCTCATGTTATGTTTTAAGGAAATAATCAATACAGGCTCTAACATTGGTTCCCAGCTTATGGAAACTCAAGGAGTTCATGCTTTCTAATATAATAACATGATTTGACTTGAGATTTTTCTTCTTTTTTAATTTATTATTTTTTAACCCAAATAGAATTCTAAGTAGGTGGTTTTGTTTTGTTTTTTGTTCTTTCTTCCATTTTCTAGATCATGTTCTCTTATTTTTTCCTGCATATTTCTAATAAAGGTACTCTAGCTTCTGGTCTTGACTGTTAGGAGGTGTATTGTTCATGCAGTTCAAAGAAGGTTCAACATTTCCAACAACATATGCATTTGCACTGGTGGAGCATTGCCAAGCAAATCTTCTAAGACTTAGAATGTATTTAGCTGGAGAGGTCATACACATAAATAAAGATGCTGTTAAATCTCAAAGGCTATTGAATATGCATTCGCTTATCACTTCTTCCGTCAGTGCAGTAGAGAAACGTTTGTTCAGTCTAAAGGTAAGCCATTCTCAACATGTTCAAGAGATCAATCATGTTCTTTTAACTTTTATCCCCAGCTGTGTTGGACTTTAATTTTCTTGCATTTATTTGTTTGTGTTTTATTCACTGTCTTAGTTACAAAACATAAGAGAATCTAAATTTCAAGATAGTCATGTAAAACATTTTAAACATAACCTGTAAAACATTTTAAAAATTACCTAACTATTATGATTTTAAATTTGAAGAAAGAAATGTGTTTTCGTTTGTTGCTTGGACATCATATAGTGAATGAAGACTAATAATTAATGATATGGGTCCATCTGGTAGGAAATGGAGATCATTGGGGAAAGTTGTTTGTTGTTTGTTCTTGTTTCTCTCTAACCTTTCTATGCTTACCAAGTTCTAAACTAGAGATTGCTGGAAGTCCCTAGAACCTTGGTAATTAGGAAACTTATGTGATCATATCCCAAGTGGGTGTCCCAATGGTTTGAATCTCTAACTCGTGATTACAAACTGAAGGTCTCAACACTGTTAAGAAAAAGTGGTAATTGATTATGCATGTTTTCTGTATGGTGCTAATCTTGCATAGCTTAACCATTTACATCATTGGTGAATGCTGTTGTATACACTGACATGCTTTTGGCAGCGTTATTTAGATGGGGATTTGTAGTACTTTTTACGTGAAAAGGTTAAATGGGTATGGAAATCGAGAAACGGTTTAAATGGGTATAGCAATCAAGAAACAGTTTATTGATCAATTAGAAAATTCTAAGATTACTTTTCTCATCCCTTGACAGGATATGGACATCCCATGATCAAGCCAGCTATTTTATTTTAGGTATGACAACATAATTTTCTGGAAGTACCATCCATAATATGTCTTTCTTCATCTTGGTGTGTGATTTGTAGGAAAAATAATCAGACTAGTAATCATCTTTTTCTTCATTGTAATGTAGATTCAAGATTGGGGCTATACTGATGAAAAGGCCAAAATTCATGGGTCATTTTGATTTCATTTAAGTCCTTGTTTTAAAGAGTGTGATTGCCTTTGAAAAATGGAAGAAATTAATGCAATTTTTTTTTTGTTTCTTAATAAAAGGAAATGTTGATATTTAATGGATGTAATATTTAATGCAGATTTGCAGTTTATCAACTATTGCTCGTGAATATCTTGCTCTGAGATCAGTTGGCTTCCTCCCTTTCAAGGATTTGATATTATCAGCTAGCGAAAAAAGCTCTGGTTCTCAAGACCAGAGTTGGAAAATTCCTGGACTGCTACATGAATATATCAAAGCAAATCATAATGCCTCTCAACTCGAAGCGATACATGTAGGTTCTTTCTTGAATTATATTTTTATTCCAATTCCAGATTTACATAAATCTTACTGCACTAACCCATCCTGCTCTGCATCTCTTCGAGCTTGCCTTTACTAGACTTTAAAATGCTATTGTTTATTGCAGGAAGGTCTATCACGTAAAGCCTTTGTCCTGATACAGGTTTGGTTTGTGTTCTTCTTGTTCTTATGTGACCAACTTTATTTTCATCTTATGGTGTCCACTAATGGAATAATTGTCAATTGTTTTGTTCCCAAATATATTGAATTGAATTGATCTACTCTTAGTTACTTGACATGTGAAAATGTCTGAGGATGTGCTAGATGAGATGCATTTGTGAATTCTGGGAATCTATTCAACGCTTTAGTTATCAATGATATCTTTTAGTGTGCAGTTATGTGGCAGTTGCTTTTACTCAAATTTGGGTGTAATGTGATTACAAATTAAGTTTATTAACTTTGGAAATTGGAAACTGCCTGCATTCCTTTTTTCAAGGGGCCACCAGGTACTGGAAAAACGCAGACCATTCTTGGACTTCTTAGTGCTATCTTGCATGCAACACCAGCTAGAGTGCATTCCAAGTATGATAATATTTTTTCATGTTCTTACCATCTTTGATTGACTGAAATAACTGTTAGTACTTCTATTTTGTGGTGGTCCGGAGAAATGCAGTAGGAGATATGTTATGCATTTTCCATTGTTTTCCTCCAATATTAATCTTTGTTTGTTGTTTATTTTTTGTGCAGGGGTGGATTGCGTGAAATAAAGCGGGGACCAGAACTACCGATGCATGAAAAGTAAGTCATAGCTGCCAATTCAAGTGTTCTATTTTCACGATCTTAAGCACTGCTTGCACTTGCTCAGGGATTGCTTGAGTGACTTCTATAATTTATTTTTTACAACACATCTAATAAAAATACTTTAATATAATTAGTACATGGGTTTTTAATGTTTAAATATTTCACAGATATAATCACTGGGGATGGGCATCCCCATGGTTAGTTGGTGCCAATCCTAGAGATAATATAATGCCTATTGATGGTGATGATGGTTTTTTCCCTACCACTGGAAATGAGTTGGTAAGCTAGAGTTTATATTGAATAGATTAGATGCCAAAGAGTCATATGTCCTAACCTAAAGTAATGTACAGAAACCAGAAGTAGTTAATTCTAGTCGCAGATATCGTGTACGAGTGCTGGTATGTGCCCCATCAAACTCTGCACTTGATGAGATTGTGCTGCGCCTCTTAAACACAGGTACAAGTTTCTCTAGCACGATGATCCGTGCTTTTTGGAAGTTTGGCTGCTTTTCTTCTATAACAGCAAGCTGGATGTTCTTTGATCCTTTTTTGGTATTTTCATTTTGATTGCATCATTCTCTGATTATCATTATGCATTTTTAGGGATTTAAATTTGTAATAAAGATAAATAAATAGTATAGTAAAGTTCAGTGTATATTGGGACCTATGTGTATCTGCTTTGGTGGACTGGTGATGCATTTTCCTTGTAAAATTTAGAATGAGAAAATACATTATTATCTACCTTTTAGTTGTACTAATAAATTTCCATGCATCTAGTATTGGTGATATGCAAATAGCTGAAATAATAATATTTTGCTTAAATGCTTTTCTTTTTTATCCACAGGGATTCGTGATGAAAATATCCGCTCGTATACTCCGAAGATTGTGCGGATTGGTCTTAAAGCACATCATTCTGTGAATTCAGTTGCCATAGATCACCTTGTATGTATCTGGCAGCATTCAAAACATAAGCAGCAATCAAACCATACTGCTTATCGCTATTGTAATTT
This sequence comes from Atalantia buxifolia, assembly GCA_030444775.1. Taxonomy (NCBI): domain Eukaryota; kingdom Viridiplantae; phylum Streptophyta; class Magnoliopsida; order Sapindales; family Rutaceae; genus Atalantia; species Atalantia buxifolia. The sequence continues at coordinate 11,949,142 of CM059833.1, forward strand.
GTTGTTAATTTTGTTTGTGCTGACTCGGTGGAACATTCAAACCTTTTGCAGGTGGAACAAAAACGTGATGACTCGGCTGCTGATAAACAGAAGCATGGAGCCACAAGAAAGGATAGAGATAGTATTCGCTCTGCTATTCTGAATGAGGCTGTAATTGTAAGTTATTTTAGCCTTATGTTAAAATTCAATCAATATGTCATATTCTCCATTGTTAACTTTTGTTTTATTGGCAGGTCTGCTCCACCCTTAGCTTCAGTGGTTCAGCACTACTCAGTAAATTGAATCATGGTTTTGATGTTGTTATAATAGATGAAGCTGCCCAAGCTGTAAGTGCCAGTAATTTAACCTATTCTTATTGACAATTGATATTTAGTATGAATTATCTGAATACTGTTGTCTTGGAAATTGAGATGTCTTTGGGTGTTCTTGGATTCCATCACTTTCGTACAGCATGATGAAGGATCAACTTAATTTGTATAGCCTTACAATTAAATATTATCTTTGACCCGTGACGTTCAAAATTAATAGAAGAATATATTGTAGAATCACACAGCTCAATGGAATAGTGAATATAGTTATGCAAAATTGTCTGACACACGAGGAAGCTTTTATCTAATGCTTGACTTCTCAATTCAGTAAGATGGTAGCATTTAAAAAGGTGCCTACAGTGCAGTTTAGAGGTTTAATATATTAAGCACAGCAATTACTGATACATTTTCTCTACCTACTAACAACATAAACTTTCCCTCAGGTCCTTCTATATATTTTCATGGAGGTGCAATGAGGAAAGCATGCATTTATTCTTTTTTGTGTTTGGAGTCTCGCATTCATTTTGTTTCTCAGTTTATCACCATCTTGCATTGTCAGGTGGAACCTGCGACTCTTGTTCCTTTGGCAACTGGATGCAAACAAGTATTTCTGGTATATTAATGATCATAATTCTTGTTTTGTACTTCTCAATCATTACCATTATACAATTACTCATCTTGCTGAACACGCAATTACTCATCTTGCTGAACATATATCTGTAGTCAAATATTTCTCCTTCACGGGTGCATACAATGGCCAATCTGGTGATTGTTGTTCACATTTCTAAATTCGTACCACTGCATGTACCATTGATCTTTATGCTGTAGCTAATCATATTAATTCTGTGAATTTTTTGCGCTATTTAGGTCGGTGATCCTGTTCAACTTCCAGCCACTGTTATTTCTCCTGTTGCTGAGCACTTGGGGTAAAACACTGTTTTCTTTAATGAAATTGCCTTATTGATTTGTGGCTGATTTTTAGAACGCAACTAGTATTGCTCTCATCTTTCTTTAACTGGCCATCTGAGGATTTCAATAAGCATACACCAATTATAGGTCTAAGCAGATCCTTGTTTAGTGGGTTCTGAATAGCATAGACCTTGTAATCGTATCTAATCTAAACTATTCCTTCAGTAGTAACATTAGAGCTTCAAGGTTTTGTATGAGCAACTCAAACTTTATAATGCTATTACTTCTCTCTCTCCACCTCCTCAATCCACCTGGGCGCATGTTTCCTTTTATTTCATATTCCCACTGTCCTCTTCTGTTTACTGAGAGGTACTTAAGAGTTAGCAGCTGATTTTGAATTGGAGCCACTCAAGTCATCTCCTGTTTGGGAGCATATTTTTGTAGTAGATGTCTGGCTTTTTTGGTGTGACATCCCAAACGCTACCAACTCATATCTTGATTGATAATAACTATCCCTAATAGTTGGTTACTCTTTTGTTTATTTGTCCAAATATATTTATGAATCAGGTAAGAAGCTTTCCTTCAAGGGAGTTCTATGATGAGGCATTGGAAGATTGATATACACGAAGGAAAAGAGTCCCAACCTATGGAAGTGGCTCATGGATAAACATTGAAGAGGTTGATTTTATTGCTCTCTCTTTCATAAATTAGTTAGCATATCTTGGCAAATCGTTCCTCATGCGATTATATCCCTATAGACATCAAGTGGAAGCAATTTGAAACCGATTTAAGAAACTTTTGGAGTGGAGTCACAAAGTAGTGGATATAACTACTGTTGATGGTTGCCAGGTGATGTGGCTATTCTTCTCTTCTTCAATATCCTTATCTGAGTTCCTCTTCCCTCTGAAATTTGCTTTTTAAATCAACATTTAGAGTTTTCTGCACTGAGATGGTCATGTTTAAACATGCATTTCATATGCACATTCATGCATGCATACAGCGGCTGAAGTCTGGCCCTGTTTTCATAAGCTGAGACAGAGGCTTTTATTTCTCTTTCTACAAGTTCTGATTTTCTGTAGTATAGAATGGCTCAAACTAATTTGTTTTGATTTCTTTTTTTATTTCTTTTCCCTCCCTAAAGACAGAAATTTCAAGTCTACAGACCTACTTTGCTTTATTTTCAATTCTCACTCATTAATTTTCTTGGTATCTGTTTGGCTGTGCAACTAGTGTGTCATTGACTATGAAATTCTGTAGTTATCCCTTTTTCAGGGGGTGAGAAGGATGTCGCAATTTTGTGTGTTGAGATAAGTGATAAAGAAAAGCATAGGATTTGCCGCAGATTGCTCAGTTGAGCAGTTGGATTACAGGGCTAAGTCTTCTATACTGGTAGGCATTGTAAAACAACTAAAATCCAAGTTGTTTTAGGACTTGGCTTTTGACCAAATCATGGAGTTGACCGTTTCTCATATGACATAATCATCGGTTTATTCTTTGGGTGGTGGACATTGCATCAACTTGGGAGAACAAGCATTGGAATAACCTAGTTAAATGCCGAAGCGAGTTATCAAGGTGAGTCGTATCTTTACCTTTTTCACGGTATTTTGTTGAAAGTCATTATACTTTCAAACAAATAAATCACTTATTGATACTGAAATACGTCATTGACGCGCCAAAAGCGGGATGTTATTGCATCATCTTCGCAAGCGGAAAATTTGCGAGAGATAAATAACTCTGCAAATCAGAAGTCACAAATAATTGATTCCTCTTGCAGGTGTCTAAAGCCCTATGTTTTAGTTTTTCAGTGATGAAAGCCCAGAGTCATAGAAAGAATGCCATGACAGATAATGTCCAAAGCGGCAGATGGGCGATACACCCCACGATGATAACTTCACGGTATGCTAATACAGGAGAATGGAAACCAGGGGCAAGCAGATGATATTAAGCAATGCGGGAGATGGAGATGCAGTACTGCACGATGCTGATGGTATTGTATCATTCAAACGTGACATTACTCTTTGTTTTATGTCCTACAGATCACCCGCAAACCTTGACCACTTCGCATCTTCTTTGGTCTATTCCGCTTATCGATAAAATATTTACTTCAGTTCTGAGAAATGGGATCTCTCTTCAATGCCGTTGTATAGGAATGTAATTACTGAAGAATTGAGCACCATTCATCTTTGGTAGAGTTGGAAATATGATCAAGTTAGTGCAGGTCTGTTTGTTGTTTTAGCACTTATTATATTTTGTTTCAATTAGCCTTTATAATTTACCTCTTTAAAAAGTGAAAACAAAAGCTGACCGATGTACAGAGAATAATAGTTATTAAATTAACTTTGTTCATTTTTTGGTGAAGTTGGAAACATGGTTGATTGAAATTTTGAAATGCCAAATTATTTGTGTTTTGTGTATTATCATTAACCTTTGACAGTGCCTCTTGAAAATGAAAACAAAATAGTAGCCTCTTGAAAAAATGAAAATAAAGAAACATACAACATAAGAAAATATTGGTTTACCATTACTGCTGGAAAATTTATTCGTTACTAATACCCAACAAACTTGATGCCATCAACGCGTTCAATTTACAGTGACAAAAAGTTTCTATCTTTAACAATAGCATGAAAAACAAACCCAAAGCTCAAAACCAGCAAGCGTTTAAAAGTTCAACACGTGTCCATCTGCGGTGATGATGTCAGTGAGGTTACGTGGTGCACAGCATACGATCCTCATCGATGCTGGCGCAATCGCTTCGAATCTCCAACCATTTTCTTCATCCGACGGCGCAATTCTCACCAACAAAAACCTCACTGATCTTCCAGAAATCTATTGAATCAGTCGTCATCGGCGCACCGGCGTTGGTGATCCCGATCAGCTCAATCACCCGATTTTCAGCCGGTTCTGCAGAAAGTAACCGAAAAGATAGCCGATCCGTGACGGAGCAAGAGCTGGGCGGGCCACAACCATGCGCTATCAATCGGAGGAGAAGCCGGAATTGGCTCTGACCGGAAGCAACTGTGTGGTGGTTAACGGGAGAAGAATCTGTACGGGTTCTTGTGGTTCGGTGCCGGAGTTCTTGGTGTGCCTGGAGGAACCGGAGCGGAGCAATAATGGC
>CM059833.1:11954473-12054130 GCA_030444775.1 Atalantia buxifolia
TTTTTAATTTTATCTATTTTTTTCCCTTTTCTAAAAGAAAGAAAGGTAAAAGCAAAACTATTACTCTACTTTTGCTAGCAATAACTTTCATGTATTATTACCAAGATTACTTGAGAGGTTAGATGGTTAAGGCAACACAAAATTATACAATAATAATTAAAACTGAAAAATAACACTACATATTAAATAGAAAATTCATTGAATTCAAATCAATGGTAAATGTTACTATGCAATATGTTTATGGTACATAACATAAACTTGGACACATGGTTCCAGGTACAGCTAAATGTAAAGCAACTTAGGTTAAATCTGACTCTTTGTCAATATTAAGGATGACATAACATCCAACATGAGTACCTTTGAAGAAGGAAAGAATTTTCATTAATGAGTGGCATCTGATAGTTACACAAGTATCTAATATTTTGGTAACTACAGTATACTGAGATGAAGACAAGTATCTAATATATTGGTAAACTAATCCATAAAAATTCAAGCAAATACCACAATGCACTAAAAGGATTCAAATTAATTCATTCAACTTCAATGGCAGATCAAATAGAATAACCTTGAACTTCAAAGTTACATGTAATGCTTTTTTATTTTGGATAACACATGCAAAATATTTATTCTCCTAACATGTCTATTACAAATTTCAGAATATAGCTGCACTAATACAAACAATGAAACATAATGTTTTATTGCAAGGTAGTGCTATTCACCATGCATTTCCTCTTCTATCACAAGAAACTAGAAACTCATAAATGTATGGCTTGCTAAATTTTTTTGATGGCAGAAAAAAGTCACCAAACAGGAAAAAAACAGAGAAATTAAAAACAAAATTCTAACAATGGCTTCCTAATTTTCTCTAGAATAAGAAAGAAAGAACCTCGAATTCAAAAGCTAAGAAACTAAATATGGTTCCACAAAGTTAAACTTGTTCTTTCCAGTCATGATGATTGAGAGTACACTGTCTTATTAAGGCCATTGATTAACAATAAAGGAAATTGAGATTTGCAACAGAAAAACAAGGTTTTTAAAGAAACTTGTTCATAACAGCAGAATTATTCTTTCTTGCATGCATCATTTTGTAAAATTGAGATGTTCATGACATTCCAGAATCTCGTTTACATGAAAAATTCACCAGATATCTTCTTTCTTCAAGTTGTCCTGATACTATATATAGAAAGAGAGAGAGTAAATTTATAATAACAGAATCCGACAAGCTAAAAAAGACATAAAAAAACACAAATTTTAATACACTATAGGATAAAATACACTGGATTGGAGTGTATATTTCTTTTTTTTGTCTTGTAAAGCCAAAAAGAAGAGTAAAAGTCATTGTACAGCCAGAAACAGATTTAACCATTTAAATTTTTAGTTGTTGCACTTGCTGAACTGGTTTATTATTTCATGAAAATGGTAAGAGACCCTAACACCAATTTATACACTTGCACTGTAAGCTGTCTCTACCCTCTTTGAGAATGTTTCTACAAATTTTAGACCTTATTAGTTTTTTATGTATCGATAAAGTGCAAAGGTTTAGCTGTTATTTTGTTTCAGATCTTTTGTTTATGTTTTTTACATTGATTCCATGGAAATATGGCTACATATACTCAGGTTTTTTCGCAAGTTTTGAAATTAAAGTCGTTTTGTTAAATTCAAAAGTTTATAAATATTATGATAAACATGTACGTATTTCAGATTTATAAAAAATATATTTAATTATTAAATAGACATACAATTTTTAACACTGAATGCTGGGTGTCATTAAATGATTAACAGAAAATTTATTGCATTAGAAAGCAAAGTTGTATGACACAGATTAAAGGTTGATTCTTCAACAAATTTGACTATATTTATTAAAGGTGTTGTGGGTGAAAATCTCTAGGAACCAAATGAGGCAAAACACTAAGAAGATAAAGCAAGATACAAAAGCTATAAATATAGAATAGCATGCCAACCTGGTCAAAATCAACAAGCAGGAGCCTACCGACACCTGATCTCAAGAGCATGGCAGCATGACTCCCAACCCTCCAAGACCAATAACGACAACATAAGATCCAGACACTTTCTGCTGAGACTCGAGGCCAAAGAATTGAATATTCCTAGTAACAATAAATAAATAATAATATAGAAAACTCACTTAAATGCTTAGCTTCATGGTAAAGTTAAAACAATAATTAATTAGCAAGTGAAAATAATGGTACCTGGTCAATTGTTCAGCAACTACTTCGTCTTTTAAAAGATCTAAAGCAGGTATCCCATTATGTGTCATGCAATTGGGTACATTTTTGGAGTGTGACCTCGCTATATTTCTGCAAATAACAAAGGGGAAAAAGGAATGGTCACAAATGGGGGTCCCAATTTTGATTCAGGGGAGCTTTTAATTAACATTTACCGAGGCTTCCATCATCTTAAAATCAATACAATACATTGGTTTCTTATAATATGCATCCAAAAATATATTTTTTTAATTGATTTTCAAGGGTAACTCACATATTTACCTTGAAAGAAGCTTATAAAGAAAGACGGTAGAAACAGAGCCCAAAACAGCTCCAGTTCCTAACAACGCTAAGCTCTTGAGTTTCCCTGGCTCCGCCATTTTTGCTGCCGTCGTCAGCTTTGGCAAGTCGCAGCTTCAATTGCACTTGGCGGCGGTTTTCGCCTCTTAAGTTCCAACAATAATAACGCTAGGGCCCTCGAAATTTGTATATTTTTTGTATTAACCTAATGAACTTTATACTCTGCGTAGTTCGGCCCGTCATAATATCACATTGACCTCTCAATTTTAGGAGAACTCAAAATTTATAGTTTCACAATTATGACCAACTTAAGTATTAGTTCCGCGGTTTGCACTATTGCATTACTAGGCTGGCCATTGTAAGTATAGTGATATGTACAATGGCACATGTCCGTCGCCAAGTTATTGTTTTTTTTGTCGACTCTCATATTAAGTTTATGAATTTTACCTAATGAATAATTAGCCACAAAAAGATTTTTGTTAGTGGATGTGCTTATAGTGAATTAACTCCTATTCCTTTTTTATAAATTGTAAAAAGTAAAAAATAAAGGGAAAAAAATCTGATTCTCTCTCCCATTCAGTGCCACAAAGAATCAAATTATCACTACACCTTTTTCTTTTTCTTTTTCTTTTTTCCTTTTTCTACTCCTTATGAATCCTGGGGACTCTGGGTCTTTTTATGCCGATTTTTTACGTCCAGATAGCATGAGAGCAAATTTATTCTTCTTATACCAACCTATCAATTACTTAAGCAAAAAATGAAGAATTGTGTTTAATGGTTAATCCATTTTTGTTACATGACGCTAATATTTCGTAAGAAAAAATGGGAGTTTTCTTTTTCTTTGTTTATCTGTTTAATTTTGATTGAATAAAAAGGATAGTTTTGACATTAAACAAAAAAGTAGCAAGAGCTTCGTTCTTTTCAGCTTTCTTTCAAGTTACAAGGCCACAACTGGGAGCTAAGAGCTGTTTATTGATGGAGATTTATCGCCATTTCCATATGAAACTGGCGATAATAACATTCTTACAGTAATCCTTCTTGGTTATGCTTTGTACAGTCATTGCGTAGCCTTGTTCCTTTCTTCAGGCAAAACTAAGGAACTAGCCGAGTGTGAAACACTTCGCTAGCACACTCGTATCAGCTTCATTTAAATTACATCATCAGAACAGCTAAAGTGGAATCATATATGGTGCCAGACAGAAATTGACTTGAAACTGTAACATCTGAGTTTCCAACAAGCATGGAAACTATAAGAAAAAGAAATCAATAAAATGATAAGAAATAAAACCGGAAAAAGCAACTTACAATACAGATACTATGTTCTTTACAGAAAGTACAAAAATAAATACAAGAAAGCTACCTGTTCAAATTTTATTGTTGCCAACCATCTCCAGTCAGTCATCCTGCTAGCAAATGGCTAGCAACAACTGTCACAAAATTGTATACTTGATGCTCACTAGCAAGTTACTTCTTAAATTACTCCTTTCCACTAAATTACTCGCTTCCACTACCCAAGCATTCAAGACCCTCAGTTCTCATATTCATGATACTGCGAAACACTTCCCTCAGTTGACGTTCCAGTGGATCCAATTCGTTCTTCAACACTTCACAAACCGATGTTAACTCCTGAATTCCATGTTCGAGTTCAATTTTTTGCTCCTCTGGCAGCGGAAACTGAGCCACATCCAACAAGTCCGTCAATTGCCGAGCACATTTATCAATCAAATAAATTTCATATAGTAGCCCATTAGAATTTCGTCCTCTGCTTCTTAGATTCCTCTGTAATGCGTCATGGAGTGATAAGAGCGAACGCCCCATGAGAATTGACGCGGAATTGAAAAATGTACATTTAAGCCTCTATCCTGACAAGGGATTGCAGCAACAAGAGTCCACAATACAAACAAGAGTAGGGAACTCATTGCAAAAACAGGGACCACAAGCCCATTTGTAGCTGCAATGTCATTTCCACGAGGAGATGCCAAACCGTTAGCAATTGACTGGAGTTGCTAGCAGCTGACCAAGATCGAAACACTCCACGAGAGAGAACGAGAATGCCTGGCAAGCGATGATGGTGATCTTTACTGGTGTTATGGCGACCAAAGGACCGATTTCTTTGTGAAAATACTGACCCAGAATCCTTCTCATCAAGCATTGTGAGAGCCAAATCCATCAAAGCTTTTCTTGCTCGACGGGACTGACCTTCACTGATTGTCCTCTTATGAGAATCCAGGCACATTGGACAATCTCCAAATGCTTTTGCCACAATCGAATCTTTTGATTCCATCACGAGTGCATTAAACATATCAAGCGCCTTCAAACTTCTTTCAAAAAATTCAGCAACAAATCGATCCAGTGGTGGTTTCGACACTAGTGCTTTGTCTTTCAACAAAATAGCCCTGAATTCCTCCTGGCAGCAAACAAATGCATATAAAAGCTTTTGTATCCATGCAATAGAGAGCAGTTCATCATCAGCAACAGCTGATAGCACATTAAAATGGTCTGCAAGCTGCCTATGGAAGGATTCAAGCTCCAACTCCTCAGCACTGGAATCACGATGCCCTTCTACAGAATGAACCTGTTCGCGCCTAGTACTCCAAATTGAGCGACCAAATGAGTGAAATGGTGAGGAAGAACCCTGATTATCCGTAGACGGCATTGTGACAACTCCCAGATAGACCTCTTAAGAATACTCCAAAGATTCACAAGAGCTACCTGAAGTTTTAAAAAATGCATCAAATCCCAAATATGAATACAGTTTAAACTCATATTGAACTCAATCAAAGATCAAAAGCCAAATATTCCCAAAACCTAAAATATCATAACATTTTTTAGAGAACCAATTGACATTCCAAGAATCTCAAGAGTTTCAAACAACCATCTATCAATACAATTAAGAAAATCCAAAAATTCCAAAAAGGAAAAACCCCACCTAGATATCCCTTGAAATTTTAACAAACCCACCTCCAATCATCAACAAATACACAAACATCAGAAACACAGAGAGCATATCATCCGAGTTTTCAAGCAAACCACCTAAATCAACAAAATTTTCAATGCCCAGATTCCAAAAATTGTTCCATGCACAAAGTGTAATCAAACCATTGAGCTGAGAAGAGAAACAAAACGCTATTGATACAGAGAATTAAATCCAGGCATAACTTATTTATATGCATTGAAACAATAAGTTTAAAAGTCGAGATTTAAAATTACATACATATGCAGAGCAGATAGAGAGAGAGCAAAATCCAGGTAAAATGGTGGATCTCGAATTGAGAAACCCTCAGCTGAGGACTTAATAGCCCATCGCCTTGGTAAGAGACTACTTGCAGACCCACAACAAGTCACAAAGTTAAAGCACACCTTAAAATATTTCAAAAAAAAAAAAGTAAAAAAAAAAAATGGTTTTGCTAAGCAGCCGTTTGAATTTACCTTATTTAGCACAAAAATTAAAATATTTTAGATTTAAATTTAGATCCGCCAATCGAATTTTGTTTATTATTTAAAAAAAAATGATTGGTAATTATTGAATAAGAATAATTTAATTTTTAAAATTTTTAAATTTATTTTAAAAAATTATGATCGACAATCATTAAATAAAAATATCTTTATTCTTAACCATGCCTAAATAAAAAATGTGTAGCACAAACTAGTTTGACAAACCATTATATTATTATTGTTACTAGCTAATGTTACATGGATTTTTTTTAATGCACTAATAAATTTATTTTCTACAACTGTGAATCATAAGACATAGCAACTCAATTGAAATGCCTCAACATAATTGAGTCAAATTTAAAGTAACAATTAATGATAATGGTTAAAGAGCACATAAATTTTAGTAAAATTACAATATCTCCCTTTTTAGCTTTTATCTCTCATCGGCGTTCTCTAAAGATTAGTTAAGCCTTTATCTATCCATGAAAAAGTTGATTTTAATTATTAAAACTCAAGGGTTTAAAAATCTCTGAACTAATTGGTGCTTTTGTTTGGTTAAGTTTAAAACCAAACCAAACTACCAAATTGAACAGTTTTGAGAAAAAAAATTAAAAATAGAATTTATGGAAATAAAAAATAAAAAATGAAAATCCTAACCTAAACTAGATTAATAATAAAAAAAATGACTTGTGATATGGTTGAAGCATTGATATTGACATAAAATTTGAGTAGATTTCTAGACTATTATTGGACTTTATTGTGTTGTTTATTGTTTTTGAATTTATGGACTCAAGATTGTAGTTATAGTAATAGTTTATTACTATTATGTCATTTCTTTATTAAATATAAAAGATAAAATTACTCAAACCAAATAAAAAAAAAAATCACAGAACTGAAATGAACTAAATTGAATCAATTTAGTTAAGTTTGGTTTGTTTTGCGGTTTGGTTCACATTTAATTAAAAAAATAATAAACCAAATTGGTTTAGGTTTGGTTCGATTTTGAACCAAACCTAGTGTGAAGGTAGCTTTTTCTCCAACGACGTTTTAATTTATGAATTTTTTTCTTTTTGTTGTTTTGGTGTTGCCTAACATGGTTTTATTCTAGTTTGAGTTCTTCATACCTCATATTGAGAAGGCTTTTTTGTGATGAAAATTTGCTAGTGCAAAAAGTTCATTATTGCTAGTGCAAAAAGTTCATTATTGCATCAATTCAAACGTCTAAATCTTGTGGTACAGGGTTATTTTAAAGAGTAATTCTAATATATGTGTAGGCGTCACATTTTATTATAACATAATAACACGATATTTGTCCATTCTAAAAGACTCATCCAGCCATAGACCCTAATAATGATGGTTATGTATTTGTTCAGTACCATCAAAGACTTGAAATAATGGCCTTTATTAATATTATCATGTGGTACAAGATAATAGGCAATAAGTGACAGAAATTTGTAATAGATTCTTAGCAAAATAACTTATATCATAAAAATATAATAAATTTATGATAGAACTTCAATTCCATCATGGATTAATGGTGATTTTATAATAGAATTATTGTCTATCAAAAACTCACTATATCAAGAAATGGGTCAGATTGTATTGCAAATGCAAGTATGTGTCACGATTCTTTCAGTGATGGATCCAAATTTAATGTAATCTGTCAGTTGATCTAACGATCGAAAGAATCGTGATACCATGCCACAGTTGCAACATAGTTTTGCCCTCAAGAAATTATGATAGAAGTATGATTTCAACCATGTTTGACCAAAGATTAACATATTACTTTATTTAAAAACCAAAACAATAGCATTTTAGAAATCACTCAAACAGTGTGTTTTAAAAATTAAAATAATTAAAATAAAAATAAAACATTTGTTTTAAAAAAAAAAGACATGTTGCACTTTCTAAATGTGCCTCCTCTTTTAGGAAAAATTTCCGATTTGGCTCTTTTTCTCTCTACCCCAAAAACTTTTTCTTTCAATCGCTAAGCCAAAATCAGCAAAATAAAAAAATAAATGAATAAATACCAAGTAGTTAAATTCTGTTAATGTTCAATATGCTACAAAATCCAATTACTCCACTTTATTCGTTTTCGGTTTCTTTGATTAACCTTAAATTGCAATTTCCATTCACCATTTGCTTTAGTTTGCCGCAGTAAGTTTAGTTCTCTCTTTCACTCGCTTTAATTCGTTGTACATTTTATTTGAGATTTAAAGTTTTGGATTGGGGTTTTTATCTATGATTTGGGTTTGGATTTTGGTTTTTCTGGTAGGTAAGGGCATCTCCAATGATTAACACCATTTTGGTGTAACAACAACACAAGAAATGTACCTTTTTCACACCAAATTATTATTTCATCTCTAACTCATTTACACAAAATTTTACACCAAAAAGAATATTCTTCTTTTTATTCTTTTAATTCTCAAGAATTAATTCAATAACCCAATAAATATTACTATTAATATGATAATTAAGTAATAAGTAATTTTATATCAATTAACAAAAAAAATAAAAAATTATTAAATTTGCATTTAATTAACTAAATTAGTACATTATGAAAATTAAACATTACATTAATATAGAAAAATACAATAACAATAATAATACTCTAATTATTCGAATTACTAAATTCATCGCATAAATGATCAATTAATGTTATTGGCATTTTATTTTTATTATTAATTTTTGTATTGAATTTTTTATTTAAAATATTAGTATAATATTTAAAAATTTAAATATGAAATAAAAATAATAATAATAACTTAAAATATTATATAAAATAGAACATATATGTAAATAAGAAAAAGTAATAAGGATATTTAAAACTTTTTTTTCCTAGCACCAAATGAATAGTGTTGCTCCATATTTGGTGCAATACTATTCATAATACTATTTTGGTGTTACATTGGAAAAATATTTTACACCAAAAATGTTGTAAAAGGTGGTTTGATGTTAGTTTTGGTGTCACATTAGAGATGGGGATAAATGTAAACAATCGCCGTGATTCAGTTTGTTAGATTAACCCTAAATTGTGGTCGGTCATTAAAACCTAAATGATAGTTTTGGTTCGCTGTTTAGCTTGAATTCGAAGCTGCACGCCGCTTTTCCCTTTCCCTCTCTGCCTCACCCACTTTTGTTCATGTGTTATTCGAGTTGGTTTTTTTGATTTGGTTTGGGGATTTTCTATATTATCTTCGGAACGTTGGGAAGTAAATTTATTGATGCATATTTGCTTTGTTCATTTGATTTGCTGGATTTAATACACCAATGGATTTTGGTAGTAATATTTGATAGAGATACATCAGAATCAATCTCTTGACCAATTCTCTCCTAATCTTGTGCTTACCGTTTATAGATAATATCTATTATAAATGCTCCTTTATTTACTCCTTTCTCTCCTTGACTTATTCTCTTTAATTCACATTGTAATCAAATTTAGGATAGTTATTACCCTTTGTATTCCAACTACAGTCTGTATATATATATATACGACTAACATCAATAAGAAATGTAAGCTTCATTTTTCATTCACAATTGATATTATTTTTATTTACATGGTGTCAGAGCATAGATCTACTTTTTTTTTCCCACGGTTTTTCACCCTTTCTCTTCAATGGCATCTAATGATCAATCTCTTCTACCCAACAATGCTGAACTAACCACGCCTTTCATCCTCATCTCCCTTTCTCACATCCTGAAATTCACTCCAACAAATTATATCTTATGGAAAACTCAACTTGAAGCTACCCTATTTGGCCATGATTTACATAAATTCATCGATGGTTCTCATCCTGCCCCATCTAAAACAATTACCCAAAATAACACCACTACTACTAATCCTGCCTACATCACATGGTTCCGTCAAGACAAGCTCATTCTTGGAGCTCTTGTTGGCACGCTTTCCAACCCACTTGTCCCTTTCATTTCACAATGCTCCACTACCCATGACGCTTGGCAAACTCTTGCTAAGACATATGCCAATCCCTGGAAAGGCCATCTCAAACAAATAAAAGATCACCTTAAAAATATTACCAAGGGTCCTCGTTCCATTTCTAACTACATACAAGAAATCAAGTGCTGTACTGATTAACTAGCCTCTCTTGGCCATCCCCTTGATCTCGATGATATCGTTGATGAAGTCCTTGGCCAACTCAACGATCCCGACTATGAGAGTGTCATCAATGGCATCCAAAACCGTGAAACTCCCATCACGTTTGATGAGTTACATGAAAAACTCATCAATTGTGAACTTTCCCTCAAACACAAAGCCAAATCCTTTAACAGTTTCCCAGCCACTGTTAATTATGCGGCGAAACAACAAAATGTAAACTATCAATACCGTCCTCCCTCTTCCAATGCGGCCTTCTTCCTACTCCAAACCCCTCCAACTCTCATCCTACTACTCATTCTTTCTCAAGCCTTCAAAGGACGGTGTCAATGGTGCCGAAACCAAGGTCATTATGTCTCCCAATGCCCAATTTTCCGCAACCAATATCCAAATGCAATACTACCTTTCCAATAATCCAACCTATTCATGGTTCCTTCTCATGCAACACTCGCCTTATTGCCAAAGGCTATCAATCCTTGTTTCCTCGTGCCTATATTGCCACCTGCTACCCCCTCTCCTCTAATGGTTGGCTTCTCAAGCTGTGTGTCACTCATCACGTCACCCATGATCTTGAAAACCTTGCTCTTCACTCCCCGTATGATGGTACTGAAGAACTAATTATTGGAGATGGCTCAGTCCTCGCCATCGCAAACACTGGTTCCACTTCACTTCTTACCCCTCCTATTACGTTTCACCTTAATCATATTCTTCATGTGCCTTCCGTTTCTCGTAATATTATTTCTATCTCTAAATTTTGTCATGATAATAATACTTCTATCACTTTGTTACCTAATTCCTATATTGTGAAGGATCTTCACACAGGGGTACCTCTTCTTCAAGGTCTAACTAAATCTGGAATCTATGAATGACATCCTACTTGTCCTGCCATTCACTCAGTCAAATTGACAGCTACCACTGGTCTGCATCATAGATTAAGCCATCTATCTTATTCTATTTTACGTCATATTAGTAATGCTTTCAATTTAAATATTCCAAAAACATTATCTTTTCATTGTAATCATGTGATTGTAATAAAAGCCACAGATTGCCATTCTATCAAAATACCATTCAATCTCATGGTCCTCTTGATGTTCTTTACAGTGATGTTTGGACTTCTCCCACTCTTTCTTGTGATGGCTACACATATTATCTTATTTTCGTTGACCATTATTCCAAATATATATGGTTTTACCCTCTCAAATATAAAAATGATGTCACTGCCACTTTTCATAAATTCAAACTCTTGGTTGAAAATTTTTTTAAACGCCCCATCATTACAATCTATAATGACAATGGTGGTGAATATATTGGTTTAGATCCAACACTTGAGTCTCATGGTATAACTCACCTCACCTCTCCTCCTCATACGCCCAAGCACAATGGCTATTTGGAGCGTCGTCATCGCAATATTGTTGAAACATGTCTTTCCCTCCTCACTCATTCCTCTATGCCACGACAATATTGGCCTCTTGCTTTTGCTACTGCTTACTATTTAATTAATCGTTTGCCTACTCCTACCCTTCACCTTCAATCTCCTTACTCTAAACTATATGGCCACACGCCTAATTATCTCAAACTTCGTAGCTTTGGATGTCTTTGTTATCCATGGCTACGTCTGTATACCTCAAATAAACTCGATCTCCGCTCATCTCCTTGTGTCTTTGTTGGTTATTCTGTTACCCAAAGCACCTATTACTGTCTTGCTCCTCACTCTAATAAAATATATGTTTCTCGATATGTCAAATTCATTGAGCATGAATTCCCTTTTTCTTCCTCTTTCATGACGGCATCACGACACACGTCCATCGAAACGGATGACTAGTGTGCACTTCCTCTTTCTATTATCTTCGCTGCATCATCCACACCAGCTATCCCCCTCTACAACCCGCCAACACCTCTCTCTCCAACCCCCTCCCAGACCTCGGCTACCTCAACCACCCCCACTCCTCTTTCCCCACCACCTCCACCACGTCCTCTTACTCGCCTACAAAATAATATTCGTAAACCTATTACTAAAATGAATCTCCATGTCTCTCTCTAACCTTCTTCTCCCGAACCTACCACAATCACTCAAGCTCTCAAAAGCCCCGTTTGGCGTGATGCTATGCAAACTGAATATGATGCCTTGCTCAAAAATAAAATATGGGACCTTGTTCTCTCTTCTCCATCACAAAATCTCATAGGTTGTAAGTGGATCTTTCGGACAAAGTATAACCCGGATCGCTCCATAACCCGTCACAAGGCTCGCCTAGTAGCTAAAGGGTTCCACCAACGTCCCGACCTTGACTACACTCAAACTTTCAGCCCCGTCGTTAAACCTGCTACTGTCCGCACTGTTCTTTCTCTTGCCATAACCTATGGGTGGTCTCTTCGTCAAATTGACATTAATAATACTTTTCTCTAGGGTTCTCTCATGGAGGACGTGTTTATGGTCCAACCCCTTGGTTTTGTTAGTCAATCTCATCCTACTCATGTTTGCAAACTTCGCCAAGCTCTCTATGGTCTTAAACAAGCTCCTCGAGCTTGGTATAATGAACTCAAATCCTATCTTCTTACTCTTGGGTTCAAAAATTCCGTCTCAGACATATCCTTATTTGTTCTACATAATACTCATGGTCTCATCTACCTTCTTGTCTATGTTGATGATATTATTATCACTAGCTCAAATTCATCTTTTCTAAGCGCATTCATCTCTCAATTCTCCTCTCGTTTCCCTTTAAAGATCTTGGTAACCTCTCCTATTTTCTTGGCGTTGAGGTTTTACCTCATCCTCAAGGTCTCTTTCTTAGCCAACATAAATATTTCAAGACCTCATCTTCACCCGTGCCCATATGTCAAATGCCAAACCCGTACCCACTCCTATAGTCACAATCCCCTTCTATCCATACAAATTGGAGCTCCTTTAGCTTACCTAATCAATACGAGCACTTGTCGGAAGCCTTCAATATATCTCTTTAACTAGATTTAACATCTCCTTTCTCAGAACAGTGTTATCTCAATACATGCACAAACTTACTGCAGATCATTGGGCCGCTCTCAAACGCCTATTCCGCTATCTCGCAGGAACTACTACATACAGTTTACTACTTCGCCGAGACTTGCCGACTGATCTTCATGCTTTTACAGACGCCGACTGGGCAGGTAATAAAGACGACTATATTTCTACAACTGGTTACATTGTCTATTTGGGTCGAAATCCTATATCTTGGATTTCCTGTAAACAACAAACTCTTGCTCACTCTTCCACCGAAGCCGAGTACTGCATTGTTGCCACGACTACTGCCGAGGTCCTATGGGTTCAAAATTTACTATGTGAGCTAGGATACCTACCCCCAACAAACCAGTCCTCTACTGTGATAATATGAGAGCTATATATATTGCCGCCAATCTAAAATTCCACTAAAAAATGAAACATTTAGGACTTGACTATCATTTTGTTCGTGAAAATGTTCAACGTCAAAACCTACGCGTGTCATACATTTCTATATCTTGGAGTTCCCGCAAACAACAAACTCTTGCTCACTCTTCCACGGAAGCCTAGTCTTTTGCACCGCGCCGCGACTCACCGCTGAGGTCCTATGGGTTTAAAACTTACTACGTGAGCTAAGATACCTACCCCTAACAAACCAGTCCTCTACTGTGATAATATAGAAGCTACATATGTTGCCACTAATCCAAAGTTCCATTAAAAAATGAAACATTTAGACTTGACTATCATTTTGTTCGTGAAAATATTCAACGCCGTAACCTACGCGTGTCATACATTTCTAGTAACGATCAACTCATCGATGCTCTTACAAAGCCGCTTGCTTGCAATCGGTTTTATGAACTTCTGTCTAAGATTGGTCTCACTTACCGATCGTCCACCTTGGGGCATGATAGTGATAGACAACCAAGGAGATCAGCTAGAGTTTCAAAGCTTAGCAGCAAGCTTGTGGACTTTGTTTGACCATGCAAACCATGCCCATGCAAGCCATGCAATTGATCTCCCACGTGAATCTTTCAGGCAAGTTAGTTTGAATAAGAGCACGTGAGGACTGTAGGCAATTGATATTGGAGTAGAAGACTACGTCAAAGTTGTTGCCGAGAATCAAGTTAATTTATTTTCTATTTTTATCTAGTTGTTAATAAGGATTGGATTTGATTGGATTTCAGCCAAGATTTTAGGCTACAAATCACTAGTATCCTTTATATTTATCTGTATAAATAAGCAGCAACCATGATGAATAAAAGGAAGAAAAATTAGTCAAAACAAATACTGGTTGTTTATATAATAAATTGAACGAATACCAGGCATTGCTTTTCTGTATTTGATCGGGACCTATCATTGATATCAGAGCAGGAGTTTTGCAATGTCTGCCAACAAAGAGAGAATTGAACATGTCGAAACTGAACTTGGCGGAATGCAAAATGAGATTAGGTCAGGGAATGAATGACAAATTTCACCACCTGAAGGCCGTGATCAACAAGCTAGCTGAGACATTTGGCCAATTCCAAAAGACCTAAACCAGCACGATCAAATAGGCACTTCACGAACGGGTCAAGGAGAGAGTGCAGGGGAACGACAGCCGATTCCTCCACGAGTTGCCAAACTTGATTTTCCTAAATATTCAAGAGATGACCCTACGAAGTGGGTCAACCGTGTCACGTAATTTTTTGATTATCAAGGAACTAGTGAGGACCAGCGAGTTGTGTTAGCATCTTACCACCTTGAAGGAGAAGCCAACCAGTGGTGGCAATGGTTACGCCGCGCCTGCCAAGAAGATGGACAAGCAGTAACATGGAACACATTTGTCGATGAGTTGTGGGCGCGTTTCGGACCGACGGAATGTGAAGATTTTGACGAGGCCTTATCTCGCATGCAATAAACTGGAACATTACGAGATTATCAAAAAGAGTTTGAGAGGTCAACAAGGTTCATGGATAGACTCAATGGCGTTAGTAGGCACCTTAATGGGATAACTCAAACTCCGAGATTTCGAGAGAGATCCACTTGTTTCGACCATAAACTCTTAAGGGCATCGATAGCACGGATGAAAGATGAATAAATCACGTGGCAGCGAAAATTAATCCGGCCAACATTTTCCAATCGGGCAACGACAAATCACCAATTGTCAATAAGAACTCACCGGCAACACCATTCAAGAGGCTTACCTTGGAGGAGATACAACGTCGATGAGCACAGGGTTTGTGCTTCAACTGCAATGAGAAATTCACGGCAGTTCATCGGTGTACTAAGGGTCAACTTTTAATTTTAGAAGCCCAGGAAGAATTTGAGGAAACTCTTGAAGCGGTGCAAACTGAGGAAGCATCATACGATCCCAAGATCACCTTCTATACCTTAACTGGCTGGACAACACCACAAACGATGCGCGTTAAGGCGAAAATCAGGCCATATGAAATTATCGTGTTGATTGACAGTGGATCAACACATAATTTTAATTGGCACTCGCCTAGCAAACTTGCTAAAACTCCTTATTATACCAATGGCTGCGTTTCCTTTCAGAGTTGCAAATGGTGAAAAATTAGCGTGTCAAGGGAAGTTTGAGAAGATACAAATTCTAATCCAAGATATTTCATTTTCTCTAACGGTCTACGCGCTGCCCATATCAGGATTAGATTTGGTAGTGGGAATACAGTGGCTCGAAGAATTGGGAACAGTAGAATGCAACTGGAAATCTCTCACTATAAATTTCAGTTGGAACAATAGGCCACGACATCTACAAGGGCTCAATCCTCAGTCTCTACAAACGGCAACAGTAGCGGAGGTTAATAAGGAGATTAAATAGGGACACGAGGCATTTGCAATTTGCTTCCAATTACAATTAGAAGAGGTCACGTCACCAACAACAATGCAAGGGCTTTTACGAAATTACAAGGAGTTATTTTAGGAACCAACTCAACTTCCTCCTAACCGCGACATTGACCATTGTACCACGCTTAAAGAGGGAACAGAGCCTATCAACGTCAGACCCTATCGCTACGCACACTTCCAAAAAGAAGAAATAGAAAAGCAGGTGCAGGGGATGCTAAATTTGGGATTAATAAGGCCCAGCACCAGTCCTTTCTCGTCACCGGTATTACTTGTAAAAAAAAAAAGATAGAAGCTGGAGGTTTTACACAGATTACCACGCCCTCAACGACGCTACCATCAAGGACGGTTTCCAATCCCAACCGTTGACGATATGCTCGACGAGCTCTACGGAGCCACCTATTTTACGAAGCTGGACCTTCGTGCCGGTTACCACCAAGTTCGAGTCAATCCACCGGATATTCATAAGACCGCGTTCCGTACCCACAATGGCCACTACGAATATCTAGTCATGCCATTCAGATTATGCAATGCGCCGTCAACCTTTCAGGCGATCATGAACTCCATTTTTCGGCCATTTCTCAGGAAGTTTATTTTGGTTTTTTTTTTATGACATACTGATTTACAGTCCTATTTGGGACAATCATCTTGATCATGTCAAACAGGCAATGGAGATTCTCAAGCAACATAAGTTTTTATCAAAGCCAGCAAATGCACATTCGGACAGTATGAACTCGAATACTTAGGGCATATTGTCACGTATCACGGCGTTAAAGTAGACAACAAAAAAATTGCTGCCATGCTCTCTTGGCCCGCGCCACAAACCATAACAGAGCTGCGAGGATTTCTCGGATTAACCAGATATTACTGAAAGTTTGTGCAAGGATATGGCGTCATTGCTCTGCCCTTAACTAGCTTACTCAAAAAAATGAATTTGGCTGGAGTGAGGAAGCAGAAGAAGCCTTTCGGAAACTCAAACAAGCAATGTTCAGCACCCCCACATTGGCTATACCAAACTTCCAAGACACTTTTATTATCGAACCAGATGCATTAGGAAACGGAATTGGGGCTATTCTACAACAACAGGGTAGGCCAATTGCATTTATGAGCTGTGCATTAAGTGTCTCAAAAAACTCTTGGTCTATTTACGCCAAAGAAATGCTTGCCATACTTGAAGCAATATGGATGTGGAGACCATATGTTTTGGGGCAGAAATTTATAATCCGAACTGACTAGCAGAGTCTCAAGTACCTATTGGAACAAAAAGAGATGACCCCTGAGCAACAAAAGTGGTTGGCAAAGCTGATGGGCTATGAATATGAAATCCTATATCAGCCGGGGTGAGACAATACTGCCGCCGATGCCCTTTTGCGGCTACCTGTCAGCCCAATGATGAATTGTTTATTTGTGTCACAGGTAACTCTTTGGGAAGAAATTAAGACAGCTGCAACAAGTGACGATTACATTCAATGAGTTACCACCCTTACTGAAACTCAATCAGCGGGACTGTACACAGCAAAGAATGGATTAGTTTTCTATAATGGGCTGGTTGTGGTCCCTCACCAGATACGTGAAAAATTGATGTTTGAAGCCCACATCACTAGAATCGGAGGCCATTTTGGAGTCTTGCATACTTATAAGAGGTTGGCACAACAGTTCTATTGGCCGGCTATGTTTCATACGGTACAACAATACGTTAATAATTGTGAGACTTGCCAACGCACAAAAGCTGCCACTCTTAGACTAGCCGGGCTACTTCAGCCACTGCCTATACCCTGCCAAGTTTGGGATGACATTACGATGGATTTTATTGAAGGGCTACCGATGTCACAGGGCAAGAACACCATCTTCATTGTCGTCGATAGACTCAGTAAATAAGCACACTTCATGTCTTTGTCTCATCCCTTCTTAAAAAAGACAGTAGTCGAACGGTTCATAGAAGGCATATTCAAGTTGCATGGCATGCCAAAATCTATTGTGATCAAATCTTCATCAGCAACTTCTGGTAGGAGTTTTTCAAAATGTAAGGTACAAAACTCAGTATGAGTTCTACTTATCACCCACAATCTGACGGTCAGACCGAGGTAATTAACTGATGTCTCGAGCAGTACTTACAGAGTTTTGTTCATCAGTGGCCGCGTGAGTGGCATGAATATCTACCTTGGGCTGAATACTGGTACAACACGTCATATCACATATCCACGGGCATGACACCTTTCAAGGCACTATATGGCCAAGACCCTCCTACGATTCCGCAATATCATGTGGGCACCTCACCAGTCAACGAGGTTGATAAAGCCCTGTTAACAAGAGATGAGTTACTCGCCCAGCTCAAGTGTAATTTGGCTGTTGTCACCAATTGCATGAAACAAACAACAGATAAATGTCTTAGAGATATGCAGTTTCACAAAAATGATTTGGTGTTTTTAAAACTTCAACCGTATCGACAAACCTCTGTGTTCAAGTGGGCGCATCAAAAGTTAGCAAGCAAGTTTTTTGGGCCCTATCGTGTTTTGGAGAAAATCGGGACCGTCGCCTACAAACTACAGTTGCCTGCCGATGCCCGTGTTCATCCAGTGTTCCGTGCGTCCTTGCTTAAGAAAGCCATGGGAGACTTGTCCGAGAATAGCAGCGACATCCCTCCAATTGATGATGAGGGTGTGCTAATGCTTGAACCTGCTGAAATTTTAGACATATGATGGTTGAAGCGTGGCGGGAAATTCATTGAACAAAATTTAGTATGTTGGAACAAATTGCCTGCGGAGGAGGCTATGTGGGAAGATTCAATCGTAATCCAGCAACAATTTCCATCTATGACCCTTGAGGAGAAGGGTCCTCTTCCTGGCGGGGGCATTGATAGACAACCAAGGAGATCAGCTAGAGTTTCAAAGCCTAGAAGCAAGCTTGTGGACTTTGTTTGACCATGCAAACCATGCCCATGCAAGCCATGCAATTGATCTCCCACGTGAATCTTTCATGCAAGTTAGTTTGAATAAGAGCACGTGAGGACTGTGGGCAATTGATATTGGAGTAGAAGACTACGTCAAAGTTGTTGCCGAGAATCAAGTTAATTTATTTTCTGTTTTTGTCTAGTTGTTAATAAGGATTGGATTTGGCTGGATTTCAGCCAAGATTTTAGGCTACAAATCACTAGTATCCTTTATATTTATCTGTATAAATAAGTAGCAACCATGACGAATTAAAGGAAGGAAAATTAGTCAAAACAAATACTGGTTGTTCATACCATAAATTGAACGAATATCAGGCATTGCTTTTCTGTATTCGATCCGGACCTATCAGATAGAGATACATCAGAATCAATCTCTTGACCAATTCTCTCCTAATCTTGTGCTTACCGTTTATAGATAATATCTGTTGTAAATGCTCCTTTATTTACTCTTTCTTTCTCTCCTTGACTTATTCTCTTTAATTCAAATTGTAATCAAATTTAGGATAGTTATTACCCTTTGTATTCCAACTACAGCCTGTATATATATATACGACTAACATCAATAAGAAATGTAAGCTTTATTTTTGATTCACAATAGATATTATTTTCATTTACAATATTCTGTTGATGATCAATTTGATGTCAACTACCCACGACATCTATTGCTAAGCTTATCGGGTATTAACTCTATCTTGTTAATCCACTTGTTCTCTCCTTTTATACATGACTGGCAAATTGTTTGGAAAATAGAAAAAAGTTAGGTTTGATTGTTTGTATTTGTATCCGAGTGGGTTAAAAGAAAAAGAAAATGGAAGTGGATTATGAATGGGAGGAATGTGTGAAAGTATTTGTGAAAATGTTAGATGGAAGCGATGAGGTCTTGCTTTTATCTTCATTAATACTTAGCTTTTAGACAATTATATATTGAAGAAATAAAAATTCATATGATACATATGCTGGTGATTGTTGCAGCTTTTCACCTAGGGAAAAATACAAATGTTGATTTGATGGCCGAGGATTTCCGAAGCCTGGTAAGTTCACTGCTCCGTATTAATTTTCTTTTTTTTTTCTTTTTAAATATTTTACATCTTTTACTTTCTTAAGAGCTTATTTAATCTTCGAAGCCTGATAAGTTCATTGCTATGTATCAAATTTATTTTTTTTTCCAATAGTTTATATCTTTTGCTCTCTTGAAAGCTTAATTATAGATCAGTGTTGAGAGTTTGATCTCCCTTGGACATACTAAATCAGTGATTATGCCTTGGACATAGGATGAGTAGATGGTACCTATATGTAGTTATCTGTAAAGATCTTGTTAGTATACTGAATTAGAGTGTCATTTGAATTATTACTTCTAATTGTTAAATTTATGATTGAAAAGGCTTAGAGTTCTTTCTAATTGTCAGGTTTCAATGTTAACATACATAGGCTGTTGAGTAATGATTAGTCACACATGCTTTGTGCCTTTTATTCTCTTTTACTATTATTATTTCAATATTTCAAGTTCCAGCTCCTATTTCATGCTAGATGAAATTTATCTAAGAGCATGAAAACTTCTACACCTTTGGAATTTTTTACAGTTGGCTACTAGCGTTTTGCAATCTATCACTTATGGACTGATAGCACAACTTTAAATTCTCTTATGTTTCTTGCACCATAATAGTGTTGCTCTTATTTTCCTTAGTTACATTCTTGAAACTAATAAATCTAACCAAATAATCAAAGTCAAAAAAATGAAGACAACTTAGTGCTTGTGCAAGTTTATTGGAATATAGTACTTATTGCATCTCATTATGTGCATCCACAATTTTTCTTCCATTGTTTTGTCCGTGTTTTGATTTCAAATTATAATGTATTCTTTTTATCAATGCCACATCATATTGTTGGGTTTGGATAATTTGCTTTATTGCATTTCTAGGTTTCTTCTTTGGTTTAGGATTAGAAGTCAAGTTGCATATGATAATGTTGGAATTAAATTGCAGTTTTGCAGGAAAATTAAACTACTGGATGGTTTTGTGTATATGCAAGTGCTGTTGCAATTGGTGTGCATCTTTGTTTAAAAATTAATTGCAGGATTGATAGAAAGTGATTCTGCGATTCTGCTTGCTATTGGGCTGGAATTTGAACATGCAGTTGCTAGACTTTGGATTGTTTATAGTATTGTGAATGGTCGGAATGGATATATAATTTGTTTAATTGCTATGCTGTAAAGCTATGTAGTGATACTGGCAGTTATAACTTTTAATATTACGTTTTATATTAATTTCATATTTAAAATTTTAATTTTTGAAAATAATATTGCAGTTTGAGAATTTATAAAATAAATAATAAAAAATACAATTCAAACAATGGTAAGTAAGATTAATATTAATTCAATTCAAACGATAATAATAAAATTCCAAATATTATCAATAATATAATTTTTATATTAATTTTAGTTGAAATTAAATCAATTTTCAGCTGAAAGTTAAGAAAGGCAAAAAATTTGAAGAATTTTGAATTTCTATCTGAAATTAAATGCGACATACGTATTATTATTAAAAGCTATCACAAAATCATGATAGAAAAAATTCGGTGATAAATTATCTGTTATGAACTTTCTTTTATAATGATTATTTTATGTTATTGTCTTTTCTTTTAAATATCCTGATTCTAATATGACACGTGGCACAATTATTGGGGAACCAAACCCATCTCGATCTGAGCATTTATAAAATGCGAGCTCAGCTCCGCTCCTTGACATTTATGCTGATATTCTTGTATAAGTTGAGAATATTAAATGCCTACTAAGCGACCTCCTTACAAAAATATTTCTTAGCTTATCATTTTTAAAAGCTTAACTGAAAATCTAACATGAGCAGTCTCTTTAAGAGTACACTCCCACGCTCTGGAACAACGAGCACAAAAGAGAAAGTTCGCTATTTTTGCAAAGGCAAAGAAAAATACTTCAATATTGATGGGAAATCAATATCATCCGGTAAGAGCAAACTTATGGTGAGCAAAGGTATGGCCCAACACGGTCCTTGGCCCAAGTAGCCCAACTCTTTTTTGCAACTATGTTGGATACTGGCATTTGTTGTTACTTATCAAATAAATTTAAGGGAGAGGTTTGGAATTGTTTTCTTCTTTATAACTTAAATATAATGCGAATTTTTTATTTATAGTAGTTCAACACGATGTAAATTTAATCTGACAATAATCCTAATTTTTTTAAATAAAAAACATATATTATATCAATATTAAAAAAAAATAAAATAAGCTACTACTAATAAGTTAGATTCCTAACAGTTCATTATCATCAGAAAAAGCTAGTACTCAAACTTTATATTGTCATGTGCGGCGGCCCACAATATGTTCGAGTTGATAAGAAACCAATTCTTTTTATGTTTTCATCAGAATAATCAATAGTGAACTCATGATGTTATTACTATTACTGTAATAATAATAATAATAATTTGTTCATTCTCCTATTTTTAAATAATAATAATAATAATAATAATAATAAACCATGAACAAATTATTATTACTATTAATTTGTTATTATTATTATTATTGTTCATTCTCCTATCTTTATTATTATTATTATTATTATTATTATTTAAAAATAGGAGAATGAACAAATTATTATTATTATTATTATTATTATTATTACTATTATTATTATTTTAAAATAGGAGAATGAACAAAGCCCCAATCAATATTTAACCCTTACCTCTGTTACGACTTAAATTCGGTGGTCAACTAAATTGTAGCCAAGTTTTATAATAGAAATTAATTAGAATCAAGCGTAGTAATGTGTAATTAGAAACTCACGAAAAGGTTTCTAGGAAATATAATATTTGGGACTTTTAATATTGCAGGACTGGGCATAACCTGGATAAATTAATATTTCCAGAATCAAGAAAAATTTATTAACTAGCATGCAATTGCCCATATTTTACGGCATTTCTTTTTTCGAATACTAGATGCACATATCATGCTGAATTTCAGGCTTTTGTCATCCTAGTGAATGTACAACAATTGGACTTCTGACATTGTGATTGCCATCAGACCATATCAAGGAAGCAGAAACAATTGTTCCATTTGGCAAAGCCTCTTCCGGTGACAGTCACACTGAAAGACTTCTTCTCATTCAAGGACTTAAAGGTGAGAGCTTGGGGGACAACTTTGACGCCAATTTTCGAATTTTGCAAGATTTTTGCCTTGTAAGCGGTGTTTGCAAGACCAATGTTGGTAACAGTCCCTGGAAAGTTGATTGTGAAAGACCTTCCAGGTGAAACTTGAGCTGCCATTGAAGGTAATTGAGATCTCTTGGTGTTGCTTTATCTAAGCCTTTAGGACAAGTGCTGATATTTCCAGAAATTTTGCCAATATTGCCCTCATCATATCCCATGCTGCAGAGCATTATTATGTAATCTTGTTCGAAAGTTTCATACACAAGTCCTGGATTCACAGCTTCAACAGGATTGATATGCCCCGAACCAAATGCAAATTCAGCATCTTTATTTTTGGAAGAATTCATGGGCCATGCTACAGAATCAACAAAATTTGGTGACCTAAGAAGGCTAACTTGCAAATTAAGTTATCCGATCATTATACGTTTTGATGATATAGATGATTAGATTACCAGTAGTCATTATAGCTGATTTGATTGCAGAAGGAGACCAGTCGGGATGGAACGATTTAACATATGCAGCTACTCCAGCAACATGAGGACAAGACATGGATGTTCCAGATAGTATACTGTAGCTAACTAGCCTCTTAAATAACGGATCGCTAATAGGTACACCAAAAGGCGAAAATGCAGCCAATATATCTACTCCGGGGGCGCTTATATCCGGCTGAATGACGTTAAACAACCATTAAATCAACATTAAGTCATATAAATATTTCTATATGAGACAACACTGTGTTTTAAAAGAATATGTATACCTTCAAGATGTCTGGTGCAATTTCATTTGGCCCGCGTGAAGAAAGGCCAGCGACAACAGGAGCATCAGAATCCGTAATAGCTTCAGTAGTTAATATTTCTGCTTCGGGCTTTCTGTAACCCAGATAAGGTTGGATTATTTTTCTTGAATGAAATTAAAATCGAAAGAAACGGCCATCGTATAACAGTTAATACAATACTTCGTAGATTTCAAGTAGGAGTAAGCTGGTGAAGTTATCCTTGCTCACAGCCACTGATGGGAAAGAAACAACAAAAGAAACTTTTCCGATTTTGTCATCATTTAATGTGACTGATCCTTCAGCACCAGATCTGAGAACCTCAGACATATCAGAATCTTTCCCTTTGATAAGGTACTATCAAGACACCCTTGGCCACCGGTACACACCCTGCAATGCAAGATGAATTCTAAATTTCTGTTTTCTTGTTCTATGAGGAATTAATAAAGGAGTTGAACTGAACCGGGGTTAGGGAACCTACTGAAATGCCAGCGGCTCTTTGCATGGTCTTGAAACATTTCTCCCATCCACCAGGGGAAACTTCTTCCCTTTCATAGAGAAAGCATTAATCGAATAACCCTGTTGATATACTGATTGTCAGAATACTTACTAATATAGTATTTGTGAATACGAGAGATTGTGATCCATATCATACCACAAATGTCTGTCCGCTCCCAAGAACAACTTCATCAATGAATAGACGATCTGTGGTGCTGGCTGCTAAAGACATCAACCATGGCGCTACGTTAACTGTGGAGCTCAGATTAGGACCACCATTGCCAGCTGACTGTAAGGCCAGTACTCCTTTTGCCATAGCGTGAAAAGAACCAATTGCAATGGCATCATCAGTAAAGTTTACGGGATGCGATCCTCCAATTGATACTGTTATAATGTCAACCCCATCTGCAATAGCATCGTCAAATGCAGCCAATATATATGGCTTCTTGCGTGCACCCTGCAGGAGAACAGACTTTATAAGCAGCAACTCTTGCTGATGGAACTCCCCCTCCGGCATTGCCTTGTCCCACTCCGAAGAAACTAGCATCCTTTACTTCATTTACAGAAGCTATAGAGGCCACATGGGTTCCATGACCCTCTTAATCCCAAGCACTAAAATCATATACAACAGTTGTTGGCTAATATCGAGCTCCGATTATTTTGCTGCAATACATCAATCAGTGTTAAAATTTTATTGCTCAAATTTGTTAAGATTTAAAAGGCTGGCTATACCACAAAGTATAGAAGCACATTACTTGTTGCAAGGGAAATTTATGCCACCTTTGCAAGCGCCTTTCCACTTCTTGGGCACAGGACCAAAGCCTTTATCGCTGAAACTCTTGCTTTTAGGCCAGATTCCACGGTCTATGACGCCTACTATAATATCACTCTCGACACTACGTTTCCTTGTAATAGATTGATTAAAATCCATGAAATCCCAAGATCTTGTCGTATGGAGTTGAAGTGTTCTACTTGGAAAAACCGATACAACTTCTTCCATGCCTGCATGTCACAGTTACAAAAATAAAAGCCACAATTCAAAAAAATATATATAAAAGAAAGTACTGTGCAATACTTATATAAAATGCATTATCAGCTGTTCAGTCTATATCTCTCCTCGT
Source organism: Atalantia buxifolia (assembly GCA_030444775.1). Classification (NCBI taxonomy): domain Eukaryota; kingdom Viridiplantae; phylum Streptophyta; class Magnoliopsida; order Sapindales; family Rutaceae; genus Atalantia; species Atalantia buxifolia. The sequence goes on from CM059833.1 coordinate 11,979,870, forward strand.
AAATTTTCAAACTTCTTAATGCCAATTAAATTTACTTCAAATGTTTTTTTTCCCCTCTCTTTTTCAGACAGTGTTGCAACATGAATTTAGATGTTAAGGTTTATTAATCAAATTTTAGTTTCTATAGAACATGATATGCATGCTGGAGAGCTTTTTTAAGTAGTCTTATTTGGAAGCATCATATACAGGTCCCGAATTTACAGCTTTAGCCGGACTGATATTCAAACGCGGCTTCTGACTGCTTATGGGGGAAAAAAAAGGCAATGAAAAAAAAATGTCTCACTTTTTTTTTTTGGGTTTTGCGTTACTTTATTAGACTTCATATACAATGAAACAACAGCAAAAACATTTAGATGCATTCAACTTGTCACGATTGATCCTGTAGCACCCGCTTAATAAACCTCAAAATCTTGGTGTATTGTATCCATGGCATTATCTTTCTGTTCACAAGCTATATTGAGACAGAGAATAGAATAGTCCCGGCAACGCAAATAGTTTCAGACCTTTCATTATTTTACATTTTCAAACAACTTATGAGCCGAATAGATTCATTAATTGGAACCTATTTGTTAGGAAATATTTCTCTATTTTTCAATAAAGATTTGTATCATAATTGTTAGGAAAATTTTTAGGACATTTTCTTTATTTAGGAGGATTCCTAATTAAGGAATAAGTAATTTTCACATAAGACTTAATTTATTCAAGGAGGAATTCAATTTGTATAAGCAAATGAATAATTCTCCAACAAGAAACAATATATAAGCAAGTTAGGTTCACTCATTACCAAAGAGTTCAGTTTCTCTTTAACCGACAATTTTTAAGGTGAGAGAAACGATAAGTCCATTTAGAGATTGGGTGTCACTATAGTTTTTAGTACAAGAAAAATACTAAAATGATTGCAATAAATTTTCACATAATATATTTTTCTCCCATCGTCCTTGGCGGCCATGGTTTTTTTTTTAGTATAGGAGTTTTGAGGGTAAATTCTTGTGTTATGTAAATGGTTTTATTTTTCATCTATATTTTTGGTTTATTAACTGTTGGATATTTTTGCTTGTTAAGTCTTTGGTGAGACTAAAAGTCCCCAACAAGTGGCATTAGAGTTAATAAAGGAGAGGTATTTGAGTTTATAAGTAGGATATTTTCCTCGGCCTAATAAGTTATTCTTTTAAGTTAGATATGTAGTAATCTTAGGCTAAACCCTTTCCACTACTTGACCTCTCAGAGCAATTACTTAGAACACTATGTGAAAGGGCCAAAGGATATTTTTTTCTCTTCCATAGTGAAAGTATTAACTGAATAACCTTGTTTCAAAAAACCGATATTAGATGAATAACCCTATTTCACATAACCCATAATTAGTGAGCATTGTAATTTCATTGTGTATAAATGTTAATAAAAGAGTCCATGGACTATGGCCAGCTCTAGTGTACCGGGGCCATTAGGCAAATTTTTTTTATAAGGTCTACTTACACTCCTTAGCTTCAACACTCAGAGCAACATAAAAGAGCTTAAAATTCAATTAATTTTTAACTACATCTTAAATATCAACAATCAAGAAGATGCTAAGAAATTTCAAAAAAGAAAAGAGTTAAGAAAATATCTATTTTACTTCATTTAGAACTATTATTTCAAGAAACTATTTTTTGTTTTCACTTCAAAAATAAGCCAATAAATATAATAAATTTCTTTATAAAGAAGACCGTGAGAAATTTTATAATGTTAAATAACTAAGATTTTTTTAAAACCAGATAATAAAAGAATTTAATCTTTCTCTTAAAAGCTACTAATGGATTAACAGTTATACAAAATTATTAATTATACTCTTTAATATTAAGTTTGTCAAATATATAATTTGTATAAAAATTCTTAATCATAAGATAAATACTAATTACATAGAGAACTAAAAAATAGGCATTCCTACTATAAGTAACTTATTGAGTACATCAAGGAAATTAAAAAAAAAAGGTCTTTCTAATACATAGGGTCTAAGTGACTGCTTTCCTAAGATATGAGATCTTATACAACTGCCTAAATCGCCTATACTTAAAGTCATCCCTATGACGGATAATAATATGTAAAACTATTGTCTTTTCACTCCCTAACACCCTGTCTCTAAAGAGACAATATCTGGTGCTAGCTGCAACAGTCATCATCCATGGAGATGCACTAGCAATTCATCAGTTATAGAGACCACTATTGCTAGCAAAATTTAAGGTCATCATAAATGGATTCATCTCTAATGTTCAAAGAATGTGCATGCCCTATTGAAATTGTCATAAGAGCAACTCCATTGGAACTGACATAAGACTTTATGTGCCGCAGTTCTTGCCAAAGGAAGACCACCTCTTGCAGTACCTCGCTTGATCCTGAAAAAAACTAACATCCTTTACTTCATTTCTTTGATTGTAGAGGAAATGCAGGTTCCATGATTCTCAATATCTCTAGTGGTATAATTTCTAGCTTCTGATGAAGGGTAATACCGAGCTCCAATTATCTTACCGCCAAAAAAAGAAAAAAAATCATTCAATGCCAATAATCAAATCAGCCTTAGTGGGGAAAATATATAGCAACAGTCATACTAGCTGAAAATTAACAACCATTGAGATGATATTTTATAGTTTAGTATATTGAGGAATCACATTACTTGTTGCAAGTTAAATTTTTGCCACCATTACATGCACCTTTCCACTTCTGATTCAAGGCAAATCCCAGAGTCAATAAGGGCTACTATAATATCGTGCTCAAATTGCGAGGTTTTGATAAGTGGACCCATTGAAACATACAAAATCCCAAGATCTTCTTTGCGAAGTCAAGTGTTTTCCCTGAAAAAAGAGAGACAACTCCTTTCATTGCCTGCATATCATAGTTTGAAAATGCATGTTTTAGTTTAAAAAAATCTTCAAAATGTATCATATATTCAAGTGACATCTTGTAGTAGTACTGTGAAGAACTTACCAGCCATATTTTGCATTGAAACTCCTTCCATAACTTGTAACCAATATAGTAACAAGCACGTAAATTAGTTAGCATAGGGCTGCTCTAACTTAACTAAGGTTCTCAGTTTGAGGCATAAGAAGTTGCGTTAAATTCTTGTTGAGAGAATTTCTTGTCTTAAATGGCTTGTAAAAAGCACTAAGTGACAACTTGAAAAAATTCTTTTTTAGCTCATCACTTTTAGACATTAAATTAAAAATCTTACTTGAGCACTGTCTTTGCAAGCACACCCCATGCTCTGGAACAATGAGCATAAAAGAGCAAGTTCACTGCTTCTGTGAAGGCCAAGAAGAACTCACCATCAATATTGATGGGGTATCATATCATACTTTGTGGTGATTCAGAATTATTTAGAATGAACTCATGTTTAACAAGCTTGCATATTCATTTTCCTTGACATTGAAGGCATCAAGCTATTACAGCCAATCACTGGTTGGAATTAATTAGTAAACCCTAAATTTTTATATCATTATTGGATGCATGTAGTCAAGCTTTATAATAGAGAGATATCGGAATTGGGTGTAATAATATGTAAATTAAATATTGTTACATCTAAAGATACATTACTATTGAAATATGCAAGATTGGGACATAAAACATAATCTCGTTAAATTTAATACACACAGAACGAAAAGATATTTATTGATTTAAATAGATATTAACTAATTGAATCAATAATTATACATATTTTTATGGCGTATTTTTCCCAATACTAGTAGTACAATCGTGTTGAATTTCAATAGGGTCACTCTTGTGAATATAAGGTGCTTTTGGCACACTGTATTGTATTATATTGTATTGCATTATTTTAATGCTGATGTATTGTATTATACTGTATTGCATTAGCACTGTATCATAATAAGACTATATAATATTTGGTGCTATATTATACTGTATTAAATTTTTTGTGATTAATTTAAATTATAAATTATATTAATAAATTATATTATTATTAATTTTTAAATAATATTATTCAAATTTATTCAAGTTTAAATATTTATTATTAGTTATATTAAATTATAAATTTATTAATAAATTATAATGTAAAAATAAAAAATAAAAAATTGTATGATATTATATTAAATTAAAAAGTTATATTTATTAATTATTATTATTATAAAGCAAAAGCAAAAGAAAAAGGAAAAAAAAAAGCAAGCTAATGCGGCTGTTCTTCCATTGTCATGTTCTTCCAAACATAGCATTAGTATTAATTTAATGCGAACAATATTTTAATATCCCGTAATACAATTTACCAAACATACCCGTGCAACAATTGGACTTCTGAAACTGTGATTGCCATCAGACCACATCAAGGAAGCATAAACAATTGCTCCATTTGGCAAACCTTTTCCAGTGACAGTAACACTGAAAGACTTCTTCTCATTCAAGGACTTAAAAGGAGAGAGCTTCGGGCACAACTTTGATACTAAATATTTTCAAATTTTGCAAGATTTTTGCCTTGTAAGCGGAGTTTGCAAGGCCAACGTTAGTAACAATCCTTGGAAAATTGATTGCGAAAGACTTTCCTGGGGAAACTTGAGCTGCTATTGAAGGGTAATTGAGATCTTTTGGTATTGCTTTATCTGAGCCTTTAGGACAACTAGACAAGTGCTGATATTTCCTGATATTTTGCCAATATTGCCCTCATTATAACCTACGTTGCAGAGCATTATTTTGTAATCTTGTTCGAAAGTTTCATACAAAAGTCCTGGATTTACAGTTTTAACAAGATTGATATGCCCAAACCAAATGCAAATTCAACATCTTTATGTTTGGAAGAATTCATGGGCCATGCTACAACCAAGCACGATGACCAATTGTGCGAATCAACGGTTCCTCTCGTACTAGGTTGAATTACTATTACGACGCGCAAGTCATCGGTAGGTAAAACTAACCTTTGTCTCACGACGGTCTAAACCCGACTCACGTTCCCTATTGGTGGGTGAACAATCCAACACTTGGTGAATTCTGCTTCACAATGATAGGAAGAGCCGACATCGAAGGATCAAAAAGCAACGTCGCTATGAACGCTTGGCCGCCACAAGCCGCTTATCCCCGTGGTAACTTTTCTCGACACCTCTAGCTTTAAATTCCGAAGGTCTAAAGGATCGATAGGCCACGCTTTCACGGTTCGTATTATCAAAATCGAGAATCAAACGAGCTTTTACCCTTTTGTTCCACACGAGATTTGTTCTCGTTGAGCTCATCTTAGGATGTTTTGATGATCTAAGAAGGCTAACTTGCAAATTAAGTTATCCGATCATTATATGTTTTGATGATTGAAGATTAGGTTACCAGTAGTCATTATAGCTGGTTGGATTACAGTAAGAGACCAGTCGGGATGGAACGATTTGACATATGCAGTTACTCCAGCAGCATGAGGACAAGACACAGATGTTCAAGATAGTACAATGAAATTAGCTAGTGTTGAAAAGCTTAAAATCGAGCTAATAATTATGTTTGGAAGCTTAGAAAATTCATGTGAAAATGAAACTGGAATATTCTGGAATTTCTTTTATTCACACTTAACACAAATGATGATCATTTTAGTATTTATACACATTGTTTACAATATGAAAACAGAATTAAAGCAAAGTTAACAATTGTAACAAAATCAAAAGCATGCTTAACTACTTGGCTAAGTTGGCGAATATTTCTTAACTAACAATGCTGACTGGACCTTAGCTTACACATGCTTATCGTGCAGCTCCTTTTAGTTCACATGTGCTCAGTGTGCTTCCTTAACAGAGCCCTTAAAACTCAAGAGGCATTAATGTACGTTGAGTTTGCTTCTAAAGTAGTTGAAGTGAATGAAAGTAAGAGGCTTTGTTAAAATATCTGCAACTTGTTCATTACTTGGAATATAGCTGATCTCAATCTCCTTTGCAAGTACCTTATCTCTTATAAAGTGCATGTACAACTCAATATGCTTAGTTCTTGAGTGATAGACAGGATTCTTTGCCAACTCTGTTGCACTGAAATTATCACACCAAATTGTAGCTACTGATGTGCATCTGATTTTGAGCTCACTGAATAAGGACTGAATCCATGTGATTTCTGCACTTGCAGAGGCAAGTGCTCAGTATTCACTTTCTGCACTCAATCTTGTAACAACTGATTGCTTCTTTGATGACCAAGATATTATGTTGTCTCCTAGATAAATGCAGTATGCACTTTTTGACTTTCGATCATCAAAATCACAAACCCAGTTTGCATCAGTGTACCCTGTGATCTTTATTTCTCCTCCAGCTGAAAATCTAAGACCAAAATCTTCAATTTCTTTTAGATATCTAAGAACTCTTTTGCAAGCTAAACCATGTTGAAGTGTTGGAGCTAACACATACTGCCTCAGTTTATATACTGCAAATGTAATTTCTGGTCTTGTCACAACCAAATATTGTAAGCCCCCGACAATACTTCTTTAACAAGTTACATCTTCAATATATTGTCCTAGATAACTTTTAACTTCTCTCTGAAGTTTAGACCCATTCACCATTGGAGTGTCACAGCCTTTGCATTCCAGCATATTAGCTTTATTTAGCAAATCTCTAATATATTTCTTTTAAGATAGATAAATACTGTCATTGGCATAAGAGACTTCTATTCAAAGAAAGTGTGATAATCTTCCCAAGTCCTTTAAAGAAAAAACTTTACTGAATTCAGAAACAAATCTTTCTAACTCTTCAGTATTAGGACTAGTGATTAGAATATCATCAACATATATTAAAATCAATATCATTGATCCTTGCATCTCTTTAAAGAAAAGTGAAATATCAGCTTTAGAGTTCTGAAACTTCCAATTTGCAATCAAACTCTCATTCAGCTTCTCATACCAAGCTCTAGGAGCTTGTTTCAGACCATACAATGCTTTCTTCAATTTGCACAAGAAATTTGGTCTTTGCAGATCAAAAAATCCCTCAGGTTGGCACATGTAGACATCTTCAGTTAACTCTCCATTTAGGAAAGCATTGTTTACATCTACTTGCCTTATCATCCATTTATTCATTATGGATAGACTGAGTATAATTCTCACAGTGCATGACTTTATAACAGGATTAAATGTCTCAAAATAATCAACACCTTCTGTTTGCTGAAAGCCCTTTGCAATAAGCCTGACTTTGTACTTAGCTATACTTCCATCAGTGTTTTGTTTAATTGTAAATACCCATTTATTCCCAACAACTTTATATCTAGCTGAATGTGGTACTAGTGACCAAGTCTCATTTCTAATTAAGGCTGGATACTCATCTTTTATTGCTCGGTACCAATTATGATCATTTAGAGCTTCTTGAACTGTGTTATGTTCTGAATTGGGTAGAATGGCAGTATACAATTTTGGTTTAAAGATACCAGATTTTGATATGGTGATCATTTGGTGAGTTAGTTGTTGTGAAGTGAGTTTTCTGTTTTGATTTTGTTCTATCGTTTGTTGAATGATTGGTCGTGATTCATGTTGTGTTTATGTTGTTTAGGAGTTTGTGGAGGTAAATAAGATGAGGATGATACAGATAAAGAATGATTGGAATGCTCCTGTTGATGCTTATCTGCATGTGTTGACACAGAGGGCGTTTGTTGATTTTCTACCAAGTAGGTATCTTCAGAGCTGCCACTAAGTAAGGGTAATATGGAAAGGTGATATTTTTGTTGTTGACAAAGGTTTGACATTGATGTTTCAGGTTTTGTAATGTTCTTAGATGAGGTAAATATAAAGTTTGTTGAATATGGAAATACATTTTCATTAAATACAACATGCCCGAGTACATAAACTTTGCCTGAACTTGTTAGACACTTGTAACCTTTATAGGTTGAACTGTAACCAATGAAGATGCATTTACTTGTATGAAAATCAAACTTGTTTTTATTAAAGTTTCTCAAGTATGGATAACAAAGGCAACCAAAGCATTTAATAAGGTTATAATTTGGTTTATGTCCAAACAACTTTTCATAAGGAGATGAGAGTTTCAGTAAAGGTGTTGAAAGTCTATTTATGTGAAAGACTGCTGTGTGAACAACATCTCACCAAAATTTAAAAGGAAGACTAGCTTTAGCTAAGAGAGTTAATGTAAGTTCAACTATATATCTATGCTTTCTTTTTACCAAACCATTTTGATGATGTGTATATGGACATGAGTGTCTAAAAATGATCCCATTTTAGTTTAGAAAGTCAGTAAATACTCTATATTCCCCCCCCAGTTAGATTGTAACATCTTGACTGTTGTGTTGAACTGGTTTTCTACTTGAAGCTTGAATAGTTTAAACACTTCAAAAGCTTCTGATTTGAGTTTTGATGGAAAGATCCAAGTGTATCTGCTATAATCATTAACAAAGCTGATATAGTATTTGAATCTATTTTTAGAAACAGTTGGCGAGGGTCTCCAAAGGTCAGTGTGTATCAGTTCTAATACCTTTGTGGTTTTGGTTTCAGTTGTTGGAAAGTGTTGTTTGTGAATTTTCCTTAATTGACAAGCTTCACATTGTGGATGACATAGTTAATAAGATAACCTTTTGAGAGACTTTAATTTGCTTATAGTTTTTAAGTAAAAGCATCAATATCATTGGATTTAAATGTCCAAACCTTCTATATAACAATGTTATCTCATCAGAGTTTTGGTTACAATTATTTGAAATAGAATGATGACATGTTTTGGTAAAACCATTACAGTTCTGAGAGATAGATGACACATTTGAAAATGACAATACAGAACTTGGTTTATTCGGCTGAAGAAAAAATAGGTGAGAGATATATGATGAGGGCAAACTATTAGATTTTAGTAGCAGCTTGTAAAGACCTTTCTCAGCAAGGCCCTGCAGAAGAACTTGCCCCTTCATGTCCTTAACAAGGCAAATATTTCCACACAATTTAACAGAAAGAGGGTTATCAGATGTGAGGTTTGAATGCTCAATAGGTTTTTAGTGATTGTAGGAATTAGCAACATATCTTTAAGTGCTATAGTAGTTGGTGTGGGTGTGTGATTTGAAGCTCTAAGCGTCAGAAATGTATGAGAGATAGGTAAGCCTTTACCATTACCAATAATGAGTTGATCAGTACCTTTATATTCTTCTCTGAGATGCATATTCTTCATGTTGTTTGTCAAGTGATGAGTTGCTCCACTGTCTAAGTACCAGCCATCATCAATGGCTGCTTCATAAGCATCAATGGCTACAAAGGTAGCTCCAGGTGCATAAGCATCAATTCCAGAGTAATTGCTAACTCCAGAATCTTGATAAAAATTTTGGTGGTGCACAGTTGAAATTTTCATACTCTTCATAATGAGTAGAACCATCAATACTAGCAAGATAGGCTGATCTTCGTACTTTAGTTTTTTTAAGATTCCTTGGTGTGGGTACATAATCTTCAATAAACCTATGCCAACAAATGTCAGCAGTGTGACCAGGCTTAAAACAAATTTGACATGTCTTTTCTTCTCCAGCACCAGGAATTGTTTGTGATCCATTAACACCAGTAAATCCATTTTTAGTAAAATGGAATGGAATTCTAGGTGTTTAAAAGGAATTAAGATTGATGTTTGGTGCAAATGAATGTCCCCTGCCATACCCATTTCTTGAATTTCCATTATGTATTCTCATTGGATAATTGATGTTACCTCTGCTAAAATAGTTATTTCTACTACCAAAATTCCTAGAGTTATTATTATTTTATCCTCCCCTTCTGAAATTGCCCCTGGGATGAGCATAGAATCCCCTTGGATAAAATCCATTAGTATATGCATAGTTTGCATTAAACACATCTTTATCATCATGCTCGTGCTCTAATATGGTTTCATGTGTAAATAACAGTGCATAAGCATCATCAAACTCCATTTTAAAACCAGTGATAAATGTAGCAATGTCACGATATCCTGGTTCTAATCCATTCAGGATTGTTAACAAGAGATCTTTCTCTGTTATTGGACTTCCAGCACTAGCTAATTTGTCAGCAATTGATTTAATCTTAATACAATAATTTTCAACACTTAATGATTCCTTTCTAAGTGTATTCAACTCACATCTAAGTTGAAGAACCCTAGCCTCAGATTGCACACTAAATTTTCTCTCTAAATTTCTCCAAACATCAAATGAGCTTGTACAATTTATAACAAGATTGAGTGTACCTTCACTGATAGATGACACCAACCATCTAAGTAGACTCTGATCTTGTGACCTCCAATTCTAATACTCAGGATTATCAATTCGTTGAATAGATCCATCAGCTCCAGTGATATGAATGCGTTCTTCAGGTGCTTGTTTTGCTCCATTGATAAACTTCCAATCTATTGCCTCTAATTGAAGCTAAATGTTGAGTGGCAGAAAGTGTATATTTATAAAGGAGAAAATCGTTATTTTGTACTTCAAGTTTTACTAACATCTCTAATTTTGTTTATTTAAATCTCTTGTTATTTAATTATAAGTGTTTTGTTTTAATTAAGTATTTTATGTATTTTAGGAACTTCATGGTCATTTCACAATGAACGAGATTTCGGATAGCAAAACGGACGTCACTTTTGAACTCAGGACAGTCGAAAACCTTAAGAGGAGCATAAAAGGAAAAATGGCACTGTTCACATGTATGCAGTCTCGTTTCACGTCATCGCTTCACGACACTGTTCAGACCGCGTTACTGTTCAAACCGTGTGCAAACCGTGTTACTGTTCAAACCGCGTGGTCAAACCGTGTTACTGTTCACTGATGACGTGGCGCAATCCTGCGCATCCAAACTATTTTTAATCCGATGGCCATGATTCACTCAATGTATCTATAAAAAGGGGGCCTCCCCCCCCTAATTTGATACCCCTGAATCCATTTTTGAGCTTAGTTTTCTGTAATTCTTTCTCCATCTTGTATTTTCTACGTATTTTAATAAATTCCCATTTTACCCTTAGTTCAATTATGAGTAGCTAATTTTCTTTCAAGCTTGGGTTGAAGGTGAAGTCTCAACATGTGTCATGGGCTTTAATTGGTAAATTTATTTTCTCTTCCCCTCTAATTTCTGTTGAGGTTTTGACTTTTCGTCGACAAATAATAATAATCTTGTCTACCGCCTTGGTTTTACCGGCACCCTAGTATAAGGTTATTATTATTTGGCACGATAAGCTCTTAGCACCATATTGATCAGAGCGTGGTTCATGAGGTGTGGATTCCCCCCTCATGATTTAATTGGTATTAATAAGGATTATTTAGCCCATGATGCATGTTGATACGGATCCAGATACCCAGTGCTTTATTTCAATAGTTTCCAATTTAATTATTTCTGCCAATCCAATTTAAATTCCAGCATAATTTAAATCACTTCCACACAAATCCAACCACCCATTTACATAATTAATTCTACACACAATTAAAATCCACCTCCTCGTGGGATCGACACTCAACACCATTAATCTATTCTACAATAGATTCGTGCGCTTGTGAGTTCAACAAAATTTGCACAATAAGTTTTTAACGCCGTTGCCGGGGAGGTAAGTATTTTGATTTGTAGAATTAATTTTTTTTAAATAATTTTATTATTATTATTATTATTATTATTATTATTATTATTATTGTTATTATTATTATTATTTTAGTTGTTTCCTTGTATTTTTTTCTTAATTAATTAAAAAAAAGTGAATTTATATTTTAGGTAAGAATTTCTTTTTCTCTTCTTTAAATTTCTGCAAATTAATTTTCAAGTTTTTTTTTGTAATTTTTCATTTATCTCATTAATTTATTTTTATTTTATTTCACGTATTTGTTTTAGTGTATTTTGTTTTTATAGAAAGGTTGTAACAGCTCAATAAGGTTAGTATCGTAATTTCTCCTTCTTCTTTATTTTTATTTATTTTGTTGTCTTTTTTATTTTCTTTGCATGCATGGTCGTAGGTCATTATTACCTAATCTTGAATATATAGACCTTGAATTAGAAAGAACACTTCGCACACACAAACACATCACACTTAAAGAAAAAATTAAAATGGATTTACAACAACCAGAACCACAGGAGAGGCTATTTAAAGACTACTTCAGTCCCTTAGCTAATTTGAGCACATCATACATTAGATACCCAAATGTAGCCGCTAGGAGTTTTGAACTAAAACCTAGTGTGCTAAATTGTCTCCCAACATTCTATGGCCTAGAAAATGAGGACCCATATAATCATCTGAATGATTTTCATATAATTTGTCAAACTTTTAAATATGAGAATTTTTCAGAAGATGATATTAAACTTAGACTATTCCCATTTTCTTTAAAGGATAGAGCTCGTTCATGGTTCAATACATTGTCTGCTAATAGCATTACAACATGGGAACAAATGGTGACAAAATTTTTAAATAAATATTTCCCAGTGCATAAAACCAATGCTATTCGCAGGGAAATCTCAGAGTTCACCCAGAGAGAAGACAAGCAGTTTTTCGAAGCATGGGAGCGATTCAATGGGTTACTTTTGAAGTGTCCACATCATGGGTACGAGAAATGGCACTAATGCCAATACTTCTTGGAGGGATTATTGCCAAATGTGTAAGAATGGCTAATGGCAACAAGTGGAGGAGAGCTAATGTCAAAAAGTGCAACAAAGATTTGGGATTTCTTCCAAACACAAGCGGATAATTCCCAACAACGAGTCGATCTCTCGGAATACTAGAAGAATTAAAGGAGTGAATGAGGTTCACATTGGCGAGTCCGGTTCAGAATCAAAGAAGTCAAAGAGATGGTTGAAGGCCTTTCTCGATAAATAAGATCTTTGACGATCAAGCTAAATCAACAGAGCCACATGACCATGACTCATATTCGATCAAGCCAATGCCATCGGTGTCATGAGGAAGCCATCAACTTACAACCCATACTCCAACACATATAATCCTGGATGGAGAGACCACCCCAATTTTTCATGGTCTCAAGGATTCCAACAGAATGGACCAAATCGCTCCAAATCTACCAATGCAACCAATTCCTCAAGTTCCTCAAGCCTCTCAACCACCATTTAGATCATACAATCAAAACCAGAATTACTAATTACTCTCAACCCAGACCATGGGAGGATTCATTCCAAAATTTCAGAATGTTACTCAATCTACAATCGAGCAACAAACCGCACCATTGATGGACCATGGAATGAGATGAGAGCGAGGCTTCAACTCACAAGCCCAATCAGTTTCAAGCCTCGAGAAGATGGTGGGACAGCTTGCTTCTTCAGTTCAAACTTTGGCAATGACTGTTGAAAAAGGCAAATTTCCAAGTCAACCAGTGCCTAATCCTAAAGGAGTGCATGAAGCAAGTACCAGTTCACCACAACAAAGACATGGAGAGGTCAAAGCCGTCATGACCTTGCGAAAAGGGAAAGAAGTCGACAACAAAGTGGAGATGCCAGCGACCAAAGAAAATCAAATTGTACCCGTGAATGTTGAAGACTCACCACCGGAGGAAAAAGAAGAAACCAATCCACGGGAGTACGTTCCTAAAGCTCCATTCCCTTAGAGGTTAGCTAAAGGAAAGAAAGGAAAATCCACAGGTGAGATTTTGAGATTTTCAAACAGGTAAGTGTTAACATCCCTAAAACCTTTAGGCTATTTGTCTGACTCACCGACTGGAGAAGAGTTAGTTGTCTCAGGTATGCAAGAAAGAATAACCGAAATGCTTAATCATGCTGATGCTTTTATTTTCTTACCAGGAGATCTTGCAACTCTAGAGGGACTTATCACTTTAGCATCTTGGGCCCATCTGCACATTCATCAGAAACCCATCGGTTTGTTAAATGTCAATAATTTTTATGATGGCTTTATTGCATTTCTTAACCATGCAATAAAAAACTATTTCATTCCCTCTACGGTGAAAAAGCTTTTTATTTGTGCTCACACTACTAATGAGCTACTTGATCTGTTACAAGCTTATCGACCAGAGCCAGATCCCAAGACCTTGGTGTTGGAGTGTAAAAATAACGATGGTAACAATAGCAGCAGTAAGAAGTACAAATTAGATTTAAATCTCCGCCTGTAAATATTTTATTTTGTGTTGTACCACCCAGGTGATGTCTTCTAAACTCTACTTCTTTCCTTTAAAACATTGAGGACAATGTTTCGTTCTGGTTGGGGGAGGGGATAGTTGATAATTGTGGAATGTTGGTTAAGTTTTTACTAATTTTTTGTTGTAGAAACTAACTATTGCTAACTTTTTGTGTTGAAGATGGCTGAATATGGAGTGTAGTTACTCTAGAAACACATCTTCTTAGTTAAAAAAAAAAATAATAATAATGAAAAATTTTTTTTCTTATTTTTCGTGTGATCTTTCTAACTTTTTCTTTTTGATTTCTCCTTTATAAATATGCATTTTCAAATTTTTGAGTCAAAGATGGCTGAATATAGAGTGTAGTGCCTCTAGAAACGCATCTTCTTAGTTAAAAAAAAATCATTTTCTTTTTCTATCATTTTAAGTGTAACTTTTCCAATTAGTTTTTCTGCATCATTTTCACATTTCTGCATGCATATTTTCCTTTCATGTTTAGAATAAGTTGGGGGGTAGAATGTTGTTTAAAAAATAATAATAATAATAAAAATAGTGTGGTTTTGTTTTTATTTTTGGATGACATGATGACTTTCGAATTTTAGTATTTGTATTATCTTGGGTCTTGAGTAGGCTTGGCAAAAAAGCCCGGGCCAGCCCAAGCCCAGCCTGGCCCGTCCAAGGCCCGCGGGCCTAGGCCCGGCCCTCACACATGAGGGCCTGGATAAGGGCCCAAGAAAAAAAGCCCGGACAAAGCCCAGGCCCATTCCTTTTTAAAAAAAATAAATTTATAAATTAAAATAATATAATTAAAATTGAAAAGTAATTTAAAATAAAAAAGAAAACTTAAATTCTTAGCTTATAAATCAATTATGATTCAAAAAAGTTAAAATTATGATATTAATATCTCTCTTTTTGTGTCAATTAATTAAAAGAGTGTTTGAATTAGAAAATTCAGTATTAAAGAAAATTAAAGTTATAGCTTTTATTTGCTTTATTTATTATTTTAATTTGAAATATTCATTTTTTTAATTTATCTATGGTTATAATAACTTGTTAATCATTAATTTATTTCAAATTTACAATAATTTAAATAATTTAAAATAAATTTAAAAAAGCCCATGTCCGGCCCGAGCCCGCCCTGCCCTCATGCTTCAATGACTGTGGGCCTAGGCCTGGGCTTGAAAAAGCCCAGCCCAGGCCCGCTGTTTGCCATCCCTAGTCTTGAGTGATGTTACACTTTGTTTCTTTTCTAAATAATACATGTTGATAATGTACGGAGATAAATTATTTTTCTTGAGAAAACCCTTTTTTCCCATCTTCCATACAACTTAGCAGTTTAATATTTTATATACGATTCTATATTCTTTTCAAGAAAGCTTCTATTATTTTTCTTGGAAAAAGCTTGGTTACTATTTTATATACGATCTCTATATTCTTTTGAATCAACCCTCTAAAAAAAATTACTTTAAAAAAAAAGAAAAAAAAAGAAGAAAAAGTGTGTTACTACATCTGAATGTCCATTTAACTAGTAGATATGGAGGATTATCTAGAGCCCTAAAAGATGATGGAAAGGCCATCTTTGACCCGTTTAAGCCTTTCTAGCCATCCCTTATGTGAAATATCCATAGTTAGCCCTTTTGAGCCTTTTATTAAAAAAAAAAAAACTTTTCTTTGTCAACTTATCGTCTTAACCCACTCCAATTTGGAGTATTACCCGATATCTTACAAGTTCCATCACCTATTCATGTTTGAGAAAAATATAAATAATTATTTTGTTTAGTAAAGTTGTGCAATACCGAAAAAAAAAGAAAAGAAAAAAAAGAGAAAGAAAAGAAAAAAAATGAAGAAAAAAATTCTCTAAAAAAAAAAAGAGAGATATAATACAATAATAAATAAGTGAAATGCACTTTTTAGTTTCCAAAAAAATATTATTTTTCTCAAACATATATTCTGTTTTCTCTACTTTCCTTTCTTTGTTAGCCATGTCCCTAGCCTACGTTACATCCTAATAAAAGCCCTTCTTGATTTTAGGGAACTATAGTCTCAAGTAGAAGCTAGTTATATGGGCTATAAAGATGTAGTAATGCATAAAAAAATAATAAATAAAAAAAAATACATTGGGTTGACTAATATTTTGTTTGACTTGAGATCGTGTTATTTCTAAGTTATGGGCATATTTCCTTCATCTTGGTGAGAGCGTGTGATAATGCTTGTTTATTATTTTTTCTCAATTTATCATTCATAGAAGTGACAATTTATATTAGGTTTGATTTCTATGTGAGAGTGTCACTATTACCGGTGATATTTTGGGGTCTGACATGTCATTTTTGAAAGTAGCTGTAACAAAATCTACTGGCCTGATTCATATGGATGGTTGATGTGGGTGTGATGTTTCTTTAGACTGGAGATAATGCTTATATTTTTATTTGATTGCTATCATTAGTCTGAATGAATAAATACGATTGTAAAAAAAAAAAAATTTGAATTTTCTTTTCGCTTTATTTGCTAGGGACTAGCAATAAGCTGGTTGAGGGGTGTGTTGAGTGGCAAAAAGTGTATATTTATAAAGGAGAAAATCGTCATTTTGTACTTCAAGTTTTACTAACATCTCTAATTTTATTTATTTAAATCTCTTGTTATTTAATTATGAGTGTTTTGTTTTAATTAAGTATTTTATGTATTTTAGGGACATCATGGTCCTTTCATAATGAACGAGATTTCGGATAGCAAAACGGACGTCACTTTTGAACTCGTGACGAAAACCTTAAGAGGAGCATAAAAGGAAAAATGGCACTGTTCGCATGTACGGTCTCGTTTTCATGGTTATCGTCACGACACTGCTCGCATCGTTCTGTCGTTAAACCGTGTGCAAACCGTGTTCTTCGTTCAAACCGCGGGTCAAAACCCGTGGTCAAATCGTGTTCTTGTTCCATCGATGGTGTGGCGCAATCCTGTGCATCCAAACTATTTTTAATCCGATGGCCATGATTTACTCAATATATCTATAAAAAAGGGGTCTCCCCCCCTAATTTGACACCCCTGAATCCATTTTTTAGCTTAGTTTTCTGTAATTCTTTCTCCATCTTATATTTTCTACGCATTTTAATAAATTTCCATGTTACCCTTAGTTCAATTATGAGTAGCTAATTTTCTTTCAAGCTTGGGTTGAAGGTGAAGTCTCAACATGTGTCATGGGCTTTAATTGGTAAATTTATTTTCTCTTCCCCTCTAATTTCTGTGGAGGTTTTGACTTTTAAATCGACAAATAATAATAATCTTGTCTAGTTCTTTGCCTTGGTTTTACCGGCACCCTAGTATAAGGTTATTATTATTTGGCACGATAAGCTTTTAGCACCATATTGATTAGAGCGTGGTTCATGAGGTGTGGATTCCCCTCTCATGATTTAATTGGTATTAATAAGGATTATTTAGCCCATGATGCAGTTGATACGGATCCAGATACCCAAGTGCTTTATTTCAATAGTTTCCAATTTAATTATTTCTGCCAATCCAATTTAAATTCCAGCATAATTTAAATCACTTCCACAAAAATCCAACCACCCATTTACAAAATTAATTCTACACACAATTAAAATCCACCTCCTCGTGGGATCGACACTCAACACCATTAATCTATTCTACAATAGATTCGTGCGCTTGCGAATTCAACAAAATTTGCACAACACTAGACTTGTGAACGCCATAACAAGTAATTAGATCGATCTAACTTGATTGGATTGTTAAAAGAAAAAGTGATTTAAGTATGTTGATTTGCTTCTATAGCTGTTGAATTTCTAGATATTGTTTCGCTCTGATACCATGTTGAAAAGCTTAAAATTGAGCTGATAATTATGTTTGCAAGCTCAGAAAATTCATGAGAAAATGAAACTGGAATATTCTGAAATTTCTTTTATTCACACTTAACACAAATAGTGATCATTGTAGTATTTATACACATTGCATACAATATGAAATCAGAATTAAAGCAAAGTTAACAACTCAGAACATAATCAAAAGCATGCTTAACTACTTGGCTGAGCTAGCATATATTTCTTAACTAATAATGTTGACTGGACCTTAGCTCACACATGCTTATCGTGCAGCTCTTCTTAGTTCACACATGCTTAGTGTGCTTCCTAAAAACCAAGCCTCTTCAATAACGAATCGACAGAAGTTACACCAAAAGGTGAATATGCAACCAGTATATCTACTCCGAGGGCGCTTATATCCGGCTGAATTATGCAACCATCAAATCAGCGTAAGCCATATAAATATTTCTATTATAAAACAACACTATGTTTTAAAAGAATATGTACACCTTCAAGATATCTAGTGCAATTTCATTTGGCCCACGTGAAGAAAAGCTAGAGACAACAAGAACATGAGAATCCTTAATTGTTTCAGTAGTTAATCCAGTTACAAATGTTGGATTATTTTTCTTGAATGAAATTAAAATTAATTAATGTTAAAATGTTATTGCTCGAATTTGTTAAGCTTTAAAAGGCTGGCTATACCATAAAGCATAGAAACCTTTTGTTTGGGGGAATTGTGGAAGCAAATGTGGACCAATGGTGTGATGATACTTGGCAAAAATGAGTCAAACAATTGAAACCATTACAATTAAAACAGAGTGGTAGGACAGCTAGAGGAGGACGGGAGGTAAGCTTTTTGCAAAGAGTGGCAATTTCGGAAAGATGTGATATCAAAGGGCATAATTGGAACTTAGAATTTTGGTAATTAAAAGCACACGTGAACAGTACATGCTTTCATTTATAAAATAAAAAAATATCTCACCTTTGGCTAAATACAAGGAACCAATAGTAAAAAAGATTCTTGAATTAAGTTAATAAATAAGCGTTAAGTTAGCTATCCTCTGAAGTGGTCCAAAGAGCAGCAAGACCACAAGATGGAGGGAATGGCATGTGTATAAAGCATGGGAGCAAAAGGTTAGTTGGTGGTTTGCTTACTTCCCAAGCTTAGGAATATCACCATCTTGGGTCTACTAATCCAATTACTCAAATGCCCTCAAATGAGGGAGGGAAGCCATTAATTAGGAGCCACGTGTATAAAATTACCAAATGGCCCTAAGGCACACTCCACATAAGCATAAGGTTCGTTCTAACAGTAACAATTATTTTCGACAGATTTTGGGGGTAGAAAGAGACAAACCTATCTAGAACAATGAATTTGTATTTTTGGGAGAGACGGGGTACCTCACTAGTTTGTTGTGTGTGTGGTGTTTCAGAAGTCCGGAGAAGGTGATAAGTGATGGTGGAAGTGGTAACAATGGTGAAGGGTTCGAACCAAGAAAAATATCCCTCGAAATGAGCTTCACACCTGCAAAACAATGAAAACAAGTTTAGAGGTGAAGCCGGGGTACCCCGGCGTTCACACTCCGACGCTCAAGTTAGCAACCAAGCTTTTATGGTAAAGAGGGCTTGCCAGCCCTCTGTAAATTAAAGTTTAAGGTTGAAGAAAGCTTATTTTTGTGGAGTGTGAGTGTTGATGGTCAATGAGAACATGATCGAGAATGAAACCTAAGCACCTTAACATATGAAGTACTTCAGCTGCCACGTGGCGTATCCTTTTTGGCTAACGTCTTTTTACCATTTTATGATTTTTGGGTCGTTATGTGTATGTTCGCGGCGTATCTCATCCTTTGGAAACGTGGCGCGCTCTGAAGAGTGGTCCAGGGTACCTCTGCAATAGCTGCCGGGTAGGCGGTTAAGGACCACTGTCCTTGAGACAGTGTCCTTCACTTTTGACAGAGGTGACAGGCGGCTGTCCCCTCTTTTAGCTTGGCGTTTTTGATTCCTAATTCTTACAAAATCGAATATTATCTTTTAAGAGGTGGAGACATTTCTCATGGCTGATTTTTTTAGAGGATTCCCCTGAGTCGGATCTGTCTGGTACCCCAAATTATATAGGATACCCCGATCCATGCCGGATACCTCGAATTATTCCGGGTACCTTGAATTATGCTGGAGTTATTATAGGTACCTTGAATTATGCTAAAGTTATTTTGGGTACCTCGAATTATATAGGATACCCCAATCTATGCGAGGCACCTCTAGTGATTCTGGAGTTATGCGGAGTACCTTTGATCGTGCCGGGTACCTCTAACCATTTCGGGTACCTCTAATTATACAAGGTACCCCAATCTATACGGGGTACCTCGAGTTACTCTGAGGTTATGCGGGGTACCTCTGATCGTGTCGGGTATCTCTAATCCTGCCAGGTACCTCTAATCATTCTGGCTACCTCTAATCATTCTGAGTACCTCGAATCATACAGGGCACCCTAATCTATGCGGGTTACCTCGAGTTACTCTAGAGTTATGAGGGGTACCTCCGATCGTGCCGGGTACCTTAAACATACGACGTACCCCAATCTATGCGGGGTACCTCGAATTATGTTGGAGTTATTCCGGTTGTCGACACGTGGCGCTCTGCTACTTTTTATATTTCTCCCCAAACAACAATTATCCATCATCTCACTTTTTTGCCGATCTTCTTCTTCCTTCTCTGAAGTTGTCCTTATTGTTTAAGGCTTTGAGATCCCTTGCGACTTTAAACAACCTTTTGTTTTGTATAGTCTGACTTGAGCATCGGAGTGAGGTCACTGGCCACTGGTGGCTCCACCCCTAACGCTAGCATCTAGCTTTGTTTTGTAGGAGTCGCTTGGTTCCAACTTGGTCCTCTTCATCAATAATCACCCAACACAGTTAACCTCCTCCGTTTGGATGAGAACATCTCAGACATAGTTAGGCAACCTCCAACATCAATTCTCCTTTCCTTTATTTTTATTATTTGGTT
This sequence comes from Atalantia buxifolia, assembly GCA_030444775.1. Lineage (NCBI taxonomy): Eukaryota > Viridiplantae > Streptophyta > Magnoliopsida > Sapindales > Rutaceae > Atalantia > Atalantia buxifolia. Next base: position 12,000,656 of record CM059833.1, read on the forward strand.
GGTCAGGTTAAAGTCCAGCACAAAATCACTACTTGTTGCAAGCAAAATTTATGCCACCTTTGCAAGTGCCTATCTACTTCTTGGGAGCAGGGCCAAAGCCTTCATCTCTCCGATTCAAAACATATTCCATCACAGACGAAAACACATGAAATCCTAAGATCTTGTCGTATGGAGTTGGAGTGTTCTACCTGGAAAAACCGATAAAACGTCTTCCATGCCTGCATGTCACAATTAATTAAAAAAATAAAAGCCATAATTCAAATATATATATATATATATATATATATATATATATAAGGACCGGGATCGTGGAAAGTGTGTGAGTGTTAAGGAATTATTAAAAGAAGACTTTAAAACAAGTAAACAGAAATGGAAAATAAATTTACCAAGTTGAGGTACGTGGCGTTGTCCCTCCAAGTCGATGCGGAACTTAATCTGCCTTTGGACCTAGATCTGACTTAGAATAGATCAATAGCCCGCACGTTCTGGTTTCCAGCCTATATACCTTGATTTAATTGATTTTATTTATTATTCTTTTAAGCAATCTTGTTTACCCAAGGCTCATACACAGTATTAGTATCTGGATCCCAGATCTAGTGCTCTAAAGGAAAGGAGGGAGAAAAGAATACGACTGAGGGGAGAGATCCGGTCTCTATATCTCAGAAGAATGTACAGGTTTTAAAAGAAGATCTGATATTGAAGATCAGACTGCAGATCATGCATAGGACTTTAAAATAAATTGCTTTAAATTAAATTACGGAAATTTAAATTGCAGAAAAGTAAATTGCGGAAATTTAAATTACAGAAAAGTAAATTGCGGAAATTTAAACATGAAATTAATTACAAGCTTTAATTGCTTTAAAATAAATTACAAATTTAAATGCTTACATTTAAATTGAAGGCTTTGAAAAGAAATTTAAAAGGAAAATTAGAAAGACAAGATTAAATCCTTGATGTCTTTCTCTAGATTTCCTTAGAGAAGAGAAAGAGAAGAAAGGGAAAAATCACAAGACAGGAAATATTTCCTTGAAGTCTTGACCCTTGTTTCCCAGAGAGAGAGAAATAGAGAGAGAGAGAGAGAAGTAGAGAGAGTGGTTCTCCAAAAATCTGAGGAGTCTTAATCTTCCTTCAAACTTAAATACAAAAACGAATTTTTAATCAGAATGGGTCTCAGTAACACCACCACCATCAGAGATCAGAAGGGTCTCAGAGCACTACTGTAGATCAGAGCGAGTCTGTAGCACCACCACTGTAGCTTTATACGTCTTCACTGTGTCTTTATACGGAAGAAATACAAAGGACTATTACAAAATACAAAAATACAGAATACAAAATCGGGTGAACAGACATGTGCGCTCTCACTTGTGTCCAGGGGACCACCCGAAAATAAAAAAGATTACAGAAATTTTTTTTTAGTAAATAAACTATTTACAATGCTTTATTGGAGACAATATTCCGAAGCAGTCATCTTCATTGTCGTCTCCAAGGGAAATGAACGACTCCTCATCATCATCAGACGAACTGGCAACAGACGTCTCAGATCTTGAGGCAAGGAGCTGCTGCATGAATTTGAAATATTCTTCTTCAGTCTTGGCACTGGCCAAAAGAGACTGGGGTTTAGACTTTTGTATGAGGAATGTACTTTGAGCTTTAGTTTCTTCAATTGTAGGGGTTAGGAGGCCTTTTGATTTAAGTCAGGTTTGAACCGTGACTTTAGACAGTTTTGACTTTTCATCAAATTTAGACCACCATTTTACTTTAAAGGTTCTTTGAAGGATTAATTGGGTATCTTGAATGTGGTACTGAAGGTTCTACATCCAAACCCAAAGAAGGAAGAAATTTGTACAGAAACTGAGAAAAAGAGGGAATCTTTTCTCAGGCTCTGAAGGAGTATAATGGGCTTTGAAAATGTTTAAACAGTTTAAAGTATTTGGGGTTAAGATTTGAGGAGTTGGCCCAAAATAGTTCCACCATTGTTGAAACCAATTTGGAAGGCTTTGTATGGTTATCTTCGAATTGAAGAAGAATAACCAAGAGTGGGATTTTTTAGGGTTTTGTATGAAAAATGTATTGAACCACGCTTGTTGATAATCCCAGTATGAGAAAGTCAAACAATGTGGTAGACGCATAAGAAAATTTACTGGAAAGGATTTTTGACTATGGAGTTGATTGTTAACACTTATGTTAACATAATGTTGATTTTGATGATAACAAACAAAATTAAGAATGATTAAGTTTTTAAAAGCTCAAATAATTTTTTCATACATTTTAAATAAATCATTATTTTCACTTTATAAAGGTTTTATATTTAATGGAAAAATGATTTTATGAAATTGGTTGTTTTTCAAGTTCATGGTTTAATTGAAAGAGTTTTGAAAACTTTGAAATCAATAAGTATTACTTGAAATTTTGGAAAGGATATATTTAAAAAGTTTTATAGCATTTTGGGTCATATCATAATTTCAGAATGTTTTGGGATTCACAAAGTAATTTTTACAAATTCTGAAATTGGACTTAATTGTAAATTTTTATAACGTTTTGGGCCATACTATAGTTTCGTAAAGTTTTGGGGTCAAACTGTAATTTTAGCAAACAGTGCACTGTACCGTTACTGTAGCAAGCGGCATTCCGGTTATGCTAAACGGCAATCCGGTTATGGGGCAGAAACTCTCCGGATGGAAAGCGGCAATCCGGATTTCGTAAGCGGTAATCCGGTTATGGGGCAGAAAGCTTCTGGAGCATAAACGGCAATCCGGTTGTGCTAAGCGGAAATCCGGTTACAGGGCAGAAAGTTTCTGGAGCATAAACGGCAATCCGGATATCACAAGCGGCATTCCGGATACTCAAAAATTCAAATTTTTGCCTTAACAGTAACATGCAAATGGAATTCCGGATACTATAAACGGTAATCCGGTTATGAGCAAAAAGTGCATAACGGCTAGTTTTTTAGCTCCATCTATATAAACTCAAATCCAAATCATTTTTGGTAATCTTAGCACGCACAAACAAAAGGCATACAACATACATTGAGCTTCAATTTCGTAAATCATCATTTATTGAATCATCTTTGTTCTTCATTTTGTAAATCTACTCTTTAAGAGAGTATTTGATTGTAATCTTCATTTCCTCATAAATTTGTGAGTGTATAAGTGTGGGAAACACTTGAGTGAAGAGATTGAGGGATAATCTCTTGTTGTAAAGGTTCATTGACACCTTGGAAGTCAATTGTAAACATTTGAAGCCTTGGAAAGGCTTGGATAGTGAAATCCTCAAGCTTGGGTTGCTTGGAGGCGTGGACGTAGGCGGGGATAGCCGAACCACGTAAAAATCTTTGAGTTTGCTTTCTCCTCCCTTACTCATTTATTATTGTGCATTTATTGAATTTATTGTTTTCGAATTTATTAAGGCATTAGATTGGATTGTTGTGTGTTTTGCTAGGATAATTTTTAAAATACCAATTCACCCCCCCTCTTGGGTTGCATACTTGTATTTCATTTGGTATCAGAGCAAGGTGCTCTTGTGTAGACTTAATCGTCTAGAGTTAAAGATCCATAGCAACCCAAATTAGCTCAACCTTCATGGAAGGCCAATCTACTACTAGACCGCCATTTTTTGATGGAAATGATTATACTTATTGGAAAACTAGAATGAGAGTATTTTTACAAGCCTTAGACTATGAAATATGGGAAATAGTTTGTGATGGTTCATTCATTCCTAGGAAGAATGCTTTAAGTGAGTCGGATAAGAAAAAGATGTCTTTAAATTCAAAGGCTATGAATGCTTTGTTTTGTGCCTTAGATAAAAAGGAATTTCATAGAGTTTCAAATTGTTCTAATGCTTATGAAATTTGGAGAAAACTTGAAGTTGTGTATGAGGAGACTACAAACAAGGAGGAATCTCATGAAGTGTCGAATTTGGCACTTATGGCAATTGGAGATGAATCGGATGACGAGCTTGATGAGGTAAGTGATCATAGCTATGATGAATTATATGATGCTTTTAAAGAATTGCATGATGAGTGGATGAAACTTGGTAAAAAGAATGCATGTCTTAAAAAGAAAATGGGAGAGCTCAAAAATGAAAATGAATCTCTAAGTGCAAAGATTAGTTGCTTAGAATTAGAAAATAAAACATTGCATGATAGTGTTGCATTATCAAATGAGAAATCTAGCACTTCACACAAGCATCTAAAATCACATGTAGATGACTTGAAAAATGAAAATGATGCTTTACAAAAATCCAATGTTTCATTAAATGAAAAGATCAAAGAATTGAAATTAGATAATGAAATGCTACATGATAGGATTGCATCATTTACATGTAAACAAAATACTTCATATGAGCATGAGAAATCACATGTTGATAAATTAATGAAAGAAAATGAAGTGCTTAAGAAGAGGAGCAATGAGCTTAATGAAATTGTGTTAAAATTCACAAATGGTCAACAGAACTTAGACAAATTGCTCAACTCTCAAAAATGTGTATTTGATAAAGGAGGACTTGGCTATAAGCCTAATTTGAAACAAAAATATTATAAGAATTATTTTGTTAAAGCTACCTCCACAAGTGATCATAAAATTGTTTGTCATTATTGTAATCAAAACGGTCACATGAAGCGTGGTTGTCCTATTAAAAGAAAAGTATATTATGGAGTAAAATGTGTTTGGGTTCCAAAAGGAACCATTGCTAACATTCAAGGACCCAAGAGTATTTGGGTACCAAAAGGCACAACTTGAATATTTTCTTTGTAGGTACCACAATCAAGGAATGGTGGAGAGTTCCTTGATGAAAGCTAGTGAGTGTAATCACTTGATCATGAACTAGGAGAAAATGATGAGGCAAGATGATTTAATTGTTTTGGTAACAATTCTTGCCATATTGATTTTGTTGAATGGATCATGATAAATGGATAATAGCTTGAATTTGTGAAAGTATGCTTGTATGTTTACATGATGGAATTATCATTGTATATAACATTGAGTGATTTATCATGATGCCTTTGTTTGATTTTGATGATTGAATGATGTGTATGCATGATAGATGAGTTATATGTTTGCATTTATATTTCATGCATTAAAAGGCTTATTGAATTGTTTTAAATCACAAAATGATTTAAAATCAATCAACTTTTAAGCCAAAAATAAAATGGTGTGTATAATACAAGTTTAAGAGCTTACTTCATCTCAAAAATATTTTTCATAGCTTAACCGATTAAGAAATCTGGAAACCCGGATTAAATTTGATGCTTGTTGGAACTAACCGGACAACCGGTTATGAAATCCGGAAACCCGGATTCAGTTTGATAGTTGCTGGAACACATTCGGCCAACCGGATATTGTCAACCGGTAAACCGAATTCAAGATTGGTTGCTTGCTGGAAGGAACCGGGCAGCCGGATAAGAAATCCGAAAAACCGGATGCAAGTTTGATCTTTGCTGGACACAATCGGATGACCGGTTATTCAATCCGGAAATCCGAATTCTTGCTGCCAACTCTCTGGACCACAACCGGATATCCGGTTATCCACATCCGGAAATCCGGATTCGCGTTGTTGCCCTGCTGCTTGGTCACTGGTTTTATGCTTCTTCTTCGTTTTCAGTTTTTTTTTCTGCACATGTTTTCTTTCCCTCACCAAAACCGTGAACAGCTCCTCCATTTGTATTCAATTTCTACTCTTTTCTCAACCATCTTTATGCCAAGATCAATCTCTCAAACCATTACCTATGCATTTAACCTTCATTAAGCACTTTCCAATCATTATTTCTTCACTTGTTCTTCATCATTTCATCATCATCTCTCATGCGTGAACAGTACCTCTCCGTTTCTCTCTCTTCAAATCTAAGCTTTCTTTCACCAATTTTTGATTCAATCATATTATATCTTACCTTAAATCATTTCTTGGATCAATACAATCAGTTTAAATTTATCCATTTCACTCATTATTTTACAAAACCGAATTTGTGTATTTCGGGTATTTTAAATTACCACTTTCATAGTGTGCTCTCCTTATAGATTTTACCTTGGTTCTTTATTAAATTATGCACCTACATTTTCATATGCATTGTTGTTTTTAATTATGGATTGAGGATGATAATTGTTATGTTATAACTCTTTAGTTAATTGCATGCTAAATTTTTTTTTCCTTGATTAATCCTTGAGATGTTCTTTTTTGGTATAAGCATAGATTTATAGTAATTTTGATGATTGATGATTATATGTGTGTTGCTTGATGAATTGATGGAGGTGTTGTGCTTGATGAATTGATGGAAGTGTTGGCTTGTTATAATTGTTTAAACTTATATGGAAGTCTTTTTAACCATGTTGCGTATTTGAGGATTTATTCATTTTTTAGGGGAAACTTTGCCGAAATTTTTGCTCGCATAAAATGGGTAATATCTTCATCGAATTATTTTTGATGTCTTGTTTCAAATTGCATCTATCTATTTTTTATATGATGAATGGGGAGATAAATATGATTTTTTTTTGGATAAAATCATTTTGGTTAAAATTTTAAATTGGTCATATATTTAGGGGGAGCATACAATATGATTTTTGTTAATATGATTTTTGAATTTTTTTATTGTCCAAAGGGGGAGACAAAATAATATATCATTTTGATGTTGTCAAAAGGAGGAGAATTGTTTTGATGATTGATATGTGATTATGATGTTGATTTTGATGAATTTGGAGATATGATGATTATTTGATTATATTTTTTTTATGATAATTTTATGTTGTGAGTTGTTGATTTGGTAATTGATAGAATGATGGTTCATGATCATTTTATGGTTGATGGATTATGTGATGATTTATGTATAGAGTTTATTTGTATCATGATTTATGATAATTTGGGAGTAATAATGCTAAACTTGTATTTGAGGCGATGTTTGTTGTTAGGGGGAGATTCTATCAAAATTTCTACTCGGACAACATGGGTAACAAATTTACTACTCTTATTCTTTTTCTTGAAGTTTTCGTTTTAATGATGAAGGGGGAAGAAGAATACATGTTTTTTTTTAAATTTATAAAAATTTTCTACTCTTTTTCTTTGCCTATTAAGTTTTTCTTTTTGATGATGAGGGGGAGAAAAATACATGTATTTAAATTTGTTAATTGGCAAATTGTAAGAGAAGCTTACATTTAGGGGGAACAATTTATGAAATCATTCTTTAAATACATGAAAGGTTTGTCATCATCAAAAAGGGGGAGATTGTTAACATATATGTTTTCATAATGATTTTGATGATAACAAACAAGATTAAGAATGATTAATCTTTTAAGCTCAAATTATAAGGGGAGCTTGCATTTAGGGGGAGCAATTTATTCAATCATTCTTTAAATATATGAAAGGTTTGTCATCATCAAAAAGGGGGAGATTGTTAACACTTATGTTAACATAATGTTGATTTTGATGATAACAAACAAAATTAAGAATGATTAAGTTTTTAAAAGCTCAAATAATTTTTTCATACATTTTAAATAAATCATTATTTTCACTTTATAAAGGTTTTATATTTAATGGAAAAATGATTTTATGAAATTGGTTGTTTTTCAAGTTCATGGTTTAATTGAAAGAGTTTTGAAAACTTTGAAATCAATAAGTATTACTTGAAATTTTGGAAAGGATATATTTAAAAGTTTTATAGCATTTTGGGTCATATCATAATTTCAGAATGTTTTGGGATTCACAAAGTAATTTTTACAAATTCTGAAATTGGACTTAATTGTAAATTTTTATAACGTTTTGGGCCATACTATAGTTTCGTAAAAGTTTTGGGGTCAAAATGTAATTTTGGCAAACAGTGCACTGTACATCGTTATCTAGCAAGCGGCATTCGGTTATGCTAAACGAAAATCCGGTTATGGGGCAGAATCTCTCCGGATGGAAAGCGGCAATCCGGTTTCGTAGCGGAAGTCCGGTTACGGGGCAAAAAACTTCTAGAGCATAAACGGCAATCCGGTTGTGCTAAGCGGAAATCCGGTTACAGGGCAGAAAGTTTCTGGAGCATAAACGGCAATCCGGATATCACAAGCGGCATTCCGGATACTCAAAAATTCAAATTTTTGCCTTAACGGTAACATGCAAGCGGAATTCCGGATACCATAAACGGTAATCCGGTTATGAGTAAAAAGTGCATAACGGCTAGTTTTTTAGCTCCATCTATATAAACTCAAATCCAAATCATTTTTGGTAATCTTAGCACGCACAAACAAAAGGCATACAACATACATTGAGCTTCAATTTCGTAAATCATCATTTATTGAATCATCTTTGTTCTTCATTTTGTAAATCTACTCTTTAAGAGAGTATTTGATTGTAATCTTCATTTCCTCATAAATTTGTGAGTGTATAAGTGTGGGAAACACTTGAGTGAAGAGATTGAGGGATAATCTCTTGTTGTAAAGGTTCATTGACACCTTGGAAGTCAATTGTAAACATTTGAAGCCTTGGAAAGGCTTGGATAGTGAAATCCTCAAGCTTGGGTTGCTTGGAGGCGTGGACGTAGGCGGGGATAGCCGAACCACGTAAAAATCTTTGAGTTTGCTTTCTCCTCCCTTACTCATTTATTATTGTGCATTTATTGAATTTATTGTTTTCGAATTTATTAAGGCATTAGATTGGATTGTTGTGTGTTTTGCTAGGATAATTTTTAAAATACCAATTCACCCCCCCTCTTGGGTTGCATACTTGTATTTCATTGATCACCCCATTGTTTTGGGCTCAAGACTTTTAAAATAGTGGCTCAGAATGGGCTTCACTAAGAAAGAAGTGTTTAAACTTAACAGACTCAGTGGCCTCAAGAATGGCTTGATAATAAGGCTGGGGTTTTGTTAAATCCCAAGGTTTAAAAAACCAGCCTTTGGGAAAAAAACTTTGTAATTGCTTGAAATAGATCAGAATGATAAAATCCGTCTTCCATAGACAAAATATTTTGGAAATGGGTTTTATTATACCAATCCGAAGTTTTTTTAGAAAGCTTTGATTGTGAAACTACAACCTGAGAGGAAGAACTTTCACAGGAAACAATTTCTTTAGAGGAAGAAGGTTTTATAATTTCTTTAGAAATAGATTTTTCTTTCTCAGAATCATGAGAAATATGATGCTCAGAAAGAACATTTTGTGTAACATTTTTTAAAGCTAATAAAAGTTCAGGGGACTTTGTAATGGAGGTCATCCATTCTTTTATCTATTCTTGAGAGGTAAGGGCTTTAGGCTTTGAATCTTCTTCTTCGACCATGTCAATCCAAGATCTGATTGGCATGGCTGATGAAAATAGTTTTTCTTTAGATGGAGATGAGGCTTTAGAGGGTGTCTGGGACACAGGGTCTTTGAGAATCCATTTCCCTTTATCTTTTTGTCTTTTTAGGAGGCATTATCTGTTTTGAAGAAATTCTCTCGTTAGAAAATCAGGAACAGAGTTTTTATCTCCTTTAATAAATTCAATTTCAAAATCAAAAACACTTAAAATAGCCTGCCATCGTGTAAATATTTGTTTAGATGCAATGTTTTGAACATTTTTTTCTAAAACATATTTTGCAGCTTTGCAATCTATCCTAAGTAAAAATTTCTGATTTAATAAATCACTTTGAAATTTGGATATACATAAAATAATAGATAAAATTTCTTTCTCGATAGTAGAATAGTTTATTTGACATTCATTCCAATGTGCAGAAGCATATTGTACTATTTGTTCTTTATTATTCTCAACTTGCTTTAATATTCCTCCATAACCTAAATCTGATGCATCAGTTTCGACAATTTTAGGCAATACAGGATTTGCAAGAAATAAACATGGGATTTCTTTAACAATATCTTTTATTTGTTTAACAACTTTAGTATGGTGTTCTGACCATGCAACGGGGTTCTTTTTCAACCTATCATGCAATGGTTTTGCTATCCTGTTTATGTTTGGACAAAAATCAAGAACATAGTTTAAACTTCCTAGGAGTCTTTGTAATTGAGTTTTATCAAGGATTTTATCAAGAAACTTGTTAGTAAAGGCAAAGGATCTTTCAATGGGAGTGATAGTTCCCTTTGAAATATAATGACCAAGAAACCTGACTTTGGTCTGGAATAAAGAAATTTTTGAACTAGAAATGGCTAGACCGACTTTCCTAGTTGCAAAATAGAAAGTTTTTAAATGTTTGAAATGTTGATCTATTGATTGGGAGAAAATCAATACATCGTCTATGTAAACGTTGTAAAATTCAGAAAAAAGGTTATAAATGTCATTCATAATTCTTTGAAATTCCGAAGGCGCATTTTTTAAACCAAAGGGCATTACTGTCCATTCATATTGGCCAAATGGAACAGTGAAAACAGTTTTATAACGATCTTTAGGGTGAATTTGAATTTGCCAAAATCCTGACTTCATGTCAAATTTTGAAAATATGAATGCAGAGTGAAGTTTTTGAAGCAAATATTTTTTATTAGGTATGGGATACCTAATCCATTTTAAAGTTTTGTTAAGAGGTTTATAATTTATTACAAGTCTAGGTGTACCTCTTTCTATTTCAGAATTCTTATTGACATAAAAGGCGGCACAAGACCATGGGGATCTAGATTTGGTAATGAGTCCTTTAGACTCCAAATCTTCAATTTCTTCTTTATAGTGTTTTTCTAAATCCATATTCATTTGAATAGGACGGGCTTTAGTGGGTATTTATTTTTCATCAAAAAAATTTTCATATGGCAAATCAACTAGATGTTGTTTTCTGTTCCAAAACGCAGTTGGTAAATCAACACATATTTCTTTTTCAATTAAAGTTTTGAATCCGGAAATTTTTCTTTGTATGAAGTCACTTTTCAATTGATTTTCTATTCTTTGTAGGTTTAAATCCTTTTGCAAACAAGCTAAATTGACTTGTTTTGATTTTAACAGAACGTTTATTTGATTCTGGTGAACAGAATTGGCTTTTATAATATTTAAATTCCTGATTTTAGGTTTTTCTATAAAAGGAAATTTTAATCTTATTTTTCTTGCTTTAAAGGATATACTGTCATAATTAACATATAGGGGGTAATGAGATTTATGAAAGGTGTTCCTAAAATAACAATATGATGAATATCATTTGTTAAAAGGAAAGTGGTTTTAAATTCAAAACTATTGCTTTGTACAGATGCCTCAACTTTAGAATGGATTTGTAATTTTGAATTATTGGCGGCAGAAAGCCTTTCTTTGGTTCTTTCTTTGAATTTATCTGGGACAATAATTTCTTTGATACAATTTAAATCGGCACCAGTATCAAATAGAGCAATGGTGTCAATTTTAAATTCTTTGGAAAAAACTAAAGTAACTTTTATTAAATATTTTCTTGTGGTGATTTGATTTAAAACAAAAAGAAAATCATTGGGTATTGACTAAATGTTTTCAAGGCTTTGATCATTATTATCTTCATCAGATTCTGATTCTGATTCTTTTTTGGTATTATCTTCTAATTGTTTTTGCAATAGAAGTTGGATAGTATCTAAGTCATTTTTTTTATTTTTCTTTCAATTCTTTAATCTCAAGTTTAATATCTTTGATTTCTTTTTGGGGAACTTGAATACTCGGAGTGATTTTCTTTGTTTTCTTTTTCTCCAAAATTTCTGTGAGGTCATATGTATTCTTTTTAATAATTGGGGTTTTAGAGGTTTCTGTTTTATCTAAGGTCTTTAGAAGTTTATCAAGATATTCTTTTTGAAGGGTTGGATCAGAGATGTGTTTAACAAATTCAAGAAAAGTTTCTTGTTCTTTTGTTAAAACATTGATTTTATGTATTTCTGAATCAGAGTCATCATTGCTTGTAGCAGATGTCCTAAGAGTCAATTAGTTCATCAATTTGTAATGGATCACTGTCTCCTGAAAGGGAGAAATCTGAATCTGAGTCAGAAGTCTTAATGAGTAGAGGAGAGATCTTTGAAAGGGTTTCTTCATCTAGATTAAGCTCTTGAAGTTTTTTGTTCATTCTGCAATATTTTGCAGTATGACCTTTCTTTCCACAGTTATGAAATATGGCTTCTTTGTAATTGAAAGGGATTTTCTGTTTGGATTTAAAATCTTTTCTTTTAGAGAATTTGGGCTTTTTATAGAACCTCGAGGGTTTCTTATAAAAATGTTCTCTAAAATTAGATATGGGCTTTTTGTGGCTTTTTGATTTGTAATGTTTCTTGTAAGGTCTCGAAGAGCATTTACCATCACAATCTTTGGAGGTAGGAGTTTTAAAGGGGTCATAGTTGAATTGTTTATAGAAACTGCCTAATTCTTGCTTAGACTTTCTAAGCTCCTATTTTAGACGCTTCTGTAATTTCAAATCTTGACATATTTTTAAACATTCTTTATTGATAAAACTGACTAATTCACCATAGGTGAGTTCATCATAAGGGATGCGATTGTCATAAAGAGATTTAATGGAATTTCTAACTTTTTCTCCTAAGAGAGTAGGTAAACCAGCAAGAAATTTTTCTTTCCAAGTTATGGGTTGGCATTATCTCTTAAGAATAGCCTAGTGAAGAAGGTGGTTTTGTAGCTTTGGAATTCACTAAGTTTTCTACATCTTAAATTGTGGAGTAACTCAGCATTTTTGTCTCTAAGGTGAGACGAATCACCTATGAAATGAAGGGATATGGTCATAATCAGGGTAGCAACTGCATCCTGAATTGGGCTATTAAATTCATCAAGGATTGGTGTTTGGTCTTTGTCTATTTGGATTGAATTTAAGATTTCTAATTGTTGCTATTTAGTGAGAAGATGATCCCACCAACCTTTCAGTTGACCAGTAAAACCTGCAATCAGAATTTCTACAATGACTTTGTCAGAAGTTCCTGATTGAGTTTTATAAGCATTAGCTGCCATGGTCATCTGTTGCAACAATCCTAAGATATTATACTCAGACATTCCATCTAAATTCCACTCATAGACGGAAGATGCATTAAAACGGGATTGATTTAATGCACTTGGATCTATAGCTAGATCTGGTGGACTTTTAGTGGTTGGGAGTGCTAATTCCCAATGAATTTTATTGACTTTTGAAATAGGTTCTTCTTTGAAGGCTTCTATATCCGAAGAGGCTATAGAGGATTGATCTTGTTCGAGTACTGCAATCTTGCTAAATTGAGCACTATCTGGGGCAATTTGGACTTTAGAAGTAAAAGCAGAGGATGATGCTTCTATTCTATCAAGTTGTTCTCTAATGGCTTTAGCAAAATCTGATTTTGACTCTTGAACAAGCTTTTGACTATGTTTCGAAACCTAAAAAGGTTTGAAAATAAGTTCTTTAAGCTTTTTATCAGAATCCGATTTTGATGTAACAGGCTTAGAAGTAACAGGAGAAACAGTTATGGTAGATTTTTGGAATTGATCTTCTATTCTAGTTAACTGTTTTCCTATTGTATTTAGATTAGCATTACAGAAATTATTCTGTTGAATAATGCTATCTAAATTTTTCTCAGTATCATTAGGTCTTTGAATTTTGTAAGGAGAGGCTTTGATTTGAACAGGTGGTTCACCATGGGTAATGGTGACATTCCTAAGAGGAGGGTGCTCAGATTCAATAGTTCTATCAGTATCTGATAGATTCCATTCAGTGATTTTTTTACGAATTGTGATTGGATTTCATTCTTTAAAAGGGTAAGAAATGTTATTTTCGGAAACATAAATTTCAAACCAATCAAAAAACATGATATGGACTTTATGAGAATTTACAAATTCATTATAAACTTCATGGATTTCTTTTCTTTGGTTTAAAAAATGTTTAAAGAACCAAAGTCTTTTTTCTTTGTTATTCTCAGAATAAAAATCTTTATGCAAAAGGGTTTTATTGAGCTCAAAGTCTTTTTCAAGAACATTTATTACATTTTTTGTAACAGCAGAAAATGTAGGAGAAGTCGGAGGAGAAGGTTCCTTTTCATTCTGACTTTGTTCTTGTGGTTTACTAGTGTAAATTGGATGGGAAACACTAGTTGTATAATCCACAGAATGTATGGACGAACTAGGTACATCCGAAGTGGAGAACCTAGGTTGGCTTTAGAAAGGTAGATTTATGACTGAAGGGACTTTTGAAAATTTTCTTTCCATTATTGAAATACTGGAATTCGAGTCCCTATCAGAAAATCTAGAGGATGTGGAGAGTCTTTGTGATGTTGACCTTTTAAAAGGAAGTTTGATTCTACCATCAGAATACTAAGTTACATTTTGTAACTCTGTATTGGGCTCAAGTTGTTTTGGAATCACTGGTTCAGTGGCTCCTTCAAGAATCCACTCCTCTGGAAGATTGACATCTTTCCATTGGATAGGTTTAGGAATAACAGTGTTTGCTTTGGACAGATCAGTCTGCAAGAGAAGAGTTTCATCTCTTTTTTACTGGAATTTATGTTGCGTATTGAACGCTGAGATCATGGCTTTGTATGATATTTTGAAAATTAATGCAAGCGAAAGATCCTTCTAACATGTGATAGTTATGAGTTTTGATCTGTAAAATCATGCTTTTCAAAATATTTTTATCTTTTAATGAAACCGTTATGTTTGGATAACAGTCAAAAGAAATTGGTCCTTTACATAGACTAGATTCAATACTACTGAGTAAGGAATCATCAAAGGAGATGAACTTCCCATCCCTGAGGACAGCAAGAATTGAAGTGTATGTATATATATATAAGAAAGTACTATACAATACTTACTGGCCGGCTTTTGCCTCTCATGATCAGTGAGCTTGTCTGCAAATCCACTGAAACTCCTTTTGTAACTTCTTGTTAGAACAAAATAAAATTGGTTAGTTATCTATTAGAAACAAAACCAATAAACACAAATAAATTGAAACTGAAACTGAAATTAAAATTAAAATTCAATAAAACAGCAACTTGTATCAAATAACAGCAGCAACAGCAACCAGAAACAGCAAGAAATAAACCTGAGGCCTGTTAATACAGTGTCCTTAAAACAGATTAACCACCTACTGCAGTGCTTTAGGTGTACTGGTTTCTGTTTCCCAGGATACAACAGGCACGAACAAACTGTTAAGCATGAACAGTTTGTTCCGGTAAACCACAATAGCTTTGAGACTAGACCAGAAAACATAAAGAAGAAGGAAGAGGAGGAAGGAAGAATTTGCGTGCAGTTTGCTTGTGATTGCAGTGTGCAAAAAACAGAAGAGAATGTGCCTTTTTATAGTCATGTGGGTGTGTAACAACAGCTCCAAAATTGAATTTGGAATTCAATTCATGCTGTTTAATTCGTGTAACAGCCATTTTGAATTTGGAATTCAATTCATGCTGTTTAATTCGTATAACAGCCATTTGATTTAAACAAAAATTGAATTCTCGGTTTTAATTACATAACAGCCAGCATAATGAGGAAGCTGTTACAAGTTCTTTCAATTCAAAACTGCAAAATGTTATTAAAAAATTAAAAAAGGAATTAAAAACGTGTCATGCAAGCTTAGACGATTTTGGGCTGACATTCGCGTACGCAGGACGCGTGGGCGCACACAAGTTTAACCGATTCGGTCTTGGATTCGCACCCCCCTGCGCACGCGCGTGTGGAGAGAGCATTTATCCTTAATATTCTTTCTTATGCATGGTTAAGTGTTTACATATAAACACAAATTCTTTGGCTTATTTTTCCCATGTGGGATAAGCTCATTCCCTTTTAAATTTCCAACATCAAGGGTGCACTTTGTGAGACAATTTCTCATTCACCCATGCACCATTTTGAGTAAATAAATATACATTTTTGAAGTATTGAAGGAGTAGAATCTGTACCTCTCAAAATTTCTCACTTTTGATAAGTGGGACCCACTCAAAATGTGCCCTTAAAATAACTTATTAACATGTTATTTTTCAACAATCCCCTACATGAATGAAAATTAGCAGTAAAATAGAAAACCGCTAAATTTTGACATCAAAACCATTGTTGACCTTAATGATCGAGTTTAATAGATTGATACATAGCATATGATAGGTAGGTTTTATCCTTTGAACCTTCCCTTGTGATAGCATATTTAATTTACTGGCTGATAAGTAGACGTGATGTCTTTAAACTGTTATGACATTAGTGTAAATAATCATATACCACACATAAATATCTCTCCTATTACTGTTGAGTTCTCATGGTTATGTTCGTTTTGGCCTTGAACATCTACTTGGTTCTACAAGAGTTTCTAAGAGCTGAACCCTATCAACTCCCTTTGAAGCGGCCCTACTTCTCTCTAACATAGGTGATATCGTAATTAAGAGTAACCCGCATTACTCCGCTCGGATTTCCGACGCATAAGATCATTAAAAGCCTAGCTCAACCTTATCTCTCACGGGCATCACTGTTTCATCATAGGAATAGTCAACGAGGTAATCTTCTTCAGAGAACGACCCCCCCCCACAGTGATCCAACTTTAGTCTTTAACAATTAGGTTGTCTCATTGAACCTAGATCTTGGGATCTCCAGTCAATTAGGTTGGGTTTTCCTTTGTTATTAACTAATTATTCTAAGGGTTTTAATCTCATTCCCCTCGATGATTTCTCTACTAGCTCTCTATTTAACCCTTTGGTTAGCGGATCCACAATGTTATCCTTTGACCTCACATAGTCAATAGAAATAACTCTAGTAGAAATAAGTTGTCTAATGGTATTATGCCTACGACGTATGTGTCTAGACTTACCATTATACATATTGCTCTGTGCCCTACCGATAGCTGATTCACTATTGCAATGTATACAAATTGTAGGCACAGGCTTTGGCCACTTCATAATACTTTCTAAAAAGTTGCGTAGCCATTCTGCTTCTTCACCACATTTATCTAAAGCAATGAATTCAGATTCCATTGTAGACCTGGCAACTACTGTTTGTTTAGAAGACCTCCATGATACAGCTGCGCCTGCTAATGTAAACACGTACCCACTAGTGGATTTTGAGTCTTTTACATCAGAAATCCAGTTAGCATCACTATATCCTTCTAAAACTTCTAGATAGCTAGTATAATGCAGCCCATAGCTACGAGTGTATCGAAGATACCTAAGTACTCTTACGATAACTTTCCAGTGATCAGTTCCGGGATTACTCGTATACCTACTCAGTTTACTCACTGTATATGCTAGATCTGGTCTGGTACAGTTTGTTAAGTACATCAGACTGTCTATTATTCTAGCATATTCCACTTGAGAAATACCCTCTCTTCTATTTTTTGATAGATGTGCACTCGTATCTAATGGAGTTTTAGACACGATATTATCATCTTTATTAATTTCCTGAGAATTTTATCTACATAATAAGATTGACTTAGAATAAGTCCATTAGAAGCCATTGAGATTTTAATCCCCAAAATGACATCTGCAAGACCCATGTCTTTCATGTCAAACTTAGACTTCAATATATTCTTGGTAGATTTAATCATGTCATCATCACTCCCAACAATGAGCATGTAATCAACATATAAACATAAAATGACATAGTCATTTTCTGTTTCTTTGACATAAACACATTTGTCACACTCGTTGATCTTAAAGCCACTTGTGATCATTGTATGATCAAATTTTTCATGCCACTATTTTGGTGCTTATTTCAAGCCATATAGTGACTTTACCAATTTACAGACTTTCTTTTCTTGTCCTGGAGCGACAAAACCTTCAGGTTGCTTCATGTAGATTTCTTCATCTAAATCTCCATTTAAGAAAACCATCTTTACATCTATTTGATGTATCTCGAGATTGCGCAAAACTGCAATCGCTATTATCATCCTGATGGAATTTATTCTCGTAACAGGAGAATAGGTATCAAAGTAATCAAGACCTTCTCGTTGCCTATAAACTTTAATTACAAGCCTAGCCTTGTACCTATCGATTGATCCATCGACTTTTAATTTCCTTTTGAAAATCCGTTTATACCCTAAATGTTTACATCTTAGAGGAAGATCTACTAGCTCCCAGGTATGATTTTGTAAAATGGATTCAACTTCACTGTTAATGGCTTCTTTCCATAAAGCGCCTTTCGGTGAAGTTATAGCTTCCTTGAAGTTTTGAGGTTCATTTTCTAGCAAAAATGTTAGAAAGTCTGGACCAAAAGACTTTTCCATTCTAGCTCTTTTGCTACGTCTAACCTCAACTTCTTGTTCTTCCTCTTAAACTTCTGGAGCTTCATCATTCTCTTCACTTTCAACTATTGTTTCATGAAATTGTTCTAGTTCTTTCGATTCCACTCTAGAATTACAGGGAAACACATGTTCGAAAAACGATGCATTTCTTGATTCCATTATTGTATTTTTATGGACATTTGGAACTTTCGACTCATGCACCAGAAATCGATAAGTACTACTGTTTTGTGCATAACCAATGAAAATGCAGTCAACAATTTTCGGTCTTATTTTCACCTTTTTGTTTAAAGGAACCACTACTTTAGCAAGGCACCCTCACACTCGTAAGTATTTATAGGAAGGTGCTCTTCCTTTCCACAACTCATACAGGGTTTTATCTTCTTACTTTTGGGGTATTTTATTTAATAAATAATTAGCTGACAGAACAGCTTCTCCCTAGATATTCTGAGGTAATCCAAAACTTATCAACATCGCATTCATCATTTCTTTTAAAGTTCGATTTTTCCGTTCTGCAATCCCATTAGATTGAGGTGAATATAGAGCTGTGACTTGATGTATGATTCTACTTTGTTCATTTAATGTTTCAAATGGAACAACATACTCACCACCACGGTCACTTCTTAATTCTTTGATTTTCCTATTAAGTTGATTCTCAACTTTATTTTTATAAAGAATAAACTTTTCTAAAGCTTCATCTTTACTTTTCAACAAATATACATAGCAATATTTTGTAGAATCATCTATAAAGGTAATAAAATATTTATTACCACCTCTTGTTTGAATAGATTGAAAATCACAAATATCACTATATATTAAATCAAGTGGTTCGGTGTTTCTTATAATTGTTTGAAAAGATGTTCTAGTTAGTTTTGCTTCAACACAAGTTTCACAATAATGTTTCAAATCAATTTAGAAATTGGGAATATGCTTCATGTTAATTAATTTACGCAATGAATTAAAATTAACATGTCCTAATCTACCATGCCAAAGATTAGAAGACTCAAGCAAATAAGTAGAAGTACTAGCTTCATTATTAATTTTTGGTTTCACAACCATTACATTGAGCTTAAAGAGCCCATTATTAACATAACCCTTTCCCACATACATCCCATTCTTTGACAAAACTACCCTATCTGACTCAAACACCATTCGGAAGCCATGTTTGTTCAACAGTGATCCAGACACCAAGTTCTTCCGAATTTCAGGCACATAAAGCACATTGTTCAGAGTCAGCTCTTTTCCAGAAGTCATCTTCAAAATCACCTTCCTTTGACCCTCAATTTCAGATGTAGCAGAATTCCCCATGAATAGCTTCTCTCCATTACTAATCGCTTCGAATGAAGTGAACAATCCTTTGTCTGAGCAAACATGTCTGGCTGCTCTCGTATCAATCCACCATTCTCTCAGATTAGAACCAACCAGATTCACTTCTGAAACCACTGCAGAGACGTTTCTGTCTGAAACATGTTGAGTGATGTTTTCTACCACATTTGCCTCTCGCTTCTTTTTAGGCAACCTGCAATCCGAAGCCTTGCGACCCATCTTATCACAATTAAAGTATTTTCCTTAAAACTCTGTTTGCTTCTTCGAAATTCCTCCTTTTGGACCCAATTTTTTATTCTTCGTATTTTAGGTCTATGTTCAACTACATTTGCCTTTGCCATAAAAATAACCCCTCTTTTCTTTGCATTCCTGTTATCTTCCTCAATTCGGAGCTTAATAACCAGTCCTTCAATATTCATTTCCTTGCGTTTATACTTTAAGTAGCTCTTGAAATCTTTTCAAGCAGGAGGTAATTTTTCAATAATTGCAGCCACTTGGAAAGTTTCACTTAGAATCATCCCTTCTGCAAAGATGTCAGATAATATAATCTGAAGTTCTTGTACTTGACTTATTACTGTTTTGGAATCCACCATTTTATAGTCTAGGAAGCGGCCAACAACAAATTTTTTAGTACCCGCATCCTCAGTTTTATATTTCCGGCCTAAGGATTCCCAAAGCTCCTTGGCTGTTCTTTTTCCTATGTATACGTTATATAAGGAATCACTAAGGCCATTCATTACATAATTTTTACACAAAAAAGCAGAACGATGCCATGCATCAATTCCACTTGCAATCTGAACATCCGTTTCCCCCTCATTAGGTTTAGGAGCCTCCTCCGTCAAGAACCTTGCAAGGTTCAATGTGGTCAAGTAAAAGAACATCTTTTGCAGCCACCGTTTGAAATTCTGGCCATTGAATTTTTCAGGCCTTTCTGCATGGTTAACAGGAATCGGCACAAAAGCTGGTTCCTTCACAACAGTTTGTCTAGCACCAGGAACTGAAACAGGGACATACTGAACTTCATCGTTGGTCTCGGTTGCCATCTCAACGAACTTAATTTGTTTTAAGATTGTTAGAACAAAATAAAATTGGTTAGTTATCTATTAGAAACAAAACCAATAAACACAAATAAGTTGAAACTAAAACTAAAATTAAAATTCAACAAAACAGCAACTTGTATCAAACAACAGCAATAACAGCAACCAAAAACAGCAAGAAATAAACCCGAGACCTATTAACAAGTGTCCTTAAAACAAATTAACCACCTACTGCAGTGCTTTAGGTGTACTGATTTCTGTTTCCCAGGATACAACGGGCACGAACAAATCTGTTAAGCACGAACAGCTTGTTCCGGCGAACCACAATAGCTTTGAGACTCGATTAGAAAACAGAAAGAAGAAGAAGGAAGAGGAAGGAAGAATTTGCGTGCAGTTTGCTTGTGATTGCAGTGTGCAAAAAAAGAAGAGAATGTACCTTTTAATAGTCATGTGGGTGTGTAACAGCAGCTCCAAAATTGAACACAGTGTCCTTAAAACAGATTAACCACCTACTGCAGTGCTTTAGGTGTACTGGTTTCTGTTTCCCAAGATACAACGGGCACGAACAAATCTGTTAAGCATGAACAGTTTGTTCCGGCGAACCACAACAGCTTTAAGACTCGACCAAAAAATAGAAAGAATGAGGAGGAGGAAAGAAGAATTTGCGTGCAGTTTGCTTGTGATTACAGTGTGCAAAAAACAGAAGAGAATGTGCCTTTTTATAGTCATGTGGGTGTGTAACAACAGCTCCAAAATTGAATTTGGAATTCAATTCATGCTGTTTAATTCGTATAACAGCCATTTTGATTTAAGCAAAAATTGAATTCTCGGTTTTAATTACATAACAGCCAACATAATGAGGAAGCTGTTACAAGTTCTTTGAATTCAAAACTGCAAACTGTTATTAAAAAATTAAAAAAGGAATTAAAAACGTGCCATGCAAGCTTAGACAATTTTAGGCTGACATTCGCGTTCGCAGGACGCGCGAGCGCACACGAGTTCAACCGATTCGATCTTGAATTTGCACCCCCCCTGCGCACGCGCGTGTGGAGAGAGCATTTATCCCTAATATTCTTGCTTATGCATGGTTAAGTGTTTACATATAAACACAACCTCTTTGGCTTATTTTTCCCATGTGGGATAAGCTCATTCCCTTTTAAATTTCCAACATCAAGGATGCACTTTGTGAGACAATTTCTCATTCACCTATGCACCATTTTGAGTAAATAAATATGTATTTTTGAAATATTGAAGGAGTAGAATCCGTACCTCTCAAAATTTCTCACTTTCGATAAGTGGGACCCACTCAAAATGTACCCTTAAAATAGCTTATTAACATGCTATTTTTCAACACTTCTAACCAATACATTTTCTACTAAGCTGCTCTCACATATTGAGAGAGAATGAGAGAGAATGAGAGAGAGAGAGAGAGAGTTTAGAACAGAATTTGAGCAAATATTTCGACTTAAATTTTGAGGCATACTACCTGCCCTGAATAACTTATTGCAAAGTACTCTGCTTCTATAATGATGTTTCATATTCCCCTCTAGAAAGTGACCGCAGGTAGACAATATATCATTTATAATTGTTGTTCAGACGAAAAAGAAAATGGCAAGTATATGATAAATATAGACGAAAAAGAAATTGAAATTAAATCAATTTTCGGCAGAAAAATTAAGAATGGCAGAAAATTTGAATAATTTTGAATTTCTCTCAAAAATTAAATATGCATACATATTACTATTAAAAACTATCATAAAATCATGATAGGAAAAATTTAGTCATTAATAAATGCATTGACAAAAACGATGGATAAATTATTAGTGATGTACTTACTTTCATTATAATTATTTCCTATCATCTTTTGTCTTTTTTTTTTTTTAGTAACATGTCGTGATTCCAATATGAAATGTGGCGCAATTATCAGGAACCAAACCCTTCTCGATCCGTGTGTTTATACAATGTGAGATCAGCTCAGTATTTAACATTTGTGCTGGTATTCTTGCATAAGTTGAGAATATTAAATGCCTGCTAAGTGAACCCGTAACAAACTTATTTCTTAGGTTATCATTTTTAAAAATTTAACTGAAAACCTTACATGAGGAGTGTCTCTATGAGTACACTCCCACGCTCTGGAACAACGAGCATAAAAGAGAAAGTTTACTACTTTTGTAGAGGCAAAGAAAAATACAACTTCAATATTGATGGGATATCAATATGATTAGGTAAGGGCAAAGGTATGGGCCAACATGGTCCTTGGCCCCGGTAGGCCAACTTTTTTTTTGCCCTCTATGTTGGATATTAACTAGGGGTGTTCGCGGATCGAATTTTAAAGATTAGATTTCAATTCATACCTGATTCACGTTTTTATGGATTATAAATTTTTAATTCAATCCAATTCACGGATTGATGAAATTCAATCCATACATTTGCGGATCGAATGCGGATTTGATCCAATCCATTATTTTGCAAATTGATTTGTAGACTAAAAATTTTTAATTATGTCCAATACACGAACTAAGTAAATAAAAAAATTAATATAAAAATAATTTTACTATTGATCAAATTTAAAATTAAATAAGATTTAAATAAATTAATTATTTAGATAAAGCTAGAAAAGACATTAAAAGTTTTAAAATATAACACACCAAAACGAAAAAAAATCATTCATTTAGACCAGTACATGAAAATTAACTATTTACAAAAGTTATATTTGTTTATTTAATTATTTTTTATTTTATATTATTATCGAATAAGATATAATATAGTATTAATGTGACTATATTTTAACTTATTTACTAGTAAGTACTAATGCAATATTTACAAGTTTAATTAAATAAAATTTTCTTATTTTTTTTGCGGATTCGAGGATTTTTGCTGATTTACAGAAGTAGATACATATCCAATTCACTGATTGCAGATTATTAAATTTTCAATCCAATCCACCAATTCACGGATCGAATTTTTATGGATCGGATTGGATTCTGAACACCCCTAAGATTATTAACATTTGTTGTTACTTATCAAATAAATTTAAGAAAGAGGTTTGGAAACAGTCTCTTCTTTATAACTAAAATATAATGCGAATTATTTATTTAAAGTAACTTAACACAATCAGTAGCTCAACACAATCGTAATTCTAATCTGACAGTAATCTAAATCTTTTTTTTAAATAAAAACATTTATAATACCAGTCTTGAACAAAATTGAAATAAGCTACAACCACTAAGCTAGAATCCTAACACTTCATTATCACCAGAAAAGACTAGTAAGACTTTATATGGTCATGGGCAGCAGCCCACTATGTTCGCGTTGATAAGAAACCAATTCTATCTATATTTTCAGTTGTGAATCAGAATAATCAATAATGAACTCATTTTTTATTATTATTATTTTTAATTTCTTTAAAAAGTAGGGGAGTAAACAAAGCCCGAATTAATCTTTAATCCTTACCTCCCTTATGACTTAAACTCGGTAGCCAACTAAATATAGTTATTTGAAAATCAGTCAGGCAAATTCCATGGGGGTAATGAACTCTTGCTTAATAAGCTTCGATATTCATTTTCCTTGATATAGAATGCATCTTGCGATTACGGCTAATCACTTGTTGGAAGTAATCACCAATTTTTATATCTTTATTGGATAACGTAGCTAAGTTTTATAATAGAGATTAATCAGAATCAAGCGTAACAAAGTGTAATTAGAAACTCATGAAAAGGTTTACTTGAAATATAAAATTTGGGACTTTTAACATTGCAGGATTGGGCATAACCTTGACAATTAATATTTCCAGGATCAAGAAAAATTTATTAACTAGCATGCAATTGTGCATATTTTATGGAATTTCTTTTCTCCAATACTAGATGCACTTATCATGTTGAATTTCAGCTTTTGTCATCCTAGTGAATGTACAACAATTGGACTTCTGACTCTGTGATTGCCATCAGACCACATCAAGGAAGCAGAAACAATTGCTCCATTTGGCAAACCTTTTCCAGTGACAGTCACACTGAAAGACTTTTTCTCATTCAAGGATTTAAAGGAGATAGTTTCAGGCACAACTTTGATACTGACTATTTTCGAATTTTGCAAGATTTTTGCCTTGTAATTGGAGTTTCCAAGGCCAACGTTAGTAACAGTCCTTGGAAAGTTGATTGCGAAAGACTTTCCTGGGGAAACGTGAGCTACAATTGAAGGGTAATTGAGATCTCTTGCTGTTGCTTTATCTGAGCCTTTCGGACAAGTGCTGATATTTCCAGAAATTTTGCCAATATTGCCCTCATCATAACCCATGCTGCAGAGCATTATTATGTAATCTTGTTCAAAAGTTTCATACACAAGTCCTGGATTTACAGCTTCAACAGGATTGATATGCCCCGAACCAAATGAAAATTCAGCATCTTTATTCTTGGAAGAATTCATGGGCCATGCTACAGAATAAAAAAAAAATTGGTGATTAAAGAACGCTAACTTGCAAATTAAGTTATCCGATCACTATATGTTTTGATGATATAGATGATTAGATTACCAGTAGTCATTATAGCTGATTTGATTGCAGAAGGAGACCAGTCGGGATGGAACGATTTAACATATGCAGCTACTCCAGCAGCATGAGGACAAGACATGGACGTTCCAGATAGTATAGTGAAATTACGTATCCTATTGTATAGCGGATCGACAATAACTATTCCAGGACGTGCATATGCAGCCAATATATCTACTCCAGGGGCGCTTATATCCGGCTGAATGATGATAAATAACCATCAAAATCAACATAAGTGATATAAATATTTCTTTATGAGACAACACTATGTTTTAAAAGGATATATATACCTTCAAGATGTCTGGTGCAATTTCATTCGGCCCGCGTGAAGAAAAGCCAGCGACAACAGGAGCATCAGAATCCTTAATTGTTTCAGTAGTTAATATTTCTGCTTCGGGCTTTCTGTAACCCAGATGCAAAGGTTGGATATTTTTCTTGAATGAAATTAAAATCAAAAGAAATGATCAATGTATAACAGTTAATACAATACTTTGTAGATTTCAAGTAGGAGTAAATGCTGGTGAAGTTATCCTTGCTCACAGCCACTGATGGGAATGAAACAACAAAAGAAACTTTTCCGATTTTGTCATCATTTAATGTGACTGATCCTTCAGCACCAGATCTGAGAACCTCAGAAAACTCATCACTTGCTTGACATATCAGAATCTTTCCCTTTACTAAGGTATTATCAAGACACCCTTGGCCGCCGGTACACACCCTGCAATGCAAGATGAATTCTAAAGTTCTGTTTTCTTGTTCTATGAGGAATTAATTAAGGAGTTGAACTGAACCAGGGTTAGGAACCTACTGAAATGCCGGTGGCTGTTTGCATGGTCTTGAAACATTTCTCCCATCTACCAGGGGAAACTTCTTCCCTTTCATAGAGAAAGTATTAATCGAATAACCCTGTTCGTATACTGATTGTCAGAATACTTACTAATATAGTATTTGTGAATACGAGAGACTGTGATCCATATCATACCACTAATGTCTGTCCGCTCCCAAGAACAACTTTATCAATAAATAGACGATCTGTGGTGCTGGCCGCTACAGACATCAACCACGGCGCTAAGCTAACTGTGGAGCCCAGATTAGGACCACTATTGCCAGCTGACTGTAAGGTCAGTATTCCTTTTGCCATAGCGTGAAAGGAACCAATTGCAACGGCATCCTCAGTAAAGTTTACGGGATCCGATCCTCCAATTGATACTGTTATAATGTCAACCCCATCTGCAATAGCATCGTCAAATGCAGCCAATATGGCTTCTTCCATGCACCCCGCAGGAGAACAGACTTTATAAGCAGCAACTCTTGCCGATGGAACTCCCCCTCTGGCAGTGCCTTGTCCCAGCTGTCCGAGAAAACTAGCATCCTTTACTTCATTTCCAGAAGCTATAGAGGCCGTATGGGTTCCATGACCCTCGTAATCCCAAGTACTAAAATCAGGTACAACAAGTGTTGGGTAATATCGAGCTCCAATTATTTTGCTGCAATTCATCAATCAGTGTTAAAATGTTGATTGCTCAAATTTGTTAAGCTTCAAAAGGCTGGCTATACCACAAAGTATAGAAACACATTACTTGTTGCATGGGAAATTTATGCCACCTTTGCAAGCGCCTTTCCACTTCTTGGGAACAGGGCCAAAGCCTTTATCGCTGAAACTCTTGCTTCGAGGCATGATTCCAGTGTCTATGACGCCTACTATAATATCACTCTCGACACTACGTTTTCTAGTAATAGATTGATTAAAACCCATGAAATCCCAAGATCTTGTCGTATGGAGTTGGAGTGTTCTACTTGGAAAAACCGATACAACTTCTTCCATGCCTGCACATCACAGTTTCAAAAATAAAAGCCATAATTCATATATATATATATATAAAAGAAAGTACTGTGCAATACTTACTGGCCAGCTTTTGTCTCTCATGATCAGTGAGATTGGCTGCAAATCCACTGAAACTCCTTTTGTAACTTCTAACCAATACATTTTCTACTGGGCTGCTCTCACAAATTGAGATAGAGAGAAGAGAGTTTAGAAGAGAATTTAAGCCAATAATTCGACTTAAACTTTACGAAATACTACCTGCCCTCAACAACTTCTTGCAAAATACTCTGATGCTGTGATGATGTTTCATATTCCCCTCTAGAGAGTGACCCCAAGTAGACAATATAGACCTGCATCATTTATAATTGTTTTTAAGACGAAAAAGAAAATGGCAAGTATATATGGTTTGTAGATTTAAAATTATTCGCAGCTGTAGACGTCTGCACTCGCTCGATTGCACGCCTTTACACCATTGTAAAGGTTATATTGGCACTTTATAAAGTGCGATTTCCGCTCCAAAGAATATTTTGGAGGAAAATGTATATATGTTCATTAATCATCAAGAAATTCAGAGCAACTAAGGCTGAAGAACGAAGATCCATACTTGCCTTTCTATCGTCATGAGTAGTAGTGGCACCACCCAATATGGTCATTTGGAGGAAAAGAATGAAGGACAAGAAACTGATTAGAAAGAGTCCATTCTTAGCCATTTCTCTACTCTTCGTGTTTAATTAAGTGAAACTCACTCTATTTATCTTGTGAATTGTGACATAGGGGACTGGACATGTTTAAAAAGCTTCCATATTCATTTCCCTTGATATGGAAGGCACCTTGAAATTCCAGCTAATCACTTGTTGGAATCAGCAATTTCTGTACCATTATAGGATGATGTTACATAAGGTTTAGATAAATAAAGATCAGGTTTAATACTGTGTAGTTACAAACTAATTAAATATTTTGCCTGTGCATTCCAAATAAGGCAGCACACATACAAGATTTTGTACCAATGCAATGAACTGTGATATTTTGAAACAAATGCTGGAGTTTTCAAAATGCATTACCAGGTGTAATTTCCATGTCAAGGAAAATGGATTTCCTTGTAAATTTCTATGTCTATACCATTATTGGATGAACTAAGATAAGTTTTCTAATAAAGATTAATAGGAATCTGGTGTAATTAATTAGAAACTAATTAAAATTTTCACCTGTCTATTGCAAATAAGGAAGCACACGTACAAGATTTTGTACCAATGCCATAAACTTTGATATAAAATACTAGAGTTTCCATTCAAATTGCATGCGCTTATGTAAAATGCATTATGAGTTGTTCAGTCTATTTTCAAAAATCTTAATGCTAATTAAATTTACTGCAATTTTTTTTTAAGACTGTTGCAAAATGAATTGAGATGTTCTGCATGCTGGAGAGCATTTTTAAGTAGTCTTCTTTCGAAACATCATATAGAGGTCCCGGATTTATAGCTTTAACGGGATTGGTATACAAATTCAGCTTCTGGCTGCTCGTGAAAAAAAAAAGGCAATGAAAAAAAAAATATTTTTTTTTATCTTGTCACTTGATCATTAGACTTCATACAATGAAACAACCGCAAAAACATTTAGATAGATTCAAGTCGTCATGATTGATCCTGCAGCAGCCGCTTTATGAACCTCAAAATCTTGGTGTATCGTATCCATGGCATAATATTTCTGTTTATTAAGCTACTAACTACATTGAGACAGTGAATAAAATAGTCCCTGCAATGCAAAAAGTTTCAGACCTTTCATTATTTTAGATTTTCAAACAACTCAGTAGCCGAATTGATTCATGGTAGTGTTGTTAGGATGTACCAAATTTAAAACCTTACTACTAGTATAAATATTTAGTACAAAACGAGTAAGGATCGATCCCACAGAGACTATACTAGTTGTATTTTTTAACAAATTTAAAGCAGGACTTAAAATAAAATAATAATAGGAATAATAATATAAATTAATCTAACTAAAAAAAATGCCAACTAAAAATAGACAAATGGTGGTTTTTGAATTAGTTAACTAAATAGCAAGAAATAAAGAAATTAAAACTACGAAAAAAATAATTTAATAAAACTCTAATTAAAGGATAAAGAAATAACAATGAGAAAAATTTTGGTTAAAGAATCATTCGCCACCACTAAACATGCACATAATATATCAATTATATTATCAATTTTTATTAAAACTATCAACCGTAGACAACAATAATACTAACAGACAACAATGAGCTCTGTTAGTCTCAATATTTCCTTGTGTCTTTTTAGGCAAAACAAGCTCTTCATTTAATCTCTAACCATTAAATAATTTAAAACAAACTTTTTAAATTTAAGATAATGGAATCATTAAGTAGAGAAAATTATTAGGTTAAACTAGGCAATAAACACACAAGCTCAGATTATTTAACCTAGGTTATGTTCTCCAATTGAAATCATTGATTCCAACCTACTACTAATGATTAAAATATCTTGACAATTATGAATCAAGAATTTTAATCTAGCAATAGAATTTATTCAAGTCCTATCTAATTGGCCACTCAAATAAAACAAGAATAAAATCATAAACATTAATTATAGAAGAACATAAACAGTCTCAATTAAATAAATTGAATGATAGAAATTGAACATTAATCATATGACATGTTTGGGGTTTTGAATTCACCCTCAACTAAATAAAAAAAATCTAACCTAACATAATTAAATTGGGAATAAGAGATTTGATAAAACCAATCATGTAGATTAATTCAAGCAGCTAACTCTGCTTCAATTCCTTTCGGTTTTTCCCTTGCTTTTCCTTCTTGCGGCTGCTCCCTCTTCGAACCCTCTTGGCTGTAGATTTTTTAGTATGTGTGGCTACCGAAAATGCTGAAATAAATACGAGTTTTATGCCCTTAATCTTGTATTTCCAAATAAACACATACATTATCAAAATTTGAGATTCACCTTGATTGCCATGAATCAAAGCTTGTAAGCTTGTTATGGAGCTTCTACTGAGTTACTACAACCTTGATCTAGCTCCTGAATTCTTCCTTCAGCTCAAGATTCGGAATTCTCATAAATTCACTGTGCACACACGGGAAAGCAAAGAGAGAGAGAGGTGCAGTGCACTCATGCCACAGATTCGTGAACAGTTAACTTCCAATGGGCTGAAATTACTTAAATACAGTGGTTGAACTCAGGGACCCCTCATGTATTAGTACAAAATTGCCCATCCCATTATGAGCTAAAATAACACAATTAAGAATTATACTTGTCCATAATATACTACTGTATAAGGTATACCAAAATCAAACTCATTAACACAATATTTGATCACTTAATAAATGAGTCTGTTAAAATTACTCCATAATATTTGACATTAGTCACGTATTAATTCGGTAAAATATTGAAAATAATTAAAATGATTTATTCCAGTCCACATAATGTGAGAAATAAATCTAACCGAAAATCCCGTGTGTTGCTTCCGCTTGATCCTTTTATAATGCTTCAATTGTGGCTTTTAAATCCTTGCATGGAAAGAATTAAATCCAAAGCCAAACCGCCCATGCCATAACGTGCTTGCCATTTAAACCCATGCAAAATATTTGCTTCCTTTAATTGCCATGCACGTGCCCCCATTTTGCCAATTTCCTTTTTCTTCAATTTGCTTTCATAATTTAATCCAATGCACGCAATCTTTTAAAATTGGTCAAGTAAATCCATGCACATTAAACAAGTTTCCATTTTATGCATGCTTGTTCCCAAAGTCTTTATTAATCTCCATGAAATTCTATATGCTTTCAAATGGGCATCAATTAATTAATTAGCTTCCAAAAAATCTTCAGTTATTTCCTTTTCTAATTCCTTCAGCAAATTTCTTCTTAAATGCTCTGATTTAATTTCTCTTTAATCCCAGAATATACCTAAAATAATAAAATAAAAAAAACTAAGATAAAAATTAACACAATAAAAATATAATTTACTAAATTAAAAATTAACTAAAATAACTAGAATATTTAAGACCAAAACAAGAAACAGATGGATAAATTAATAGCAAAATATATGAAAAATATGCACTTATCAATTCATTAATTGGAACCTACTTGTTAGGAAATATGTCTTCATTTTTCAATAAAGATTTGTATCCTAATTGTTAAGAAATTTTCTATGATATTTTGTTATTTCAGAGGAATCCTATTTAAAGAATAAGTAATTTCCTCTTAGGACTTAATTTATTTAAAGAGGAATTCAATTTATATAAGGAAATGAATAATTCTCCAACAAGAAACTATATATATGGAGATTAGGTTCACTTGCTACCAAAGAGTTCAGTTTCTCTTTAAGCAAACAATTTCTAGTGTGAGAGAAACGATAAGTCCATTAAGAGATTGTGTGTTATTGGAATTTCAGGTGGAAGGAAAATAATAAAATGATTGCAATACTTTTTCTTAAAATGGTTTTCCTCCTATCATCCTTGGTGGCTATAGTTTTCTCCGATATTAGAGTGTAACACCCCAAATTCACCCAAGAATCTCAAGAGCAATTTGAAATGAAACCTCATAACATTAATCTTATTGTCATTTCTAAAAGAAAATTAATAGTAACCATAGTCAAAACATAGTCTCTAAAATAATAAATATAACAATAATTCTCCAAACCAAAAATTTAGCTCTAAACAATAACCAAAATAGCAAAATTTATTTATCTAAAAAAAAGCCAAGGTTTTTCAGCTAACAAAACCTTTTCTCTAGACCAAAAGCCTACATCTCTAAAATCAATTTGCGAAATGTTAAAGACAAGGAGTGACTCGTCAACTCGGTAAACTAACTCATGCATAAGGTTACTAATAATAATAAAATATATAATAATCATTATGATGTACCATAGATCAGAAAACAATAATCATTTCATAATCTAATACATATACATGGTAAAATATAATGAGCTAAGTCATAACGCAATGACCATTTGCAATAAATCATCATTTAAGAAATAGTATCAATAAAACATTTTATTTGTTCAATTAACTCATGCCATATAGTGTCATCTGTATTTCCGTTGACCCAAACAATAGTTCACTTAGGGTATTTTATCCTGCAACAATCGTCAGTAGGAGCGCACAAAATAGCTAGATGTTCACTTATATCAGTAACTATGAACTATGAGCCAAAATATTAACTACAGTTTTCGGTCTTTCAATTTCAATCTTTCAACAACAAAAAGCTCTTATAAGACATTGAATTGACCAAGCTTTGCATATATATATATATAAGAAAACCATTTATTCAAAAACAAGTATTTTAACTTTATTTTAAGAAATTGAAGAAAACATTTTAAATAACTTCAAAATCTTGAATTGCCAATCCATTTGGACAACATTATTTATTCATAAATATTCACATATATACTTATAATTAACATTATGCATGAATTTACTTACCTTGATCCAAAGCAATTGATAATAACTCCAATCACAGAAGCTCACTCTTGGTCTATGACTATCAAGACAAGATTCTTATCAATATCATATTCAATTTTGACTTATGATAGGACAACCCAAAAAAAAAATTCCTTAAACCATGAACTCCTACTTAAGCACATCAATTCACTAAACTACACTAGACCATTGTATAGGAGCTGATTTCTAACAAGTTATAACTATGTCAAAAAAATTCACAAATATTGCAAAAAGCTACTTGAATATGTTGGCACTCAATATAAAAGTTAATAAGATTAATTAGAGTTCTGATGCATCTCTGAAAGTTGATTTTCACAAAAACATCAAAACTATCCAGTGACGATATAAATAGAGAATTGCTGATTCAAAAATTCATAACTTTAGTTATACATATTCAAAAATAGTGATTCAAGTTTTGACAATTAGAGAGACAACAAAGAATCAGAATTAAAATTTATAAGGCATTTATTAATGAAAAAGTAAGCCTAACTGGCCTCAATATCAGCCCTCGTAATTCTATAAAACAATTTCCAAGATTGTGGCAGCGCAACTCTATGATTTTTAATGATTTATATAAAAAGCCAAAAATTACGAACTTAAATACAGCAACTATACATATGTACGTACTACAATAAAATTTCCCAAACTTTTTAGAGGCCGTTTGGGTTTCAGAATTAATTATACAAGTGAGAATTACTGCTAAAAATCAGAATTTTCTAGCACCAGTGTTCCAAATTCGAAAAATCAAAATAATTAATATACAGTGAGTTTTTAAATGATAACCATGTGGTAAAAAGATAAAGCTGTCTAGTTTAATGACCTATAGTTTTATGCATGAAACTAAATGACAACAGTAGTCGCATAATATCGAATCTGTACTGTTTACAGTTTTTTAGATAATAATAACACTACTTTTGCTCAATAACAACATAAATCAATACATGATCATGCTTTCATAATTCTATCAATATAACACACACAAAATCATTCAATCAATCACATAAAATCACATATAAAACTAGAAGTTCAAACGATTATAAATTTTTATCTACCTTCAAAACAAATTCAAAACTCAAGATCTTCTTTAATGGAAAACAAGAACACAATCAAAATCTTCCCCTCTTCTTATTAGAAAACGTGAGTTTTATTCTTGTGTTTGCTGCTATAAAAGCCAAGCCTTTTAATATTCTTACTCATTAGCGATTTCATTTCCTTTTTTAATAAGGTATTTAATAAATTGTGAAAAAAATTAAGTCATTTTAAAATTTAAAACGCACATCATTAACGTAGAATACTATATTCTATAATATATATATATATATATATATATATATATATATATATATATATATATATCAAATAAAGTAGTAATAATAAGAACAATACAAAATACGAGTGTTACATGGAGTTTTGCACGTAAATTTTTGTGTTATGTTATTTGAATTTATACATGAGACATGTCACTCTATCCAATAGGCTACTTTTTTGGGTTGAATATCCAGAAATCCTAGAGGAAGCCTCTACCACTACTCGACCTCAAATCTAGAGCAATTACTTGGAACACTATGTGAAAGGGCTAGAGAATACTTTTTTCCCTTCCACAGTGAAGTATTAGCTGAATAACCCTATTTCATAAAACCGATAGTAACTGAGTATATTTCATAAAACCCATAATTAGTGAGCATTGTAATTTCATTGTGTATAAATGTTAATAAAAGAGTCCATGGACCAAGGTTGACTCTAAAGTATTAGAGGCCTTAGGTGATAATTTTTTATAAGTCTTCTTATATTAAGTAATTTGAACACTCAACGAAACATAAAAGAGCTCACAATTCAATTAATTTTAACTATATCTTAAATAACAACAATCAACAAGATAATAAGAAATTTCAAAAAACAAAAGTAGTGAAGAAGTTATCCTTTTTTATTTCCTTTAGAACTATTATTTTAAGAAACTATTTTTTGTTTTTACTTCAAAAGTAAGCCAATCAATATAATAATTTTCGTTATAGAGAAGAGCGCAAGAAATTTCATAATGTTAAATAATTAATTTTTTTAAAGAATCGGATAGATAAAGAATTTAGTTTTTTTCTTGAAAAAACTATTAATGAATTAGCGGTTAGACAAAATTATTAATTATGCTTTCAATATTAAGTTTATCAAATATAGAATTTTGCATAAAATTTCTTAATTGTAACATAGTTATTAATTAAAGATTGAACTTAAAAATAGACTTTCAAACTATATATAACTTAAAAATCTATTAATTTGAGTATATGAAGGAAATTAAAAACAAAGGGTCTTCTTAATATATGAAGTCTAGGTGTCACAATAGAGCCTTCCTAACAAATGAAGCTTACGACTACCTGATTCACCTATTCTTAAAGTCGCCCCTGCCATGGACAATGTTACATACAAATGATATGTGCCGCAATTCTTGCCAAAGGAAGACCACCTCTTACAAAGACCTTGCCCTAAGCTCCGTTTGGTACAGTTTTTCAAATAGAGTTTATTTAAGTAGAGCTTTTATTAGTAGCACTCTTATCCAAAAAATTTTAGTTGTTTGGTTATCAATAAGAGCTTTTATTAAAAATTTAAGAAATTATTTTAATAGGCAAACTTTTTAAAGTTATGTTATGAAAAGAATAAAATAAGATTATTAAATAAGTAGAGGATATTTTAGATATTTTAATATTTAAAAATAATTTTTCAACCTCCACTCTCAAAAGCCCAAAATTTGATTTTTTGCTAGTAGAGGCAAAATAGCTTATTTAAACTTCAAAAGCTCTATTAGAAAAACAACCAAACAAGAAAAAAAAAATTATGATAAGAGAGCTTAGGGGATTGGATAAGCACTTATAGTCATTAGATAAGTCATACCAAACAGGCACCTAGTCCCGAAAAAACAAGCATCCTTTACTTTGTTCCCTTCAACTGTAGAGGAAGTATGGGTTCCATCGCCCCCAATATCTATATCAGTATAATTTCTAGCTTCTAATGAAGGGTAACACCGAGCTCTAATTATCTAACTGTTAGGGAAAAAAGGAAATTTACCACCGTCTACCCGATTTGTTTCCTCCTTTTCAAAAATACACAAACACTTTTTTTTTTCAGCGCCATCTCAAGTTTACTTTTTGTTGCTGACTTCCACTTCCGTCTAACTACTGTTAGTGGATTTAACAGAATGTTAATGAAATGACCTTTTTACCCCTGAAAATTACAATTTAACCAAAAATAAATGGAAATTAGAGATAAATTGGCTAGATTTAAGTTTTTTTTTAAGCAATAGAGTTAAATAACTTTGCGTTAAATGGCTTTATTTTACTCTTATAAAAAAAATTAGCATGATATAGTATAATTTTAGATATTCGAATGAAATGCCCATTTTACCCCTATGATATCAAAGAATTTTCTAACAAAGTGGTTTGACTAAGTTGATGTCAAGAACAAAAGGCAAACTTCAGGTGGCGCAATGAAAAAAAAAAGTGTTTGTATATTTTTTAAAAAGAGAAAACAAACAGGTCGACGGTGGTAAAAAAAAAAATTCAGTCAATGTCAATAATAAAGTCAGCCTTCTATCGGACAAAAGACATAGTAACAAGTCGCACTAAAAAAAAAATCACAACCATTGAGATTATCTTTTATAAGTTTAGTATATTGACGGTATCACATTGCTTGTTGTGAGAGAAATTTTTGCTAAAGTTACGAGTGATGAGCATATAATATATACATATTTTAACCTTAATCATATAACTGTTAACTATTTTTATTTGTTATTTTTAATTAATTGAATTATTTTATTGAATAGGGAATTAATTGGAGATTATGGATAAAAAGACATGAAAAAACTCAATTTAGGAAACAATGGAGATTAAATTGAGAATCAATTAAAGGACAAGGAATTAAAAGAATTAATTTATTGAGATTTAATTCAAGAAGAGAAGGGATGCATCACGTGAGAAGCAGTCGCCATTATTTTTAGCATGTGCACGGCATTAAAAAGGAATCCTAATGCAATTTTAAATGCTGGGCACGTGTGAGAGCAAAACAAATTATGCAATTTTAAATGCTGGGCACGTGTGAGAGCAAAACAAATTAAAAGGCCAAGCCTTTCGGCTTTAGAATTGAAAAGGTCGGCGGCCCATTTTAAAGACAATAAAAGCTAACTTTAGCTTTTGGGAGGGCAGCCGCCGGAGGAGGAAAAAGAGAGCAACGTTAGGCATTAGGCAAAGAAGAAAACCGGCAGCATCATTTCAATAATTTTCATGGCTGGTTTTATTTATTTTGTTGCTCCCAATTCAAGTATTTTTAGCTAATTTTCTTATACTGAGGCTAAGGATGAAACCCTATTTAATGAAATAATTATCCTTTTAATTCATTCCCTATATATGTTTTTTAATGTTTATGGTTCTTGTTTCACATTATTAGTTGGATGTTATTAAATCTTTTCATTAATTCTGTCATGTATTATTGATTGTTAGGATTAATATTTCACTAAATCTATGCTTGGATCTATAAAATATATTTTTGATTATTTTTGATTCTGTGTCTCTCATTAAATTATTTACTCATAGTGCTTAGGAAAATTTTAACTATTTGTGATTCAATATGTTTACATGGGATGTTTAGATATCATACTATTAAACATAAAAAGAACCCGCACAAGATTAATTTTATTTGGACTTAATTGTTATATCCATAAGATGATATAGATTGATTTCGAGTTGTCACTCTAAAATTGGGGATTAATTAATAATTAGATAATTACCAGTTGAATAGTCGTGGATTATGAAACCTTGGTAATTTTTGTCTTATTAAATTCTCCTTTGTTTTAATCGTTTTTTTAGTTTAATTGGTTTAATTTTCTTAGACACTCAATTTGGTAGGTTAGGATTAATATTAATTTTAGATTTAAATTAAACTTTTCAATTTATAACAATCCCTATGAGTTTGACCTCGTTACCACTATTTTATTTCTAGATTCATGTGCTTATGAGTATATTAAAAATTTTTACAACAAAGAGCACCTTTCCACTTCTGATTTAGGGCAAATCCCAGAGTCAATAAGGGCCACTGTAATATCACTCCCTGCATTGCAGTTTTTGATAAGTGGATCCACTGAAACGCACAAAATCCCAAGATTTTGTTGTGTGAAGCTGGAGTGTTTTCCATGAAAAAAATAGATACAACTCCGTTCATGCCTGTATATATAGTTTGAAAATGCATGTTTCAATTTTAAAAAATCTTCAAAATGTATCATTTATTCAAGTGACGTCTAGTAGTAGTACTCTGAAGAACTCACTAGCCATATTTTGCATTGAGACTCCTATAACTTGTAACCAATGTATATTTTACAGACTTATGCGGACACTAAACTAAAAATCTTACTCGAACGGTGTCTTTGCAAGTACACTCCTAAGCTCTGGAACAATGAGCATAAAAGAGAAAGTACACTATTTTTGTGAAGGCCAAGAAAAACTCACCTTCAATATTGATGGGGTATCATATTATAATCTTTGGTGAATCAAAATAATCCACAATGAACTCATGTTCAATAAGCTTCCATATTTTTTTCCCTTGACATAGAATGCATCTTGCTATTAAAGCCAATTGCTGGTTGGAACTAATCAGTAATCCAGCCAATTTTTATATCTTTATTGGATTCATGTAATGAAGTTTCAAAATAGAGAGATTAATTGGAATCAAGTCTAATAATATGTAAATTAGATACTGCTACATCTACAAATACATTATAATTGAAATATGCAAGATTGGGATATTACTTCTAAATTTAATACCCACTGTCCACAAAAATTAATTAAATGGATATTATTATTAAAGGAAAGAGTTAGGCTGTACAAAAAAAAAAAATCAATGAGTCAAGAATCAAGGAAAAGAATCGAGAAAATTAGCCAAAAGATCGGCCTTGAAAGCAAGCTAATAAAGCCAAGATTTCCTCTGTCAATAGCAATCACAATTTCCCCAATTGTGGTCAATTCCATTATATTTTAAGAATGCTCTTTAATACTATATAAAGACCTCAATCTGTCCCATTGTAAATTCATTCCAATACATAATACAATTTCAATTTCTTCCAAGCACCTACATTTTCCTCCCATGGTATTAGACCATTAGCTCCTGGCAACATAGTTAAACATTATTAGTCAACCATGGCTCTTGTGTCTTCAAAAACTACAGCCATCGTATCATATTCATATCCTTCCAAATTGAATATAAGCAACTTCGTCTCTTTAAAACTCACCCAAAACAACTACATGTTATGGAAAACACAAATAAATGGGCTTATTGAAAGCCAAGATATGGGTGGTTTCCTAGATAGAACATATCCCGAACCTGAAGAATTTGTCTTAAAATCAACCGTAGAAGCTGAAGCATCTACAAAAAAACAAGAATATGTGATGAATTCTAATTACATACTATGGAGGAGATCGAATCGACTTCTTCGCTAATGGATCGTAGGGACCCTATCGGAGGAAGCCCTTGGACTTCACGTGAGATTAAAACATCGATGAGCGACATGGAAAGCTTTATCAGAATACTTTGCTTGAAACATCAAAGATAGGGAGTTCTTTCTCCTGCAAAAGATGCATCTGCACAGCATCCAAAATTACAAAACTATGAATGACTATATTGGGCTTCAAAGAGATATGTGATGAACTTGATGCCATCGGCAAACCGATGGAAGATCAACAAAAGGTTTTTGGTCTTCTTAAAGGATTAGGTAAGGGTTATAGATCTTTTGTTACTTTTATGATGAAACCTCCAATACCTTCATATAATGATGTCATTCAATTACTTCAAAGTCATGAGAACATGAAATCTTTTTATTGTTCTGCAAGTGCTATTGATGAACACTCCGCCTTTTTTGCTCAAAATAAAAACAATGCAAAACAATTTAGAAACAATAGGCAGGGACAAGTTCCTTTTAGCATGTAGGGACAAAATTCTCTTAACAAACAAGGGCAAAATTCCTTCAACTCAAAAGGAAGAGGCTTCCTACAAGCAATACAAAAACCTTCGGAAGCACCACAAAGGAATAATCATAATCCTTCTCAAAATGAGCAAGACAAAGATGATTTAATTTGTCAGATTTGTCTTAAGCCTAGACACTCTGCCTTTGAATATTGGCACAGATTCAAACAAGGCCATCAGCCTAATAATGCAACACAAGCTCTTGCTGATATGGTAATATCAGAAAATGAGACTGATGCATGGTTTCCTGATACAAGAGCAACTCAACATATGGCTTCAAACAATGGTAAGTTAATTCACTGTCAACCATATCATGGATCAGATAAGATAATGGTAGGTAATGGTCATAAATTGAATATTACTCACATTGGAGATATTGTTTTGCAGGCTACGTATAAAAACTCACAAATTAAAAATATTTTAGTTGTTCCGAGATTAAAAGAACCTTCTCTCTCTGTAAATCAATTAACCATTGATTTTTCTTACATGTTTGAATTCACTGCAAATGATTTAGTGATTAAGAACAGGGAAACAAGGAAGGTGATCACAATAGGAACTAGGAATTGTGGCCTCTATAGCTTGGAAACCAAATCAAAACATGACATTCTACTCATCAACGTTTCAAGCAACTAGCGATACCACATGGCATCAACGGCTTGGGCATCTACATATGAAAATAATTAGTTATTTAAAGCATAATAAGCTCATTTCGTAATAAGCATGATGTAGGGAAAATTTTTATGTGAAAGTTGTCAATTAGGCAAATCTTGTAGACTCCATTTTCTTAATGTTAATGAACATTGTTCTAACCTTTTGGTAAAATTCATTGTGACTTATGGGATCTCGCTCCAATTAAAATTATTTCAGAATTTTAAATTTTATGTTATATTTGTTGATGAATTCACTCGGTTTTTTGGTTTTTTCCTTTACGAAAAAATCGATTTCTTTCATTGTTTTATTTCTTTTTCATAAATTTTTTTTTAAACCGATTTGAGAAAAACATCAAATTTTTTTCAATCGAATGGACGATGTGAGTTTGGAAGCAAATAATTTCAAGAATACCTTATAAATCATGGAATCAAGTCACAAAAATCATGCCTAGGAACACCTCAACAAAACGGTGTTGTCGAGAGAAAGCATAAGAATATCACCGAGCTTGGACTTACTATGTTGTTTCATCTTTGAGTTCTAAAAACTTACTGGATGGAAGCATTTTCTACTCTTGCAACATGGATAATCAATAGGTTACCTTCAACCATACTTGCCATGAAAAGTCCTATCAGAAGTTAACCGGTAGAAAAACCTAACTACTTTTCCTTAAGAGTGTTTGGCTCTAGATGTTTTTCATGTCTTAGAAGAATAACTCAAAATAAATTTGATCCAAAATCTCTTCCTTGTGTGTTTCTTAGATACAGTGAATTTTATAAAGGTTATAGATGTTTTCACCCACCTACTGGAAAAGTATATTTGTCAAGAGATGTGGTCTTTGATGAAAAGATTTTTCCCCACATGAAGCCAGGTATACTTTATAGTAGTTGTAGTGAACAAAAAAATTTAACAAGTTTCAATGAGTGGATTGCAGGAACGTTTACTACTGCAGGAATTAGAAACAATTATAACCAACCATCTCCTTGAACAAACATGGAAGTACCTACAATAGAAAATAGCCATAGGGTAGCGGATATCAACCAAAATGAACATATTGACCTTGATATCTCTATCGCAAACAATGAAGGAAATTGAGGCCAAGAATATAGAAATATAAACATGTTAGAGACCCATCACGAACTTGATCCAACAAGCAAAGATTTTGAGGCTACAGACATTTTAGCACCTCAACATGACTCTGATCAAGACACAATGGCTTCTCAGCAAGAGACTGAAGGTTCCCATGAGTTTGACCTAACTAGCATTCAGCCTAACAAAGATTTAGAAGCTGTAAACATTTTAGCATCTCAACACAAATAGATTAAGACACGAGACAAAAACCTACTCTCAATTCCACTATAAGTATACAACCCTCTCACAACATGACAACATGTGGAAAAGTAGTTATATATAAATGCAACACCAGATATAGCCCTACTGAATTTGCATTACTTAGTTATAATGTGCCAATAGAGCCTAAAGGCATTAAAGATGCTTTGTACCATCCGAGATGGTTGTATGTTATGAAAGAGAAAATTTTTGTCCTGCATCAAAATAAGACATGGACATTAATTCCAAGATCCAATGAGATGAATGTCATAGGCTGTAAGTGGGTATACAAAACAAAACTTAAAGCTGATGGCACTCTAGAAAGACTAAAAGCTAGGCTAGTGGCTAAAGAATTTAATCAAATTCCAGGAATTGATTTCCTAGAAACATTTTCACCCGTTGTAAAACCTGCAACCATCAGGGTAGTCTTATCAATTACACTATCCCACAATTAGGAAATTCGACAATTAGATGTAAAAAAATGCATTCCTACATGGCAAGCTTGATAAATCAGTTTTCATGGAGCAACCCCCTGGATTTATTGATGAAAAATATCCACACCATGTTTGTAAACTTGGCAAAGCCTTATATGGGCTAAAACAAGCACGGAGAGCATGGTTTGATAGGTTCAGTATGTTCCTTTTAGCTTATGGATTTGTCTATAGCACTGCTAACTCTTCATTGTTTATTTTTCAAAAAAATCATAGCATTCTACTTTTACTTATTTATATTGATGATTTAATTTTAACAGGAAGCAACCCTATTCTTCTAAATCAATTTCTCTGCTCACTTGGGAAAGAGTTTTCTATGAAAGATCTTGGTTACCTTTATTACTTTTTAGGCGTAGAAATAGCTAAATTTTCTCATGATCTTATCTTACATCAAAGAAAATATGTTGCCGATTTGCTTAAAAGAGCAAAAAATGCATGCTAGTAAGCCATTATCTACTCCTATAGTGCCTCACCATCACCCTACTAATACAAGTTTATTTTCTAATCCTACCTTCTATAGAAGCATTATAGGTGGATTATAATACTTGACATTTTTGGACCGTACATTGCTTATAGTGTTAATTTTGTTTGCCAGCATATGCATCAACCAAGCAATTTTCATTTTCAATTGGTCAAAAGAATTCTCCTATAGAAAAAGCAATCAATGAGTCAGGAATCAAGGAAAAGAATTAAGAAAATCAGCCAAAAGATCAGCCTAGACAACAATCTAATAAAGCTGAGATTTTGTCTATCAATAGCAATCACAATTTCCTCAATTGTGGTCAATTCCATTATATTTTAAGAATGGTCTTTAATTGTCAAACGACTATACTTTGAACTATATGAAGACCTCAATCTGTCTCATTGCAAATTCATTCCAATACATAATACAATTCCAATTTCTTCCAAGCACCTGCATTTTTCTCACAATTATGACACGACTCGCCCCAACCTACATGTTAAATCCATGGCGAATCGTGCGGACTAATAACTAAAACTCATGGCACAAATTTAATTCATGAAAAAATATATATATAAAACATGGTCTCTAATATAAGCACATTACAACCTTTGTATATTATGAACTTGCACAGTTCATGTCTCACTATACAAACTCACACTAAGACTCTGTATATAAGCAACATAAACGTGCTCAAGATGCAAGTTATTCAGCAATGCGTCTTGTAGCCCAATCTCAACTGACTAGAAATTAGTCTACACGAAATCCTGCAGAAACCTGGGAGGAAGTGGATAAATAAGAAAATAGTGAGCTTGTGGCTCAGTGAGTGGCTGTAATTATATATTAAAAATATTAACAATAATAATTATACTAAAGTATGTGTACTAGTGCTTATACATAATCATGCAACATAACTCCACACAGAATAGCATACATTAGAAAATATGGGATTCATACATACGTACATCACAAAACTGTACCAAATAGTACCAGGGGAAATAACTCTCAATACTTGTCGGGATCATCATTGCACGAGTAGAGTGGGGGAAAAGCCTCTCAATACCCAGCGTAATTAATTTATCTCACACGGGTGGAGTAACCTAACTCTCAATACGCATGCATAGAGTCTATGGGGAAGAGTACATATATGGTGACTAGTAATCACATCTCATGACTCAATCAAACATATCATATGCATACATGTAATCATAGCATGATATTAAACCATATTATCAAACATAAATACTTCACGAAATAAATAATAGTAATAATATTATCCACTCACAGATCTTGTTTCACTCCAAAATTCGTTGGGACTGTTGTGGGTCTCTAGACTCGTGGATTTCTCTTAGAATATGGGATTCAAAAATTAATAGTTAGAACTAATATAAAAACTTGTACGTATAACGTAAATTAAATCGTAACTACTTACATTTCATAAATCTATTACTCACTAACTCAGTTAATATAAATCTAACTGTCCAGTTCTAATTTCCATAATATTTCCTTTTAATTCCACTTCATCTCCCGCCCTCGGCTTCTTTCTATTTCTTTTCTTCTTTTCTTTTCTTTTTCCTTTCTCTTTTCTCTTCTCTTTTCTCTCGGTTTTTCTTCTTTTCTTCTCTTCTTCTCTCGGTTTTGCTTTCACTTCGAAAATGGAAGCACAAATGAGAGTTGCTTTCAATTATTTCAAATTATATATACATGGCCACCGACTCAAAGCATGCAGGTGAAATATGCATGTGGCAAGCAAGGAATTGAAGTAAGCATGTGAAGAAATGGTGAAGCAGGCAGCTGGCCACTTTACCTTACTAAGGCACGCGTGGCTTCCTTTTTCTTTTTCTGTTTTTTTTTTTTTTCTCCAAGCGGTGCATGGCAAGCGGTGCATGACATATTAACTATTTGAATCAATAATTGTACATACTTTTATGGCATATTTTTTCCAATACTAGTTGTCCAATCATGTTGAATTTCCGTTTGGTCACTCTTGTGAGTGTACTACAATTGGACTTCTGACACGGTGATTGCCATCAGACCACATCAAGGAAGTAGAAACAATTGCTCCATTTGGCAAACCTTTTCCAGTGACAGTAACACTGAAAGACTTCTTCTCATTCAAGGACTTAAAGGGGAGAGATTCAGGCACAACTCTGATACTGACTATTTTCGAATTTTGCAAGATTTTTGCCTTGTAAGTGGAGTTTGCAAGGCCCACATTAGTAACTGTCCTTGGAAAGTTGATTGTGAAAGACTTTCCAGGCGAAACTTGCGCTGCCATTGAAGGGTAATTGAGATCTTTTGGTGTTGCTTTATCTGTGCTTTTAGGACAAGTGCTGATATTTCCTGAAATTTTACTGATGTTGCCCTCATTATAACCT
Source organism: Atalantia buxifolia (assembly GCA_030444775.1). Lineage (NCBI taxonomy): Eukaryota > Viridiplantae > Streptophyta > Magnoliopsida > Sapindales > Rutaceae > Atalantia > Atalantia buxifolia. Next base: position 12,045,205 of record CM059833.1, read on the forward strand.
ATGCTGCTGAGCATTGTTAGGTAATCTTGTTTGGAAGTTTCATACACAAGTCCTGGATTTACGGCTTCTACAGGATTGATATGGCCCAAACCAAATGCAAATTCAGCATCTTTATTTTTGGAAGAACTCATGGGCCACGCTACAGGCAGAAAAAAAAATTCGGTGATTTAGGAATGATAACTTGCAATTAAGTTACCCAAACATTTGTATTTTAATGACAGAACATTACCAGTAGTCATTATAGCTGATTTGATGGCAGAAGGAGACCAGCCGGGATGGAACGATTTAACGTATGCAGCTAGTCCAGCAGCATGAGGACAAGACATGGGTGTTCCAGATACTACATTGAATTTAACTTGCCTCTTATCTTCTGGGTCGGTAGAAACTGCACCAAGAGATGAAAATGCAGCCAATATATCTACTCCAGGGGCATTTATATCTGGCTGAATAATGTTAAACAACCATCAAATCAAGATAAATCATATATATATTTCTGGATGAGACAACAAGTTTTAAACAATATATATACCTTCATGATGTCTGGTACAATTTCATTTGGTCCACGTGAAGAAAAGTCTGCGACAAGAATCCTTAACTGCTTCAGTACTCAATATCTTTGCTTCGGGCTTTCTGTAACCCAGATGCAAAGATTGGATTAGTTTTCTAGAATAAAATTAAAAATAAAAGAAATGTCCAAACTTAATGTGGTTAATATATAATTATATATATTACTTTGTAGATTTCAAGTAGGAGTAGATGCTGTTGAAGTTGTCCTCGCTTAGAGCCACTGCCGGCAATGAAACAACAGAGGAAACTTTGTTGAATTTGACATCATTTAACGAGGCTGATCCTTCAGCACCAGCTTTGTGAACCTCATTAAACCCGTCGAAGGATTGACATATCACAATCTTTCCCTTTGCTAACCTACTATCAACACAACCTTGGCCATTGGTACACAACCTGCAATGCAAGACGCCCGAATTCTAAATTTCTGTTTGTTTGTTTTATGAGGAATTATAAGGAGTTGAAATGAATCATTGAAGAGTTAGTAAACCTACTGAGGGTCGAAATCACTTTCGCATGGTCTTGAAACATCCATCCCATCTACCAGGGGAAATGTTTTCCCTTTCGTAGAGAAAGAATTAATCGAGTAACCCTGTTGGTGTACACAGATTGTCAGAATGCTTACATATTGAGTATTTGCAAATACAAAATTATGTGATTCATATTACCACTGACGTCTGTCCGCTCCCAAGGACAACTTTATCGACAAATAGGCGATCTGTGGTGCTGGCTGCTACAGACATCAACCACGGAGCTACACTAACTGTGGAGCCTATGATAGGACCACTATTGCCCGCTGAATGTAAGGTCAGTACTCCTTTTGCCGTAGCGTGAAAAGAACCAATTGCAATGACATCCTCGGTAAAGTTTAGGGTATTTTGTCCTCCTAATGATATTGTTATAATGTCAACCCCATCAGCAGTAGCATCGTCAAATGCACCCAATATGGCTGTTTCTGCACACCCTAATTCAGGAGAACAGACTTTATAAGCAGCAATTCTTGCGGATGGAACTCCCCTTCTGGCAGTGCCTTGTCCCACGCCAAAAAAACTAGCATCCTTAACTTCATTTCCAGAAGCTGTAGAGGCCGTATGGGTTCCATGACCCTGTATATCCCTAGCAGTATTACCAGATATATCATCTGTTGTGTACTATCGAGCTCCAATTATATCATCAATAAGTGTTAGAATGTTTTTGCTAAAATTTCTTAAGCCTCAGAAAAGGCTGGGTACACCGCTAAATAGAGAAATACGTTACTTGTTGCAAGTGAAATTTTTGCCACCTTTGCAAGCACCTTTCCACTTTTTTGGAGCAGGACCAAAACCTTCATCGCTTAAACTCTCCGATTCAGGCCAAATTCCACTGTCTATGACGCCTATTATGATATCACTCTCTACGCTACGTTTTCTAGTAATAGATTGATTTAAACCCATGAAATCCCAAGATCTTGTCGTATGGAGTTGGAGAGTTCTGCTTGGAAAAACAGACACAGCTCCTTCCTTGCCTGCATATCACGGTTACAAAATAAAGCCATAATTCATATATATATATACACACACACACACGTAGTGCAATACTTACTGGCCAGCTTTTGTCTCTCACGATCAGTAAGCTTGGCAGCAAATCCATTGAAACTCCTTTTGTAACTTCTAACCAATACATTTTCTACTGAGCTGCACTCACATATTGAGAACGAGAGAGAGAAAGAGAGTTTAGAAGAGAATTTACACAAATATTAGACTTAAGTTTTAGGAATACTACCTGTCCTCAATAACCTCTTGCAAAATACTCTGATGCTGTGATGATGTTTCATATTCCCCTCCAGAAAGTGACCCCAAGTAGACAATATGGACCTACATCATTTGATACTTATTTTCAGATAAACCAAAAAAAAAAAAAAGGAGAAGAAGAAGTAGAAGAAGCAAGAGTATAGTCTATTACACGCCTTTCCAAAAGCTATAAAGTGTGGATATCTGTGCACTAGAGAATGACTTGATAGATTTAAATATGTAAACTGGCCAGTTTCATTAGTTATCAATTAATATATAGGTGTCATTAACCACCAGGAAATCAGGAAGAATGCTGTTCATATAAGTATATATGATTCATCAACCATTAGGAAATTCAAAACAACTAATGCTGAAAAGTAAATATCCATACTTGCCTTTCTATCATCCTGAGAAGTAATGGCACCACCCAATATGCTCCACGGGCAAGAAATTGAAGAGAAGGAACCCATTCTTAGCCATTGTTATGTGCCTCATATTTAATTAGGTGAAGCTAATACACACTATTTATTTTGTGAACTGTGACTTAAGAGAATTGGCTCGTTTGATAAGCTTCCATATTCATTTTCCTTGATATGGCAAAACAGCTAATCACTTGTTGGAATCACTAATTTCTACATCATTATTGGATAAGCTTGGATAGGTTTTCTAATGGAGATTAATCAGGATCAGGTGTAATAATGTGTATTCAGAAACGAATTAAATTGTGCACCCATTTATTGCAAATAAGGAAGCAACATATGAGATTTTGTACCAATGCAATGAATTGAGACATTCTGAATTATATGCTAGATTTTTCTTTCTGATTGCATGCACTTATGGAAAATGCATTGTCAGTTGTTCTAATTATTCCACTCCTTGTAAATTTCCGAAAGTCGTAATGCTAATTATACTTCAAAGGGTTTTTTTTTATATGTCAGGCAGTGTTGCAACATGAACCGAGATGTTAAGGTTTATTAATCAATAACAAATTCTAATTTTAGTTTCTAGACAAAATCATATGAATGCTGCAGAGCAATTTTAGGTAGTCTTCTTTGGAAGCATCATATACAAGTCCCAGATTTACAGCTTGAGAGGATTGATAAATAAATCTAGCTTCTGGCTGCTTATCATGCAGGTAAATCGGGACATAAAAACTTATAATGACAAAAGATTACCAGTACTCATTATAGCAGATTTGATGGCAAAAAGAGAGCAACCGAGGTGGAATGATTTAACACATGCAGCTACACCAGCAGCATGATATTTAGCATGCCTCTTGTCTACTATATATGCTGTCGGTAATGGAAGCAATTGATGTATTTGCAGCCAAGACATTTGAGCGTCAAGTGAAAAAAAATGTACATTATACCATGTATGAGAGAAAACTTAAGATTTTGGACATCATTCACATTCATAATATCTGGATTCTGGTGCGTATATATTTTGCCCACGTGAAGAAAAGTCAACGGCAACAGGAAAATTTCTGTTTGAAGGTCTCTTATGAACCTCGAAATCTTGGTCTATAGTATTACATAGCATAATCTCTCTGTCTACTAAGCTACTATTGAGAAAGAGAATAGAACAATCCCTGCAATGCGAAGGTTCAGACCTTTCATTGTTTTACATTTTAAACAAGTTAGAAGCTAAAATGATTCACAGAACCGATAATTAGTGAGCATTGTAATTTCATTGTTTATAAATGCTTACAAAAGTTTCCTTAAACCATTCTTGGAATTGCTTGACCTGATGTCTATAAGGGGATATGAACGCCAGCTGAGAACTTGACATGAGCTCTGGATACATGCTAACCAATTTATGAAACAGGACAAATTCAACTTCCAGTGGGCTAAGGAAAATGGTCCAAAGCAGCGGTATTTGTACCAGTCAGGAGTAGTAAAATCTTTGACATCTTATCCAGCTTCCAGTGCCTCATCATAGAACTCCCTTGAAGGTAAGATAGTTATCTGTTTCAGATGAAGGAATATTCGAATAATGATTTGGAGGAAGGCATCCTATGTTTTGCAAAAAGAGTAATGATATGCTAATAATGAGTGAAAGATAAAGAAAACAAGAATTATTGTTGAAAATATACCAAAAATACTTAATTACATCCGGTTCCCAAAGGAACAAGAGTTGCTGGTCCCACCTGACAATGCAAGACGATCATAAAACTGGGAAACTGAACCAATTTGAGGGTCTGAACACAAAAGAAAATAAATCCATGCTTTATTCATTACACCTCATGAAAATATATAAAATGACCAGATGGAAAAATATATGTTGTTAGAATGTAGAGAGTTAGACAAGCAAAAGCCACACTAAACCAGACCAATATCATAATAAATTTCTAAGCATTGCAATTTAAAAGCCTAGAAGAAGTTTACTAAAGGAGTGCTGATAACATTAGCCAGCAGCCCACAAATGTATTTCTATATTATACCACTAGCCATTTAACCTAACCAAGAACATCATGATTATAAGGATTGTGTTATAAACCTTCAAAACAACTTTTTCTTAAGCTTATTTAAGGCCAAATACAATTTAGTAGACCTACCCCATGACAGCTAAAATAATATGTGCAATAATCTCTGTTCTATAGGCACCGTTTTTCAGATGCCATCATCAAATGAATTGTGAAGCCAAGCATTAGATAAAAGCTTCCTCATGTAGCACACAATTTTCATAACTTTATTACTCTCTATTCCATTGAGATGTGTGATTCTTAAATATATTGTTCCATTAATTTTGAACAAAACTGATCACATACAATATATAGTTGTAACTGAAGACAAGGGATATGCTGCCTTCAAATTGTTGGCTATGTATTGGGAATTAAAGAAGATATAAACTGCCATTATTAAAGAAAATTAGTTAAGAATATTCTCTTTCTTCTGAAAAGCTAAGAAAGAAGGAAGGATTTATTGCATAAAACAAGATAGCAGATACAGAAGAGTTTTATCATACCACACAGAGAAACAGAAAGAATCAAATAGGAGAGAAATCAGTAAACTGAATAATGCAATTCATTAATTCAAAATCAGTAAATCTCTTCATAATTCATTTCATTTATCATAATAATTTTGGTCAATTTGTAGCATTCAGTAAATTTCCACCAAGGTTAAAACTTTTAGTCCAGCAATTGTTTCTAGTCAACTCTTTATGGTAAGAACATCAATTGTCTAGTCACATTACCGCACTACCACCACCCATTGCGAAGTCTTTAACAAGTAAATTACAGATTCGATGCACATTCTTTTATAAAACACTGTCAAGTAAACAAAGATCACAATGGATGGCTCTTCCAGAAGCTGTATGTCACACCTAAAACAAAATAGCTGGCTTGATCACTGAATGTTAGTGACCTGTCAAAGGATAAAATAACTAATCTTACCATTCCCAATTGATAAGTAAACAGTTTCTTGGTTGCCATACCCACTTAACCTTTCCACTTAAAATATACTTCAAACCTGGCCCCCTTCTAAGCATGTCAGTGTATACAAACAGCAATTGCCAATGGTGTAAATTGTAAAGCCATGCAATAAAGATTAGTGCCTCTACAGAAAACTGATAACCAATTAACAGTTTTTCACCACTTTTGTCATTTCCCTCCTTTGCCAAAAAACAAAAATAGAAAATGAAAGCACTATTTACAATAACTATAAGTGAATGTAATATGGTGACAAATCTGTTTCATATGACAGGATAGGCGAAAGTAATCCCAACTGAGAGTGATTTCGCAGAAAACGCAACGTGGAAGCTTCATCTGAGGCTTGTCTCTGTCAACAGCCATGTTTCTAAACAGTAAAATCCGTCTGCAAAAATTATAAGCAGCATTCAATGAAGAACCAAGAAAATTTTTTTAAAAATCCAAATAAACAAAAAATAATTAAAATGCAACATTTGTTAAACATTTCTATTATACTAGAATTTAAACAATTATTGAACATTTCTTGTCATCTAGAATTTAATCATTGTTAAACATTTCTATTATACTAGAATTTAATAGACCAACAGCTTTAGATTCAAAGAAGACAAACTAGAAAAGCAGATTCAACGCGATTTTGAAAAAAAAGGATTAGTGTTTGGGAAGGGAAACAACGAGGCCAATGATGAAGCATCGGTCGACATTTGGGAAGAAATTAGTTATCAATTACTTTAGGCACCTATAATTCTATACTCCTAGGTACCACAGTACGTGTAACCGGAACGAAGTAATATCAAAAAGTTTTCTCAGAATATAAGGCTTAAGAGTGTGTGGTTCCGAACCCCAAAAGACGGCTTAATAGTAATAAAAAATAAGGAATCGGTGAGAAAATCTGTCACAAAAGAGGAGACACCACCACACCAAAGAATCCTCCAAAAGCTGAGACAAGGTGGCTAAATATGAATACTCAGACATTCCTATCCTCGCAAAATTACAATAATTTCATGTGGCATGCACGCGGCCAATCCACTATCGCCTCAAGACTGTAGAATCTACAAATTGCCTCTCCAATGTGTAGTTTTGAATGTGTAACCACTTATTTCATTGGTAGCATGAAAATAAGAATATTCTCGACATGATAAAGGCGAAACACCACAAAAATATCATGGGCACTAGAGACCGGCACACAAATATGCACCAGTTTAATTTTTATCAAGTGTTAACACAACACTACAAAAATCTAAGGTTTCTTCAACCTCAAAACCCACTATCAAAGCTTGTAAACCTTCTCTAACCCGAGATAACCCAACTCGACTCAGCCGGGAGCGTGGGTCGCCGCCACCGCCCACTTCCACCTCTTTTTTGCTGTTTCAGCAGGCTTAAGTGAGTTTCACTAGCCCACGGCACTTCGAAGTCGCACCCTCCATATCCACCGCCGCCTCAATCCTCATCTACCTCCATAAAAATTAAATAGCCCAGACGCCGAATAAGCGAGGCACCCCGGCTCCCAACAAAAATATACCTATTGTTCTTGGCTTTGATTTTGTGGTTTTTAGTTATTGACCCAAAATCACCAGAAATACCATGGCCACTGGGAACGCTAAAGCTTCCTACACTTGCATGTTTGTTTCAGATGCCAGAAGCTTACGCGAACTACGGTAATTGGACAAATCACTGATAACCTTAATGTTAAGTCATGACTGAGCTGAGGACCACTGAAGGATGAGAGTGGGCACTCAACAGTGAGAGCATCCCGCCTAAACAGCGACCGTAAACAATCAACTCGTGATTCATTCTGGCTTAAGAGCCCACACTATAAACACTTAGATTTAATATGCAATTTTAAATAATGATTTCGTACTCTGGAACACTTCCCTAGAATTTAAGATAACCCTACTGATTAGTGAGAAAAACATCATTCCAAGATCGAAAATAACAGTGCCATGAGACCAAAGACCGACCTGCACCTGCTCAAGTTTCCAAACCTATTCGAGAGGAACGCCTCCATTGCCTCTCTATTCCCGTAGTAGCCAGGTACCAACGAAAAAGCCGCAAGACCTCCTGCATGCTTCGAACGCCAAGAGTTTCCCAACCAGGGCATCCTCTGGCACCCGTACCTGCAAGTTCTTGAAAAAAATGGAGTATCTGCTGGGTCACTGCTGCCTCCTTTATGAAAACAAACTCCACCAATGCTCGCAGCGCTGTAGCAAACAGATAACCCGCCATTTACCATGAGATTCGACAGCGAAGTTCTCCTGCAACGCTCACTCATGCTCCTTCAAACATAACAATACTTTGCAACTCTCATCCCGTAGAACATGCCGAGCTGTATCATAACCGATGATGATTAAAGCGAGTGGGCGAGCAATGCACGTGGCCGAACGTTCTATTATTAATTCTCACTGACCAAACAAACTGCTAGATCCCACCACAAAAGGCGGCAAATCTTCCTAGACCACTCCTAAAGTTTTGTCTATGAGTTTCAACATCCGCCTGGGCATATAACATCTTCCAAGCTTGCTTATCATGTGGAATTAAGTCTTTGAATGAATACTAACCCACTTCAAGAGGTGTCAGACAATTATGACGCGGTTATCAACATAGCTCCACCATTTTGAAAAGAATTACTGGGAAGTATGAATGGCCATTTCAAAACACCGCTTCTTTTTGCATGTGAGGTTGTTTCTAGCTTCTATAATAAATAAATGATGAGAAGTGTAACTAAAGGAGGAAGACAGAATGTCGTGAAAAATAAGAGAAGCTCAAAGAGAGCCGAAAATTTAGATGTTTCTCCCGAGCACCCCCTGCACACAAATGCCTCGCCCAATCCCCACGTGGAGACACAAATATTCCCTCGGGTAATTTTGTACCCAAAGATGTTAAGCCACCACCGCCGTAACAACCGGAAGCACATAAAAATCCCTGCATTGTATTTTTCATCGTTTAATTAATCGTAACATATTTTTACCATATTGTGGATAGTTGAGATGTCACCCCAATCGCTTCATTCAAAATACTCCAATATGAAGCTTAGCTTGAATATTGTGAGTTTCGCGAAGATTTGGCCATAAAGATCACTTGAATGTTTTCATTTGGCGAAAATCGAAATACACCAATGGGTACCGGCAATTGTGTCATATGTGCAGCACACGTAACTGAACGAAGTAAC